>JANAVB010025800.1:5058723-5551223 GCA_029216955.1 Iris pallida | reverse complement strand
TCTCCTCTCATGACGTGTATCATTTCACCGGAGCAAAGCGGTTTCATAAAGGGCAGGGAGATCGTCGATAACATTATCCTTGCTCAGGAGATATTCAGTTTGCTCGGTCATGACAACTGGGGTCGCAATGTGGCTATTAAGCTCGACATGAGCAAGGCTTATGATCGAGTTAACTGGAGGTTCTTATTCTCTACTCTTCGTAGATTGGGGTTCAACGAAACTTGGATCAACATGATTCTTCATCTCGTAACAATGTCCACTTCTCGACTATGATCAATGGCAATATATCGGGATACTTCCAGGCTTTCAGGGGACTTCGTCAAGGTGACCCTCTATCGCCTATGCTTTTTGTTATTGCTGCTGATTCTTTGATTCGTAACCTTTAGCGTTTGGCGTTTCATCCGGGCTTCACCCCGTACTACTCCCCCAGTGGATGCCCCCGAGTTACACATCTTGCGTATGCTGATGACATTATCATCTTCTCAGGAGGAGACAGGCGGTCTATTCAAATGCTTATGCAGGTCCTTCAGCGCTACGAGCATGCATCCGGCCAGCTCGTGAGTTCTTCTAAATTAGCTATTTGCGTCATGGAGGATTATCCGGTGGATAGAGGCATCTCTTTGAGTACACTAACTGGGTTTCAGCTCAAACATCCTCCCATTACTTACCTTGGCTGCCCCTTAATGACTGGACGGAGGAATTCGGCCATGTTTGAAGAGCTTAAGGAGAAAGTTCATGGCAAGATAGAGGGTTGGCACAACAAGACTCTGTCACCTGGGGGTAAATTGATACTTCTCAAATCTGTGCTTTCTTCTATTCCTATTTTTTGCCTTGCTGCATGTAATCCTCCTTTGAGTGTTATCAAGCAAATTGAAGCAATGTTTAGTCAATTTTTATGGGGATCCAAGGATGGGATCAGGAAACACTCCTGGATCGGCTAGAATCAAATTACGCGACCTCAAGAGGAGGGTGGTTTGGGGGTTAGGAGACTTAAGGATGTCTTCGACGCCCTCACTGTCAAACTATGGTGGAAGTTGCGAACTCAAGACCTGCTGTGGACACAATTTATGAAACGAAGATACTTTCCCAACATACACCCTTTACAAACTATTGCTCAATCCAATGCCTCTTATATATGGCGTCGTCTCCTCAATGGCAGAGATCTTGATGAAAGACTACAACTGATTAACGAAGAAGGGACTATCCTGAGGTGGAATCCAGCCTCTTCTTTCTCGGTCTCATCGGCTTGGAAAGCTATTCGACAACCTTTTCCTGTTGACAATAGGTTTCACCATATTTGGAGCTCTTGTATCCCTTCCAAATGGTCAATTCTAATGTGGAGCATACTTCTCGGCCGTCTCCCGACTGATGATAATGTGCAAAAACTTGGTTATCATCTGGCCTCTTCTTGCCATTGTTGTGTGCATCCACACTCTGAAACTATCGATCATATCTTTTATACTGGGGAATTGGCCGCTCTTGCATGGCAGTCTTTGAAAATTCTACTTCGGGTTCGTGGTCGGGCTTCTTCTTTGGAGGAGTGCCTTCATCTATGGTGGAGGCGTAATAATCTGCATCTCAAGCAGATCACAGTCGCTGCTACTTGCTGGGTCCTATGGAAGAATAGGAATAAATGGAGGTATGAACAGTTCAAATATAATGGCAGACAAATCACATTGGAGATCCAGAGACAGGTCGGTAAGGCTACAATTGCGTGCTCCCATGGCCGGAAGAAGACCTAAGCTCTTTTCTTTTTTGTTCTTGGATTCCTATGAAACCCTTTTGTATGTTTTGGTTTTGACTCTAAATCTCAATAATATGGTCGTGGTTTAAAAAATAAAAATATATATATATATATATATAAATATATATATATATATAAAATATATATATATATATATATATATATATATATATATATATATATATATATATATATATATATATTTATATATATATATTTATATATATATATACACATATATCTTTATATATATATATATATATATATATATATATATATATATATATATATATATATATATATAAAGATATATGTGTATATGTGTGTGTGTGTATATATATATATATATATATACATACACACATATACACATATATCTTTATATATATATATATAAAGATATATGTGTATATGTGTGTGTGTGTGTGTGTGTGTGTGTGTGTGTGTATATATATATATATATATATATATATATATAAAATATATATATATATATATATATATATATATATATATATATATATATATATATATATATATATATATGTATATATATAAGTGCTAAATAGGAAATAGAAGAAGGAAAGAAGAAGGAGAAGGACGCAGCCCAGGCCCATAGCAAAGCACCCCAGCCGAGCCAGGCCCGACTTCCTCCCCCCCCCCCAACTCTGTTTACAACAGAAGCATCAATATATATATCGAGAGAGGCCGAGAGAGAGAAACTCTAAACTCAAACCCTAGCCACACCTTGCCAACCCCATGCGACCACCCAAGGCCTCCCCTGAAGCCGGACGACCACCCCCGACGCCTGCACGTCGGAGGTCGACGACGACATTTGCTGGAAAAGCGTGCAGACAACAATAACGACAGCAGCAACAATGACAGCAACTGGGTGTTTTTCGAGGTGAGTTTCTTCCACATCGTCCAACCAATTCTCGATCCGTTTCTTCATACACGTTGTCAACACATACCTCTTCACATTCATGTACTAGGTTAGAACTGAATCGAACTAGGATCGAGTCAAAAATCGATGTATAAACAGTCCAAAGAACAGAACAATTTGTGTTCGACCCTTAGTTTGAGAAAGAAAATTATTATCGATTCTTTAACAGTCTTAAAAATCTAATTAAGCAACAATAAATACAACATATAGGGGTTTGCAACGCACTTTACAGAAGTCAATTTGATTGACTGGGTGTCGAGAAATTGGTTCCCCAAGTTGGCAAAAAAGTCATTTTCAAAACAGTAAAAACTTAGAAATTTCTCCGATACGAGGTGCGTCACGCCAAACCATGTGACTTGGTCATATCCCGTAAGCATCGAAAGGCGCGTACGGGTGTTGTTGACGTGTGGGCTTTGACGGAATTCAAATTGGTCGCGTGTGCGCGACGAATTTGATGCGTATCCGTCGAAATTCACCGTATCGGCCTCTGTGCAACTTTTCTAATTACTTTGTGCACGTTCATCAGATCGAGACGAAACTTGCGCCAACAGGATCGTATCATTTTTTTGGTCCTGTGTATCAAGTTTAGTCTGATTCTGAAATAGTTGATCAGAGCGCCGTTTTGCGGGCCCCACGATCCGATTCAACGGGCAATTTTGTGTACGACCCACTGAAATCCAAAATTGGACATACCATTGGGTTCGTACCATCAAAACGAATTCGTAGACATGTAGTTTGACGACTTTAGAGATCATTGACTCTGGCACACTTTTTGGTGAAAAGCGGGTCCAATGGCGGATACCGTTTTTGTCCAAAATTATCGTTTTGCCCCTGTTTTCAGAATTGGACTTAAGGACAGGCAATTCTAGCTAATTTGACTAATCTAAACATATTGGTAGCATCTGTTTCAGCTTTCGGAGACAGATGTGAGATTGGACTTTATGGCTTACCAATTGACGGTATATTGATAGTCCTTCGTGCTACCACCAGGCAAGATACCTTGCCTCTCTCTACAGTTTATTTTTATGCTTATAGTTTTTCTATTTTAATATTTGTTATCATCTTATCTCTAGTTGATGTGATTTAATCTATATGTTTCCTGCGTTCCATGTTTTACTAGATTATCGTCTTGCTTGTATATCAGTTTCGTGATTAGATAGTGTAGTTACACCAGACTTGTTTACTTTATAGTTCATGCTAGAGTTGTCCTTACCTGTGTCTTAACATGAGTTGTACCTTGTCTCACCTGTGCCTCGATTGAGTCGTGTCTTGGAACGAGTACATGTAGTTGAACTGCTAAATCCTTGTTATCGTTTCCTCAACCTGAGAGTCCACACTCGGGACGAGGGTGATTGTCTTGATCTGTTTAAATCCGTGAGTCCACACTCGGGACGAGGATGTTGACTTATGTATTTGCACCAGAGAGTCCACACTCGGGACGAGGGTTAATGATTAGTTCAAACCTACGAGTCCACTCGGGACGAGGGTTTGGTATTCCATTGATCTCGTGTTCACTTGTTTATCCAGCAGTTCAGTTACGTGTATCTGTTCTTGTATTCCAGTTCATAGTCATTTTTCAGTAGCCACTTGTCGATAGTCACTTGTTAGCAATTTTGGTCGTAGTCTCTTGCCTTGTGTATGTCTCGTTCCTTGCTTATATCCTGTTTATAGTTTTTGCATGATTAAACTGCTAGATAGGAATATTTTTATGTATCTTGCTATGTTCCCTGAGGACCTGATGATCTCTTCAGGTTAGTTATTGCGTGGAGTTAGTTAGCAGTTCTGGATGGCGGATGATTATGATACTTGTGGATTTTCGATGATTACGATATTACTTGCGAGATTCAGGTATTAATACAATGTTTATTATCAAGCTTATCCAGCTCGTGCTTTCCTTTCATTATTATGAGATATCCTATTTATTGATTCAGTTTGTAGACTCTTGTTATATTCTTTGGAGTCTTATCGAACATTATGCTAGTGGGCTGCAGACCACGACCCATAGTTCATTCATGCTTATATTACTCTTATGGGTTGAGATATAGATTGCATTGCCATGATTTAGCAGTATACCATAGCCTTGATAGCGTTTACGTATTCGAGTCGGGCTGGAGTCCGCTCGATACGTAGCTGGCTTGCTTACGAGCTCGCGTCCGAAAAGCGGGTACGGGTCGTGACATAGCTACCCTGACTTGCTAAGTAACTCTTGTCTTGACATCGTGGTTGACTTTATTGATTGTGCCTGTACAAGCTATCTGTCTCGTCTTGTATCATGTCTAGTATATGGATTCCTGGTTACCACGGTCAGAAATTCATAATAAATCTGACTAGGTTAATGACTAGATTGATCAAGTAGTTCATATAGAGAAATTTTTTCCAATTACAGGCGATCCCGTTATCCCGGCCATACTTGAGGAACTTGTAGCCTGCCGACGAGTAGGGCACATTTTCAGCCCACTGTCATGTGGGGCACTTCTTGAAAACATAAGTACTGAAAGTGAACCAGTAATCTAGATAACTCTCGTAACTCTTATAAATTATCTCGCCTGGATAACCTGGATAGCTGCAGGGCTTGTGACTGTGGGAATATCTCATTGGATCTTGCTAGTAACTAGGTCTGTGATAACCCTAGTTAGCTAGCCATGCCTGAATGCTTGCTCGTGATTAGCATGAGAATTATATTTCGTCTCTTAATACAAGCTATTATTTTATTCTAACCGTGTCTTCTTGTCATTTAAGCCTGTTAATTTATTTATTCTTCTATTTTATTATCTGCTGGTTTTAGTTCCTTAATGAATCCTTCCTTGTGGCACTTACTCTTTCGGGGGTCTGACCCAACTGGTTTTGTATCGCCAGATTTTAGAGTGATACTCGAGGATCTTCTTGCTTATCAGCCAGATGGTGAATAACAGACCTAATCCTAGCAACGAGTGAGTTTCTTATTTTGCTCTCCCACTCTATTGTAAATTATTCTTTTAAGGCGTTGGCCGTCGAGCAAGTGTTAGCTCGTGTTGAAACTTAAATTTTTGTCTGACTAAGGGCTGTTACATGATTAGCAAATCATATGGTTGATCATGTATGACTTAAACTCTTGCTAGTCTTCGCATTTTGTTTGACTAGTTTCATGATCATCTAAATATGTAATGTTTGGACGCCTTACTTTATGTCTGATGATCTAACATCTTGTAACTTTTATTTACTTGCTTGAGATTGAGATACTAGGTTTGTTCCTGACCATAGAGATCGATGGATTGTAGTTTAACCCTCATGCATCTAGACAGCTGTGACCGTATTGCGAGGTGGGTTGCACTTCAATGTACGTAGCTGGCTATGTCTGTCTCTCGCTCTCCAATATTCTGGTTCTGGGGCGTGACACGGTTTAAGTGGTGGCCCATGCAGGTCTTATAAATCAAGATGTGTGAGGGTTTTACCGAATAAATGTCTCAATAAGCATTCGTCCTTGATCTCTACTCGTGCTTTCTAATCTTCCTGAATCTTGGCCTGATAAGGTGCTTTATCCTTGATCTTTCTTGGCCCTTCCTTATTGTTTCCCATGTTATTTTCTTCAGTGGCATTGTTCCTGGTCATACCGATCAGCTGGGTGGAGCACCCCCAGAGAACCAGCAACAAGTGAACCATCAACAACCTGGGGACCAAACCTAGCACTCAGGGACAACATCTCGAGTCATGCCTTCCGGGATCCAGAGCTGCCAGTTCAACCAGCCCAACCTGCAGAGCATGACAATAGAACCCTGATCGGACTCATCCGGGACTTGCTTGCATCACAAGATCGTCGGGACGATGTCCTGCAGCAAACAGTATGAGATGCCATGGGAAGAGTTGGTTATCAAGGGAACAATGCGCGCCTGAACCCTCATTTTTTTTTATGGCAGTGAAGATGCTATTGCTGCCGATGCTTGGCTACAGGATATAGTGGTTATTCTGGAAGCAGCTCAGATTCCAGAGGAAGAGAAGGTGGCCATTGTGTGCCTGCAGTTATTGGACTTAGCCCGCGACTGGTGGACGATACTAGCAGTTGGATTGGCAACGCCTGTCTTATGGGCGATATTCAGCGACAAGTTTCAAACGAAGTTGATGCAGTAGCTCGGAATGATCTGTAGACAAGATTAAGCAATCTCAAGCAGATGGAAAGGACGGTCGATGGATATGCGTCCGAGTTTTCTAGGCTTAGTCGGTTTGCTCCTACCTTAGTGGCGTCCGAATTGGACTGAGCACAGCGATTCCAGCAGGGACTCCACCTAGAGATCATTTTAGCATTGGAGCAATTTGAGCACCAGACCTTTAATGCTATTTTAAGAGCAGCTAGGAGGCATGAATATATCACAAAGGATAGTAGATTGAACTGGAGGACAGAAGAGGCCTCCTGGTCAGTTGTCTCAGTCATCAACACCAGCCTCGATAGCTAGGGCTTTGACTATTGGAGCTCCTAGGAGGGCGACCACAGTTCCGTCGGTTCAGCACTCGACACCGACGTACCCTCAGCAGCAGAGATAGAAGCAATCTTCCGTAATAGGCTGCTTTCATTGTGGGAAGCCTGGGCACGTGGTTTAAGTATCGCAGGGCACATAGATTGTACTTGGCTTGTAGGACACCGGATCACAAAATTGGGTCCTGTTCGCATAGAGCCAGTTCATCTTCATCAACCCTGACCAGTCCATCAGTTAGGGCACCAGCACCAGTGCAGCAGCAGCATCAACAGCACCAGCCTCCGAGGCTGTTACCGCCTCAGGCTCAACAATATGCTGAGGCCCAAGATCAGATTTAGAACATGCAGAGAGGTCACCAACAGAGGGGACCAGCACCAAGGGGATAGGGTCATGCTATGGCTCTGACCGTGGTAGAAGAATTGGCATCAGGTGAGGTGGTGGCACGTACCATTCTCGTCAACTCTTTTCCAGCATCAATATTATTTGATTCGGGTGCATCATGTTTATTTATGTCTTCACGATTCGCTACACGGATAGGACTGGAGCCCGAGTCATTATCAGTGAGGCTCAATATACTTACTGGTAACGGTCTTGTGGGAGTAGATAGATTCTTTTCCTCATGTCAAATCGTGGTTAGCGGTAGAGAGTTTTTCGCTAGATTGATAGAATTCCTGATAGCCGACTATGATTTGGTCCTAGGAATGGATTTGTTGAAGGATCAATACGCAAGAATAGACTAACATGTTGGCAGGATTATTTTTGGTATTTCTGACGAAGAAGAGTTTTTATTTTCCAGAGGTAAAGTAGAACCTTCTCCACCAGTCTTGCGGATGGCGGTAGCAGTAGCAGTTCAGTTTCCCAGAGTAGTAGAAGAATTTTTTGAAGCATTTCCCGACGAGCTCCCAGGCATGCCGTCGGAGAGAGAGAGATAGAGTTCACTATTGATTTGATTCCAGGGATGGCACCAGTATCAAAGAGTCTATAGAATGGCACAATCAGAGTTGGAGATCCTGTACAAGATGATTGAAGAACTCAGAACCAAGGGATTCATTCGTACTAGTAGATCACCTTGGGGAGCCCCGATGCTTCTTGTGAAGAAGAAGGATGGTACGTCAAGATTATGTGTTGATTATTGTACCTTGAATTCTGTAACAATTAGAAACAGATATCCCCTACCAAGGGTAAATGATTTATTCGATCAACTTAGTGGGGCAGCAATATTCTCGAAGATTGACTTACGGTCGGGGTACCATTAGATCAGAGTCAAAGAGCAAGACATCCCGAATACAACATTCAGATCTAGATATGGGCATGGGGAGTTTCTTGTTATGCCATTCGGAGCCACCAAGTGCCAGCAATATTCATGGATCTCATGAATCGTATGTTCATGTCCTATTTGGATCAGTTCGTGATAGTGTTTATAGACGACATCTTAGTCTATAGCAAGAATGAAGTAGAGCATGAACAACATCTCCAAATAGTCCTTCAGAGTCTCAGAGAGCACCAGTTGTACACGAAGTTCAGTAAGTACAAATTTTGGCTTGATCGTATTTCGTACTTAGGTCACATCATCACCAGAGATGGAGTGGAAGTGGACCCCCAGAAGATAGTGGCTATAGAGACATGGCCAGTACCTAGTACCGTCGCAGAAGTTTGCAGTTTCCTAGGATTGACCGGCTATTACCGACAATTTGTGTCAGACTTTACTCGGATTTCAGCACCATTGACACAGTTGACCCGTAAGGATGTGTAGTTTGCTTGGACAACAGAGTGTCAGAGTTCATTCGAGAAGTTGAAGCAAATATTGATAACGTCACCCATTCTCACGCTTCCAGATGGAACTAGATGATTTTCGGTTTATTGTGATGCTTTAGGCAGAGGATTGGAATGCGTCTTAATGCAGCATGGCAAGGTAGTAGCTTATACATCATGTCAGCTTCGTGATCATGAGAGGAATTACCCAGTCCATGACTTGGAGTTAGCATCGGTGATTTTTGTACTTAAGCTTTGGAGACATTACTTGTATGGAGATCGGGTAGAGATTTTTATCGACCACAAGAGTCTTAATTAAGTATGTGTTTACCCAGAATGATCTTAACATACGTCAGAGAAGGTGGCTAGAGCTATTGGTAGATTATGATATCAACCTGCAGAATCATCCTGGGAAGGCCAACGTAGTTGCAGATGCGTTGAGTAGAAGAGCAGGAGCTTATTTTCTGACAACATAGCCAGAGTTATTAGCGAATCTTCAGAAGATGGTATAGAGATTGTTCTTCCTTCTAATGTGGCACTAATGGCCTGTATGCAAGTTCAGTCTAGCATAGTTGAGAGAATCAAGGTTAGCTCAATCAACGGATTCTAAGCTTCAGCGGCTTAAGACAGAATGTGAAGCAGAAAGAAGAGCAGAGTTATGCATTCACGAAGACGGCACGCTCTGACATGGAAGGCATCTTTGTTTACCCAGTGGTGACATCAGGCAGGAGATCATGGCAGAGGCTCACAGTTCACAGTATTCAATTCATCCCGGTGGTACAAAGATGTATCGTGATATTCGTCAGCATTTCTGGTAGAATGGCATGAAGAGGAAGATAGCTCGGTTTGTCTCTCGTTGTTTAGTTTGCCAACAAGTTAAAGCTGAACATCAGAGACCAGCTGTACTTCTTCAACCTTTACAAATCCCTGAATGAAAGTGGGAGCATATTATCATAGATTTTGTAACTGGGTTACCTAAATCCCCAGCTGGAAGAGATGCTATATGGGTTATAGTTGACTGACTCACCAAGGTAGCTCATTTTCTCCCTTTCAGGATTGGTCAGTCGACGGATCAGTTAGCAGAGATGTATCTTAGACAGATAGTCAGATTGCATGGAGTGCCAATCAGTATCGTATCGGACAAAGATTCAAGATTTACATTGCATTTTTGGCGGAGTCTTCAGGAGAGTTTGGGAACTCGTCTCAAGTTTAGTTAAGCTTATCATCCACAGACAAATGGTTAGTCGGAGCGCACGATTCAAACTCTTGAAGATATGTTGCGATCCTGTACAATAGACTTCGATGGTTCGTGGGAAGATCACCTACATCTCGTGGAGTTCTCCTACAATAATAATTTTTAGGCTAGTATCCAGATAGCACCGTTTGAGGCACTGTATGACAGAAAATATAGATCACCTTTAGCCTGGGATGATGTAGGCGAGAGGCAAATGTTTGGTACAGAAATGGTTACATAGACTATCGAGGTGGTCAGACAAGTTAGAGATAATCTTCGAGTTGCACAAGATCGCCAATGCCATTGGGCCGATTTTTATCGACGTCCTCTTGAGTTTTCTATCGACGACCACGTATTCTTAGGATCTCGCCTACCCGTGGCGTCATTCGATTCGGCATACGGAAAAAGCTTAGTCCTAGGTATATAGGGCCATTTGATATTCTCGAATGAGTAGGTGATGTGTCCTATCGTCTCGCTCTTCCGCGATCGTTAATTGAGGTACATGACGTATTCCATGTATCCCAATTACGCCTGTACATTCCGGATCCGAGCCATATCCTTGATCATTCAGAATTGGTTGTTGGTACCAATCTTTCGTATGAGGAAATACCCGTATCCATATTGGACCGAAGGGAGAAGATAATCAAGAACAAGACTATTAGTTTAGTCCATGTTGCTTGAGGTCATCACTCTTTGGGTGAGTCAATTTAGGAACGTGAGGATGATATCTGATCGTGATATCCACACCTGTTTGACTCATGAGGTATAATGTCTTCCTTATGCCTTATGTGTTTAACTCTTGCTTGCATGAATGATTGGTCGATTAATTGCTAGTCGTAGATTGCATGTGGTTAGTGTAGCTTACCCCGACATCTCTAGCCTCTTGATTAAATTTCGATGACGGAATTATTTTAAGGTGGGTAGAGTTGTCACTCCCGTTTTCCGTTATACATATTTTTAGCATACGTGTACGAAATTTTGACTTTTGTCAGGTGACCCGTATTTTGACTTGTATAGCCTAGTCTTGGTTTAATCTTACCTTGGTTTAATTCGGTTTGGTTCAACTTAGCTTGGCTTGGCTTGACTTGGTTTGTTGTGGTTTGAGATGAGAAGGGTTTGTATAAAAACCAACTTCTCTCTCTCTCCTCCATTATTTCTCATTACTTCTTCTTCTTCTTCATTTACTCCTCCCACCTACTAAGCCTTAGGCAAGTACAACTTGCTTCATGATGGATCTCAAATTTTATTGTTCCTTTGTCTTACTTGCTTGATTCTAAGTCTCTTTAGAACTTGGAGATTTTAGTTTTGAGGGTTACATTTTTGTAGATCTAAGTTTATAGTTTCTTTGGTTTTTCTTGGTTTTCATCTCTTAAACTTTGTTATTTTCGAAAACTAATGGTTCAATATTGTAAAGAATTCAATTTTATTTAGTTTAGACCTTTATTTTGCCTAATTTCAAGTCCTTTAGCCCAAGTTATGAACATTGGAAGTTTCTAAAACTCTATGACCAAAAGCTTGCTGGTAGGGACGACACCTCGCGCACCTCGTGCGCACCTCGCTCACCTTTTGGTCCGCGCACCTTGCACCTCATGCACCTTTTGGATCGCGCACCTTGTATCTCGTGCACCTTTTGGTTCGCGTACCTTGCAACTCGTGCACCTTTTGGTCCGTGCACCTTGTACCTCGCGCACCTTGCACATCGCGTAACTTTTGGTTTGTGCACCTTGTACCTCGTGCACCTTTTGGTTCGCGCACCTTGTACACCTTTTGGTCCTCGTACCTTGCACCTCGTGTACCTTTTGGTTCGCACACCTTGCATCTCGTGCACCTTTTGGTTCGCATACCTTGTACCTCGAGCACCTTTTGGTCTGCGCACCTTACACCTCGCACACCTCGTACACCTTACACCTCGTGCACCTTGCACCTCGCATGCCTTGCACCTTGCGCCATGCACCTTTTGTCCGTGCGTGAATCACTCTAAATGACTGTTTTTGCCCGTTTAAGCTATTTTGTAGCGAAAATCTTAAAAAAAACTCATAACATGAAAGTTGTGGATCTTTGTCTTGGCTTCAAGAATCTTCCTATCTCACTTTAATCATAGTTCATATGTGACTTATAGTTTCAATTACACATGGGTGTTCTTGATCTTCTTTGTATATTTTCTCTATACTTGGCCTAAATTGCGACAACCCGACTTTACACTTGATAGTCTTGAGATAGTAACTTGAACTTGACTTAAACATGATAATATGAACCCGTCTTGATAACTCTTGATAAGTGGCCCGTCGAGGCACACTCCAGACAAGTACTCTTGACATGACAAGTAACCAGACATTACATATATAATCTTGAAAGGCTATTGCGACAGCTACCCTGACTTGCTAAGTAACTCTTGTCTTGACACCATGGTTGACTTTCTTGATTGTGCCTGTACAGGTTACATGTCTCGTCTTGCATCATGTCTAGGACATGGATTCCTGGTTACCACAATCAGGAATTCACAATGAACCTGACTAGGTTAATTACTAGATTGATTAAGTAGTTCATATAGAGAGATTTTTTTCCAGTTACAGGCGATCCCGTTATCCCGGCCACACCTGAGGGACTTGTAGCCTGCGGACGAGTATGGCACATTTCCAGCCCACTGTCATGTGGGAAACTTCTTGAAAATATAAGTACTGAAAGTACACCAGTAATCTTGATAACTCTCGTAACTCTTGTAAGTCACCTCGCCTGGATAACCTGAATAGCTGCAGGGCTTGTGACTGTGGGAACATCTCATTGCATCTTGCTAGTAACTAAGTCTGTGATAACCCTAATTAGCTAATGATAGCAAGCCCTAGGACTTGATTGGCCGTGCCTGAATGCTTGCTCGTGATTAGCATGGGAATTATATTCCGTCTCTTAATCCAAGCTATTGTTTTATTCTAACCCTGTCTTCTTGTTATTTAAGCCTGTTCATTTATTTATTCTTCTATTTTATTATCTGCTGGTTTTAGTTCCTTAATGAAGCCTCTCTTGTGGCACTTGTTCTTTCTGGGGTCTGACCCATCTGGTTTTGTATCGCCAGATTTCGGAGTGATACCCGAGGATCTTCCTGCTTTTCAATCAGATGGTGAACACCAGACGTAATCCTGGCAAAGAGTGGGTTTCTTATTTTGCTCTCCCACTCTATTATAAATTATTCTTTTGAGACGTTTAGCCGTCGAGCAAGTGTTAGCTCGTGTTGAAACTTAACCTTCTGTCTGCCTAAGGGCTGTTACATGATTGGCAAATCTTAGGGTTGATCATTTATGATTTAAACTCTTGCTAGCCTTCACATTTGTATGACTAGTTTTATGATCATCTAAATAAGTAATGTTTGGGACGCCTTACTTTGTATGTCTGATGATCTAACATCTTGTAACTTTTATTTGCTTGCTTGAGATTGAGACACTAGGCTTGTTCCTGACCATAGAGACCGATGGATTGTAGTTTAGCCCTCATGCATCTAGACAGCTGTGACCGTATGGCGAGGTGGATTGCACTTTAATGTACATAGCTGACTGTTTATGTCCTCCTCTCTCCAGTATTCTGGTTCTGGGCGTGACAATCGTGTCCCATCTTCATCTACGGGTTACGCGAGAAAGGAACACTGTCACTACCGATGCAGTCGGAATCGATAGATCGGGATCGATTGAATCGGTCGAACGGGAACGATTGAATTAAGATTCTTTTCTCGTTATGGAAAGACTTCTTCGGAATCAAGTCCCATATTCAGCGGGTTGTGCCTCGAGGATAGACTCTGCGGCTGAGTCGGAAAAGACCTCCTTGCTTTGCTTTTCATGCCGTACTTGCTCTTTGGCTTTGGTTTTCGTGAATACATTTTTGTGAATGTTTTCGATAGTTTTCATGGCTTGAATTTTCGAACTTCACATTCGTATCAAACTCCTTGAATGGGACAGTATTCTAATCAGTTGCTTGTGCAATTTCAGGAGATCGCGTAGGTGATGTCTAAGCACGGCCAACCAGTCCCTCGCCTCAAGTAAGACTAAGGTGAGTGACTGACCTCCTTCCCCTCGACCCTCTAGTTTCAAATCAAACAAGAAACACAAAATGCATATTTGTTTTCATAGTGTAGAATCAACAAATTGTGGCATGATTCTTTACGAAATACTTGCTATAGAACTGCTATACATGAAACTGATGCATGCTCTCTTATGCCACATTTACTTAGTCCTATGCAGAATAAAGATTGAATCAATTAACGAGTATCGCAACGATAAGGCTTAGTGTATAAAATAGGCTAAGTTTCAAAGAAGAATATTTCGGTCATTGGACAACTTGTGCACAAGGTGTAGTTTCCTCGAACGGTTGCCTAGGCTAAGGAACTGATTCGGTCTGGGCGGAACGAGTACAGCAAGTGCCAGCAGGAATAGCGCGGGTGATTCAGGAACTTTCGAGTAGGGCTCGCTACCCGCCGCGAAAGGATCGCCGTCTAATCCAGCTATAGTCCATAATGGCTTGACATTGCCAGTGACCTTCATACCCCTTTCATTGCTTGAACTAATACTCGTGACACGGGATGAATATGGATAGCTGCTCAATGTATGAAATTTTTATTTGCTTGCCTCTTAACATATTAACATGCAAATCGATCAGGATGGTTAGAAAGAAAACCATATAACTAACATGTTTTATAAAACTGCTTGAACAAATTGAGAGCTTGGGTTTAAATTAGCCACCCACCAGTACATGTGATCGTACTGACCCTCGCTCTCTGCAGGTACTATGAATCAGGAGGAAAATGCCAACTAGCCAAGGCAACGTTCGTATTTTGAAGCTTCGACCGCATGTCGAAGGCTCTCGCTGAACAACTTTTGAAGACTCTCTGCAACAGTCCAATAATATGTCTCTACTTTCCTCCATCCCAGATGGCTGGAATACTTTTGCTGTAAATTGAGGGATGTATGTATGAAACGACTATCTCATCGGCGTTCCTTTTGTAATCGAGTCATGTTGTAAGCCCGCACGACGTAATTGTATTAGGGTCTTGTAAAATAATGTTTATTATCAATAAAATACAAAATTTATCTGTCTTAATGTGTTGTTCAATTTCTTTGCATATGCTCTTAGATGTTGTATTTCGGATAAATTTATGGCTATGCCTTGTGCGATCACGACCTAGGTTTATACGACATCACGTCCAGGGGACGACTATCGATTCTTCAGAATCGGGGCGTGACATTAGGCGCGTCCGAGGCGCGCCTTTGACAACCGTGACTGTATCAGAGTGTACATCTATACACGAGTCGCAGAACATTGAATAACTATATCAAAGCGTGCATCAGTGCACGAGTCGTATGTGATAAGAGGCTTTATCAATGAAATGAGCAATTATGACATAATGTCACAAAACTATTGGTATGCAGATGGTAGGTTTCGTCAGTGAAGTGAACAATTGTGATTCGAGAACACGAAACTGTTGGAGGGGTATGATACCCACATAACTGTTAGATGTGGTATGATGCCTCGGTATGTTAGTGGCCTACGGGTCGCCGATCGGAATGATGGAAGGGCATGGTGCCACGGTATGTTTGGGACCTACTAGTTGCCAATCGAAACATAGAATGGGAGTACATGAATGTGTGTATGAGGTGTGGTTTTTGTATTCGAACTTAGACCATGCATTTTTTTATAGATTCTTAATTGTTCACGCATATTGCAAGTTCATGGACAATTAGTGCACAAGGTAATGCTTTTCCTCGAACGACTTATGGGACCCACCGGAACAGTTCGACCTAGGGAAAAATTATATAGGTGTGCTTCGACATGTGGTATTGTGGGACCTGCAGTATGGCTTGCTATCCGACTGGGAGGGTGGGTGGCAATACGGGTATCACGGGACCTTCCGTTAGGCTAGCTACCTACACACGAAGGATCGCCGTGATATCGAATGAATCGTCCAATATGGCTTATTATGTCAATGACCTGATATAGTTAGACTGCATGCTAATGTCATCTGATTGCATTGCAGGCTTAGCTATTTGGTCGCAAGGACGAACACGCACATATGTATTTGTATTTTATGAAGGCTGACAAATGTTTGGTACAGGAAAACACACTAAAAAAATACTCCATAAGGCAACGAATTTTTTAGCAATACAACATTTTTTGTTGCTAATATACATATTCTGTAATGCATATTTTGGTCGTTGCTAAACATAAATTTTGGCAACGAAACATTTTGTCGTTGCCAAAAAAACTCCATTGCCAAAGTCCGATACGTATATAGGAAACGATGATGTATTACTAAATTATCTATATTTTTCCAACTAATTCTTAAATTATACTGTTGTTGATACGTTTTTGCCTTTAGCAATGGAATATAGGGTTGCTAAATAGTTTGGAAAATTTTCCACCATATAAACCTAGCCAAAACCTAAAAGTGGTCCTCTCGAAAAGTCCCTCCCATATACCAAAACCCCCAAAAGTAGTCCTTTCGAAACGTCCCTCCCATATTCCAAAATCCCTCCTTTCAAATAGAAAAGTCCCTCCCAAATTCCAAAATACTTCTTCCAAATTCGACCAAGCCCACCCCGACAGACCCCCTCCTCTCTCCTCTCTACTACACCCCAATCTCGACATTAGCCACTCGCCACAACCTCACCTGAGCAACCTTCTCGCCGCTACCCTTACCGCCAACATGGAGAAGTATTTAGTTAAAAAGTAGATAGAGTCTGATTTGATTTTTTGACATTCATATGTCCTTAATATTTCCTCTAAATTCAAAGGTAAATCCTATACCATAAATTATTGTAATTTTTTCCCAATCCACAATTTTTTTGATACATTCTTCTTGCCCAATCCATAAATCTCATTCAAATCATGTTTTTATATTTATTATTATTGTTCTGACTTTGTCCATTCTTATCGATTAGTATTGTCTTTGAACTTTTAGTTTTACATGATCTATTGGTGTTGGCTTGAGTAAGGCAACAATGTCTTTTTTAGAGGGCACCACTTTCTTGGTGAATTTTTTGTGTGGATGTTGTCACAATTTTGCTTTGTTTGGTGCTATTGTATCCAAGGCACTGGTTTACGTATCTGAACACGTTTTTATTTAGGGAGTTCATACGCTTTTGCTCATACTTGTTGGAATATTTAGTATATTGTATTAGCATAAAAACACATGAGAATATCCTAATGACATATTTGGGATGTAAGAATATGCCATAGGATATTCCATTATGTAACGGCTATATAAAGCCAATGAGACTATCAATAATATTATCAATCAATTGCAACATGGTATCAGATCCACCTTTCCACAAATCCTAACACTAGAAGCCACCAAACCCTAACCTTTCTCTCTCTCCCTCCTCCATCAAACCCTAATCCGTGCATAATAGCCCCCCTTTTCGTGCCCTTCCCGGGCCTGCTGCCTGCTGCTACGGTCGTCGCTACCATCGATGTGGTACGTGCGACGGTCGCCCCCTACGTGCGCGCCGTCCTCCCTGTCGCACGCAACGGTGCCTTTGTTGTCATTGTTCGGATCATTCCGAAAGAGGACCCTGATGCCTAGATTTGATAAAAATAGACATGTTCGGATCTAGAAGCGGACGACGAGGACGAGCGTGAGTCGTGGAGCGGACGTGATGTGATCGAAGAGGAGAAGCATCGATGGAGGAGATCATCAAGAAGCTGGATCCTGCAGAAGTTGCGACGATGATGAAGTTGATGAAGATGTTGGCTGGTGAGAGCACGACACGAACGTTGCCGAAGTTGGAGCTTTCCTCCATTGATCTGAAGCTGGATGGACTAGCCACCTATCTGAGTTGGTCACGGCGGGTGAGAAGAACCCTCGCAGGAAAGAACCTGGAGGGGTTCCTGTCGGGCGAGAAGACAGAGCCGGACGAGGGCTCGGCCGGATGCGACGAGTGGAAGTCCACTCATATGGTGATCTACATCTGGCTTCTCAACTCCTTAGTCCAGTCTATTGCCGCCACAATAGATGGCATTGAGATGGTGAAGGATGTGCGGGAGAAGTTGATGAGGACCTAAGATGGTGTGGGAAACAACTTACGAATCATCCAGATAAAGGGGGAGATCGATGACACCGTACATGAAGAGAAGACGGTACAGGAGTATGCTAAGGAGTTGGAGTGTCTGTGGTTGGATTATGATCACTCCTTAAATCGGGCGAGCTACGGGGACCCAAAGTGTGAGGAGAGACATGTGTGTCTGCAAGAGAGGACGATGAAATTCCTCAAAGGGCTGACTGCAGCATTCGTACAGAGGACGACCCTACTTCTCGCTCAACCAAAGATTCCTAGTCTTGAGGAGGCTATCTCAGCCTTGATCCAGGAGGAGACGTGCATCAAACTGCAGGCGAGGACAGATGGTCCCCCCGAAGCAAAGTCAGTACTAGCGGTTACCAGCTCAGACGACACATGTAACGCCCCAGTCCCAAAATACTTAGGACCAAGTACGTAGACATGCCAGCTGCACATATACGAAGAATACTCCAATATATGGAATCCTCGTATACATACATAAGCTGTATATATAAAATAATTACAGGCCAAAATATAATAATCTAATCTCATCACAGCTCAACACAGAAGATATAAGAGTCCAAAATAAATAAGTGTATCAAGAGATAGACGGGTAGACATATTCACTCCAAACAGTTATGAAAAATAGTCTCAAATGATCGAAGTCCAACCTCTGTAAAATATAAAGAAAATAGATATAAAAATGTCCACTAAATGTCTCAATGAATAAATAAACTAGAAATCAGCAGAAGATACCTCGTCATCGATGTATGAAGGATCCAGTACCGCTTCGTACTCCTGCGGGAAATTGTCTAACCCTGGAGAGATAACCAGGCCCTTAGAGGGACGTAACAAGATATAAGAAAACACCATGCCATATAAACTGTGATATATAATAGAAAAGAAAGGGATGCATGCAATAGGGTGCTTACCAGTTCTACAGTGAAAATGCTGTTAAGAACAAACCTTCAACGCATGGGCACTCTGCCTACAGAAAACTCAGTATGGTCCCTCTAGGATACCAGGGACCTCAAAGCATAACATTCCTCGAATGTTAGAGGCCAGCAGGATCAAGAATAGGGGAGTGCATACGTGGCCCATACGTTAAGGAACTGTCCTCCTCACCCAATGCCTAGTAGGGTCACATCCATCACTTATAGGAACCTCTAGTAAATGCCAAGTCCACTAGCATGCAATTCTGTTGGCAGTTACTCCTAAATGTCGTATGCCTTATACGTATCAGTGGCCAGCTACGCTAGTACATGTCCTGCATGTGACTCATAACTCGTGATGATCATGTGTCAAGGCCGTATGAGGTATACCAATACCTCATCATAACTGGGTGGTTACTAGGCTAAGTCAATGCAAGAGAATAAAACCAAAAGCAGTAAAACGACTGATGGGGTCGCTTGCACTCAAGTGTGACTTGTACGCACAGTGATATAATACTAACAACAGATAAGTAATGCTGAATATAAATAACTAAAAATAAGAATAAGTAAATCACAGAGTTAGGTGGCGAGGTATCTTGTTTGATGGTACGGAAATGACAATCCAACAATCAAGTACGTTGGCAGTGAAATCTCAAAATCCACGAACGGCTCCAGATGCTGAAACAAACATCAAGAATGTTCTCGGTATAAAAGATGTCTAAGAAACGCCTATCCATAAGACCAATTCTGGACACATGGGCAAAATCGTAATTTCGGATCAAAACGATGTCAGCCGTTGGACCCGTTTTGTACCGAAATACGTGCCAATATCTGTCGTCTCTACAGTCATCAAACTATATGACTACGGGTCTGATTTGAGAAGACAAAGCCAACCCTTTGGCCAAAGTTAGATTCTGACGGGCCGTGTACAATTCCGTCCGTTGGATCGAGTTTCGTCAGTTCGTCGCGCACACGCAACGAAATTGAGTTCCGTCAGTTCCCACACGTCGGCAACATCCATACGCACCTTTCGATGTGTATAGTGCATGACTACGTCGTCCGATTTGTCGGGGCGCTCGCCTTATCAGGAAGAGTTTACTAAAATTCTCAGTTTTTAATACAACTTTTCCTCTAACTTTAACCTTGAATAACTTCATGAATAATAAATAAAACGTAGATGTAATAGGTGCGTTGTAATCTCGTTTATGTTGTGGTCGACTATTTTCAACTAGATTACCAAAAATCCTAATACACAGATCGAAATCTGGCTTCCAAGTTGAGGGTTTGACGGTCCTACAAATTCTATTTTTTGGGACAGAATTCGTTCGACTTGGCGTCGAGTTCTCGGTCAACCTAAGAGCTTATAATTAAATCCTTTTGAAGGGGTTTAAAGAGGGTCATATAGGCTACATATAGAAATTCGTAAAAGTGAAGACGATCGATTAAATCGGAAGATAATTGGCCCGAAAATTGGTACCTGGGGTAGGCTATGGGCGCGCGGCTCTGCTTCACGGGTGACTCCGGGGTCGCTGTCCGGCGATGCTGCGGTCGTGGACTGCGTGCGGGGGGTCGGGAATGAGCGCGGGTACGTTAGCACGGCTCTGGAGTTACTAGGTGCGGGTTTGGAGAAGTGTCGATGGAAACTTTGTGATGGAACCCTAAGCTCGTTCGTTCGTATATATATATGTGGAGTTTAAATCCTAATTCCCCTCGGGTTACATCCGCAGTACATACAATCCGATAAGGATTAGGTTGTATGGAAAAGGTCTGGATCATGAAGGAGTCAGTGAAGATTTGATATGATTAAATCGAGATTTGATTTAGATTCAAATCTCTATTCCTCTTCAATCTCGTTCATGCGAGAACAAGGAGGAGGGGGTGTCGGGTTTTATATATTACTGTTCCAACGGGAACAATAATATATATTGATTTTTTTAAAGTTCCTTAACCTCTTTGTATATATATAGTTATATAAGCACACACTTATAATTACTAATACGCTATGCACAATTATACTTAATATAATTTAGTGCTTATATATATATATATATATATATATATATATATATATATATATATATATATATATACGCCACCCTTTTCATGTTAACCTACTAGACTTAAAATTTTCTTTATATATATAAGTAAAAGTTCTAATTTTTTTTATACTAATGAATACTAATAATTTATTTAATTATTTAATGATCAAGAAATTAATTTAAAACATTTAATAAGTATAAAATATAAACATAAAATATAGGGAGTTTACATCCTACCCAACTTAAATAAATTTTGTCCTTGAAATTAAAATCTAACGTCGAGGGGTATGCAATGCAATATGAATTTAAAGGGCTAACGTATGAAAGTCGTACCTAGGTTTTCGAACAAATGTGGGTAACGATTTCGAATGTCGTCCTCGTGCTCCCAAGTAGACTCTCCTGGCAAGTGATGCTTCCATGCGACGCGAGCCAATGGTACAGATTGATTCCACAATTCTTTCACTCGGCGATCAAGGATACCTAACAGTTGCTCTTGGTACAACAAATTCGGTACAACGGTAATTTCAGAGTGATCGAGCACATGACTGTTGTCTGCCACGTACCTTCTCAGCTGAGACACGTTTAATACGTCATGTACTCCCTCTAGCGACGGTGGCAATGCCAATCTGTAGGCAACCTCTCCAACACGTTCCAAGACATCGAAAGGGCCGATGTACCTTGGACTCAACTTGCCACGTCCTCCGAATCGAATCGTGCCTCTAGTGGGGGATATGTTCAAAAAAACATGGTCGCCTTCCTTGAACTCTAAAAGTCGACGACGATTATCGGCCCACTGCTTCCGTCGATCTTGTGCTGCTCGCAGGTGGTCTTGTATCTTCTTCACTTTCTCAACTGTGCTCAAAACCAACTCGGGACCCAATATTTATCACTCTCCTATGTCGCTCCAACAAACAGAAGATCGACACTTCCTTCCATACAATGCCTCAAATATAGCCATCTGAATGCTTGCTTGATAGCTATTGTTTAAGGAAAACTCTACAAGATGAAGGTGGTCTTCCCATGATCCGTCAAAGTCAAGCATACACGTTCTCAACATATCCTCTAGCGTCTGAATCGTACGCTCTGACTGTTCGTTTGTCTGCGGATGGTATGCTATGTTAAACTTCAAACGCGTACCCAAAACTGTCTTGCATACTTCTCCAAAAGTGTGAGGTGAACCTCGAGTCACGGTCTGACACGATGCTAACTGGTACACCATGTAGCTTCACTATTTGCTTTATATACATATCCACCAAAACTTCTGTTGACTGTCCCACTCTAAAAGGTAAGATATGGGCTGACATGGTAAGCCTATCAACAATCACCCATACCGCATCTCGTCCACTAGGACTCCGAGGAAATCCCGTGACGAAGTCCATCATAATGTGCTCCCACTTCCACTCGAGAATGGGTAGCAGCTGCAGTAATCCTACCGTCCTCTGGTGCTCGGCCTTCACTTGTTGGCATACCAAACACTTGGCCACAAAACGAGCTATCTTCCGCTTCATTCCATGCCACTAATAATACTATCATAAGTCCCGGTACATCTTAGTTCCTCCGGGATGAATAGAGTAAGTCGAACTGTGTGCTTCTGCCATCAACTCCTGCCGTAGCTCTCCATTAGGAATATAAATACGATCACCACATCGCAATGTCCCATCGGGATGAATCCTCAATCCCGTCTGCTCTCCTGCTTCAGTCCTCTCTCTAAGCCGTCGAAATCTAGCATCCGTGGGCAATGCTGCCTTGATCCTCTCTACTAGCGACGATTGCACTTAGAGATTGGCTAATACGCCATCCGCTCTAGGCAATACTACCTCAATACCAAGCTGCTGCAGATCTCCAATCAACTCTCTCTGTGTGGTCAAGAAATGAGCCATGGGTTTACGGTTTAATACGTCTGCCGCAACATTAGCCTTACCCGGATGATAATGTAGCTCGATCTCGTAATCTTTCATCAACTCCAACCAACATCGTTGTCGCATATTCAACTCTTTTTGTGTGAACATGTACTTGAGGCTCTTATGATCAATGTAGATATCTACTTTCTCGTCGTACAAGTAGTATCTCCATAACTTCAAAGCATAGATAACCGCTGCGAGCTCTAGATCGTGGGTTGGGTAATTCTTCTCGTGCACCCTCAACTGTCTTGATACATATGCTACTACATGACCATACTGCATCAATACGCATTCTAATCCCTTCCCGGATGCATCGTTGTAGATCACGAATCCTCCCGGGTCTGATGGTAGTGTCAAGATAGGTGCCGTGGTCAAGCGCTTCTTCAACTCGTCAACTCGTCAAAAGCGGCTTGACACTCATCTGTCCATACAAACTTCTGATCCTTGCAAGTTAGTCGAGACATAGGCCCCGCTATTCGAGAGAAATCTTCTACGAACCTTCGGTAATAACTCGCAAGTCCAAGAAAACTTCTCAACTCGGAAGCTGGTGTGGGAGTAGACCATTCCTTGCTGTTGTGATCTTCTTCAGATCCACCGATATGCCGTCTTCAGTGACGATATGTCCAAGAAATGATACCTCCTTGAGAAATAAATCATACTTGTTAAGCTTTGCGAAAAGTCGCTCATCCCTCAAGGTCCCTAGAACAATCCGTAGATGCTGCTCATGCTCCTCTTGGCTCTTCGAGTATATCAAGATATTATCTATAAAGATGACTACAAATTTGTCTAAGTACTAGTGAAAGATCTTGTTCATTAAGTTCATGAAGACCGCGGGAGCATTGGTCAATCCGAAAGGCATGACCAAGAACTTGTAGTGTCCATACCTCGATCAAAATACTGTCTTCGGAATATCTTCCTTCCGAACCTTCAGTTGGTGATAGCCCGATCATAAGTCGATTTTGGAGAATATTTTTGCTCCACTCAGTTGATCGAATAGATCGTCTATGCGCGGCAAATGGTACTTGTTCTTCACCGTAACTGCATTCAAAGCTTTATAGTCGATACACATGCGCACTGTCCCATCTTTCTTAGGCACAAAAAGAAATGGTGCTCCCCATGGTGACGCACTGGCACGAATAAAGCCTTTCTCCAATAAGTCGTCTATCTGCATCTTCATCTCTACCAACTCCTTGGGTGCTAGTCGATAAACTCGAAATGAAATAGGCTCGGCTCCCGGAATAAGCTTAATAGAAAACTTGATGTTTCGGTCAGGTGGCAGTCATGGCAAATCCTCGGGGAATACATATTCGAACTCAGAGATCACTGGGTGCTGAGGAGTATCTTGTATCATCATGTGAGTCCCTAATGTGGGTACATCACAACTCTCTCCTTTTTCCTTAGTGAACTCGAACTCCGTCACATTCGATGGTTTAAAGTCGATACTGCCCCTATGATAGTCTATAAGGGCAAAATGCTGGCTCAACCAGTCTATTCTGAGAACCACATCGAATATCGACATAGGGAATAAAAGAAGTCGTGCTTTTATCTCTCTACCATATATCACTACAGGACAAACTCTACAAACACCACTAACAGGTACAACTCCTCCTCCAGTGAGAATTCTAATATTCTTAGATAAGGGTGTGATGGGAATGCTGTCTAATAGAAAAACTAGTGGCTATGAATGAATGAGTGGCTCCTGTGTCAAACAAAGTAATGGCAGGAAATGAAGCAACTAAAACCATACCTGCTATGACCTCTGCCTCTGTCTCTATATCCTCAATAGCAAGAGAGAATGTCTGCCCATAATTTTGTTCAGGGCCCTGAGCTCTGGCCTTCTCGAACTGTGTTGACTAGGGTGGTAATGGTAGGCGAGGTGCTCCTGCTGCTGGCTGCGGTACTGGAAGTGCTGGGGCTGTCGGTCTCGGGTTCTGCTGGACATAAACTAAGGACTTCTGCTCCGGTCAATCCTTTACCTTGTGTTGCCTTGACCCGCATCTCAAGCATGCTCCAAGTCGAGTTCGACAGTCCTTCATGAGGTGTCCCTGCTTCCCACAATAGTTGCAGGTGGGCCTTCGATAAGGTGTAGGCCTCTGCTGGAACTGTCATGTGGGCCTCCTGATAGGTCCACCCTGAGTAGCCCGGACTGGTGTCACGGCTAGTGTATGACGTCTCGATGTCTGCTGCTGCTTCTTGCGAAGAATCTCCTGAGCATGAGCTTTCTTCAAGACAGCTGAATGGGAGACTCGAGACTGTGTAGTCGTATAAGACTTGAGCTCTGGTGCAAGCCCCTGATAGAATCTCCTTGCCTTCTCTAACTAGGTCAGGATCAGTCCCGTACCAAATCTACTCAGGCGATTGAACTCTGAGTCATACTCATCAACTGTCATATTTTCTTGCTTCAGATGAAGAAACTGGTCGTATAAACTGTCTTGAACCTGGATGGGGAAAAATCTCTCATAGAATAGATCATAGAACTGCTTCCAGGTGATCCCAGTACCTAGTCGCCTTTCTTTCTCCATCCACCAGTGGTGGGCATTATCCTCTAATAGTAGGTCTACTGCTATCATCCAATCTCGAGCTGGTAACTGGGATGCCTTTAGTAACTTCTCTGTGCTAATAAGCCAATGAGATACCTCTAGCGGCTTCTCCGTTCCTCTGAAGGCCTTGGGGTTCATGTCTGTGAAGTTCTTGATAGAGCCTTCATAAGGATGCAGAGCCGGTACTGGTGCTGGTGCTGGTGTCGGGGATGCAGGTGTAGGTCTAGCCAATGCTGCCAGCATAGTCTGTTATATCAGCTCAGTCTACTGCCACTGAGCCTGCGTCATGGAATACATGAACTGGAAAGTAGGGCTCCTATCAGTCTGTGGTGTAGGCATCTGAGGTCCCGACTATGGTGGAAACTGATGAGGGAATAGTGGTGGTAGAGGCAGTGGTACATTTCCTCATGGTGGCACGGTAGTGGGCTGTCCAGCCTGGCTAACTGGGGGTGTTGCGATCTCTGGGTGCACCGTCGTCAGAGTCGTAGTAGGCTACAACTGTCCTGGCTAGTACGGTGTCACCGGAGTCATCGGAGGATTCTGTCTCTCCGGGGTAGCCTCTTCACCAGATGTGAGGGCCAAGGCAGAAGAGTGTCCGCTTCTTAGATTCATACTGTTGGCACGAAAAAAATAGGATGATATTAGGAAAGGTTAGATATGAGGCAGTTCAAGTAATCAAAGAAATTTCAAAAAGATTGGAAGTCAAAAGAGATAGTAGTTCTAGATGAGATACTATTCCTATTCCTATATGCAGGCTTGTTGGGCACAGTCATGTAACCTAACAATATTTTCTGACCTGCATGGACCACCACAAAAATATGTAACGCCTCAGTCCCAAAATACTTAGAACCAAGTACGTAGACATGCCAGCTGCACATATACGAAGAATACTCCAATATATGGAATTCTCGTATACATACATAAGCTGTATATATAAAATAATCACAGGCCAGAATATAATAATCTAATCTCATCATAGCTCAACACAAAAGATATAAGAATCCAAAATAAATAAGTGTATCAAGAGATAGCCGGGTGAACATACTCACTCCAAATATCTATGAAAAATAGTCTCAAATGATCGGAGTCAAACCTCCACAAAATAGAAAGAAAAGAGAGATAAAATATCCACTAAATGTCTCAGTGAATAAATAAACTAGAAATCAGCAAGAGATGCCTCGTCATCGATGTATGAAGGATCCAGTGCCACTCCGTACTCCTGTGGGAAATCGTCTAACCCTGGAGAGATAACCAGGTCCTCAGAGGGACGTAACAAGATACAAGAAAACACCATGCCATATAAACTATGATATATAATAGAAAAGAAAGGGATGCATGCAATAGGGTGCCTACCAGTTCTACAGTGAAAATGCAGTTAAGAACAAACCTTTAACGCATGGACAATCTGGCTACAGGAAACTCAGTATGGTCCCTAAAGGATACCAGGGACCTCAATGTATAACATTTATCGAATGTCAGAGGCCAGCAGGATCAGGAATATGAGAGTGCATAGGTGGCCCATACGTAAGGAACTTTCCTCCCCACCCAATATCTAGTAGGGTCACATCCGTGACTCATAGGAACCTCTATTAACTGCCAAGTCTACTAGCATGCAATTCTATTGGCAGTTACTCCTAACCGTCGCACGCCTCATACGTATCGATGGCCAGCCGACTACGCGAGTACGTATCCTACATGTGACTCACAACTCATGATGATCATGTATCAAGGCCGTATGATGTATACCAATACCTCATCATAACTGGGTGATTACTAGGCTAAGTCAATGCAAGAGAATAAAACCAAAAGCAGTAAAACAACCGATGGGGTCGCTTGCATCCAAGTGTGACTTGGACGCACAGTGATATAATACTAAAAACAGATAAGTAATGTTGAATATAAATAACTGAAAATAAGAACAAGTAAACACAGAGTAAGGTGGCAATGTATCTTGCCTGGCGGTGTGGAAATAACAATCCAACAATCAAGTACGTCGGCAATAAAATCTCAAAATCCACGAACGGCTTCGGATGTTGAAACAAACATCAAAAACTTTCTCGGTATAAAAGATATGTCTAAGAAATGCCTGTCCATAAGTCCAATTCTGGACACAGGAGCGAAATTGTAATTTCAGATCAAAACGATGTCCACCGTTGGATCCGTTTTGTACCGAAATGTGTGCTAATATCTATAGTCTCTAAATTCGTCAAACTATATGTCTATGGGTCCAATTTGAGAAGATGAACCCAACCATATATCCAAAGTTGGATTCCGACGGACCGTGTACAATTCCGTCCATTGGATCGGATCGCAGGCCCGCCAAATAGGTATTCCGGCCGGCCTTCTCAGGATCGGACCAAACTTCGCACACATGACCCGAATTTCGATACAGTCTTGTTGGCGTAGGTTTCGTCTCGAACCGACGAACGTACACGTATTTATGGCCAAGTTTGTAAAAGGTCGATACTGGGGTATCTTGACAGATATGCACTGATTTCGTCGCGCACATGCAACGAAATCGAGTTCCGTCAGTTTCCACACGTCGGCAACATCCATACGCATATTTCGATGCGTATAGTACACGACCACGTCGTTCGGTTTATCGGGACGCTCGCCGTATCAAGAATAGTTTACTAAAATTCTCAGTTTTTAACACACTTTTTCCTCTAACTTTAACCTTGAATGACTTCATGAATAATAAATGAAACGTAGATCTAACAGGTGCATTGTAATCTCGTTTATGTTGTGGTCGACTGTTTTCAACTAGATTACCAAAAATTCTAATGCACAGATCGAAATCTGGCTTCCAAGTTGAGGGTTTGACGGTCCTACACATTCTATTTTTTGGGACAAAATTCGCTCAACTTGGCGTCGAGTTCTCGGTCGACCTAAGAGCTTATAATTAAATCCTTTTGAAGGGGTTTTAAAAGGGTCATATAGGCTACCTATAGAAATTCGTAGAAGTGAAAACGATCGAGTAAATCAGAAGATAATTGACTCAAAAATTGGTACCTAGGTAGGCTCTGGGCACGCGGCTCTGCTTCGCGGGCGACTCCAGGGTCACTGTCCGGCGATGCGGCGGTCGTGGACTGCGTGTGGGGGGTCGGGAACGAGCGCGGATACGTTGGCGCGGCTCTGGAGTTGCTGCGCATGAGTTTGGAGAAGTTTCGATGGAAACTTTGTGATGGAACCCTAAGCTCGTTCGTTCGTATATATGTGGAGTTTAAATCCTAATTCCCCCTGGGTTACATCCGCAGTACATACAATCCGATTAGGATTAGGTCATATGGAAAAGGTCTGGATCACGAAAGAGTCAGCAAAGATTTGATACGATTAAATCGAGATTTGATTTAGATTCAAATCTCTATTCCTCTTCAATCTCGTTCATGCGAGAACAAGGAGGAGGGGCATCGGGTTTTATATATTACTGTTCCTACGGAAACAGTAATATATATTGATTTTTTTAAAGTACCTTAACCTCTGTGTATATATACCTAGTTATATAAGCACACACTTATAATTACTAATATGCTATGCACAATTATACTTAATATAATTTAGTGCTTATATATATATATATATATATATATATATATATATATATATATATATATATATATATATATATATATATATATATATATTTTATATATATATTTTATATATATATATATATATATATATATATATATATATATATATTTTATGTATGTATATAAGTCATCATATTTACATATATACCCACCCTTTTCATGTTAACCTACTGGAATTAAAATTTTCTTTATATATATAAGTAAAAGTTCTCAATTTTTTTATACTATTGAATACTAATAATTTATTTAATTATTTAATGATCAAGAAATTAAATTAAAACATCTAATAAGTATAAATTATAAACATAAAATATAGGAGGTTTACAACACAGGGTCCAAGGGAGAGGCCTGGCAGCACAACCGGCAGTGCTATAACTGCGGAGAGATGGACCATCATCGGTATGCTTGTACCAAACCAGCTAGGGAGGGAGACTCAGGTGATGGACGTGGACAGTCTGGTGGACGAGGATATATTGGAGGACGTGGTCGTAGTCGAAGGGGTCAACAAGGCGGCCGAGGAGGTTATCGGCTAAACCTGCTAGTAGCAGAAAGGAATGGAGGAGCTGGTGGCATCTTTACTGAGGAGGATCAAGAACTGATGGACATGCTGGAGAGGAAGCAGAGAGCGTCAACCGAGGGAGACATGAGGAGTGGAACAGAGGAGGCGTCCACCTTATTCTTCCTTGGGGGCAACACCGCTATGTATGTCCATCCACCAGAAGGTACTGACGAGTCACTTGTCCTTGCATCTATCTATTATCTTAAATCGGAAGATTGGATTATTGACTCGGGAGCATCTCGGCATGTGACGGGGAATACTAGTGTGTTTTCTTCTTACAGTTACCTAGCATCAGCAGACAACATTCAGACAGCGGATGACACTTTCCAGCCAGTAGTCGGTAAGGGTACTGTTAATTGTACAGATTCAGTAAGATTATCTAATGTTTTACATGCTCTATCCTTTCCAGTCAGTCTCTTGTCCATTAGTTCTATAATTCTCCAACTTAAGTGCATTGTTTTTTTGATATTCCTAAGGTGATCTTCCAGGAGAAAGGGACGAGATAAAGACTTGGGACTGGCACTTGGCATGAGGGACTATAGTACCTATATCGAGAAGGACTGGACTCATCATTGGTATATATGGCAGAGAAGGCTGGAATGGGAGGACTACAACAGAGGACTGAGGATACTTTGATACTTTATCATAAGAGGATGAGACATTCTTCCTTTGATACTTTAAGTAAGTTGTATCCAGAGATTTTTGTAAAAACAAATAAAAAAATTTAGTATGTGATGCATGCGAGTTAGAAAAACTTACTATGAGCTCGTATGTTGGTACGGGTGATAGGAGCTTTTTTATTTTTGAGGTAGTACATTCTGATGTTTGGGGTCCATGTGCTATTAACACTATGAATGGGTATAAGTACTTTGTTTTCTTTATTGTTTGTGCCTCTTGTGTCACCTGGTTTTATTTGATGAAAAATAAGAGTGATGTACCTGCTTATTTTTGGGATTTTCATAAGCACGTCCAGACTCAGTACAAAGCAGTTATGAAGGTACTGAGGTCTGACAATGGAACGGAGTATACCAACAGGACGCTTGTAGAATACTTGTCAGCACATGGGATACAGCATCAGACCATCTATGCATACACACTAGCACAAAATGGAGTAGCAGAAAGGAAGAACAGACACCGTTTGGAGGTCGCAAGAAGTATGATGATCGACATGAATGTCCCACAAAGTCTGTGGGGGCATGCAGTGTTGACTGCAGCTCAACTCATGAACAAAATGCCTTCGAAAGTCCCGAGATGGAAGTCCCCACGTGAAGTATTACAAGGTAATAATAGTGGGATACTCCTACTGAAGGTGTTCGGGTGTGTGTGTTTTGTGAAGGACAACATGCCATCAGTTGGAAAACTTGACCCTAGAGCGGTTAAGTGCACCTTCGTGGGCTACTCAGCGACTCAGAAGGGGTATGTGTGCTAGAGTCCATTAGAGAAGAAGAAGTTTGTCAGTATCGATGTCCACTTTTGGAAACATAAGCCATACTACCGTCAGGAGGGAACTTCACACAACATGCCTAATACTACCAGTATGAGGCGAGAGGGGAGATGGAGAACTTAGTGGTGACCGATTTAGATTTTTTACATAGAGGCACGGTTGAGGACGAACATGAAGGTGAAACGAAACAGGGGGAGGAGATAAGAAGTGTTAGGCCTACGGCTCAGGGGGAGTTACTTGCCTGCAGCAGGAGAGAGAAGCAAAATGCAGGACTAGTACCTACAGTACCAGTAGTGCCAAGTCCCTTGCCTGCGTTCGTCCCAACTCCTGAGACACCTATACCACCACCTCCATCAGGTGATATCATTCCTCCTACTCCTTCCACACTACTATCTGTACGGAGGACCACTCGCAGCAATACGGGAAATCCTCCGGACAGATATGGTTGGGATCTTGCTTAGTTTGTTTCTTATGACCATATCTCCTTTTCTCATGGAGCATTTATAGCATCTTTGGATAGTATTAATGTACCTAACAATTGGCAGGATGCCAAGAACGATCCAATGTAGAAAATAGTAATGCACGAGGAGTGGGGAGCTCTTGAGAAGAACCACACTTGGGAGTCGGTGAGACTGCCGGAGGGAAAGAGAGCAGTCGGATGCAAGTGGGTCTTTACCGTAAAGTAGAACCCAGATAGACAGGTTGAGCGCTACAAAGCTCGACTAGTGGCCAAAGGATATAATCAGACATACGACATCGACTATGACGAGACCTTTACATCAGTTGTAAAGATGAGCACTGTCAGGATCCTGATCTCTTTGACAGCAAATGGTGGATGGAAGCTACACCAACTGGACGTGAAGAATACATTTCTTCATGGAGATCTAGTGGAGGAGGTATACATGGAGATACCACCAAAATTTGGCACCAACCAGACAGTAGGCAAGGTTTACAGACTAAAGAAGTCCCTTTATGGACTGAAGCAGTCTCCTCGAAAATGGTTTGACAGATTCAGGAGAGCGATGATAGGGATGGAATATCAGCAGATCAATGCTGATCACACTGTATTCGTCAGAAGGAGTGGAGGCCATATCACCATGCTTGCGATGTATGTTGACGACATGATTATCACGGGAGATGATGAGCAGGAGTTCGCCCAACTCAAAGGGAAGCTTGGCAAGGAATTTGAGGTGAAGGACCTTGGTCTTCTTCGCTACTTCTTTGGGATTTAGATCACTCGAGACGCAGAGGGGATTGTTCTCTCTCAGAGGAAGTATACACTGGACCTTCTTACAGAGGCAGGGATGTTGGAGTGCAAACATGCAGCAATGCCAATAGACCAGAGGTTCAAGTTGGAGGCTGAGGCTGGAGAACCAGTTGATCGAGACAGATACCAAAGACTGGTGGGCATGTTGATTTATTTGAGCCATACACGACCTAATATCTGCTTTGTAATGAGTGTGGTGAGCCGTTATATGCATGACCCACAGAAGGGTCATATGGATGCAGTTTACCAGATTCTGAGGTACTTGAAGGGTGTCCCCCGGAAAGAGGCTGATATTCAAGAAGAACAATCACGTAAGGATTGAAGGCTATTGTGATTCTGACTGAACCAGCTGTGCAGATGACAGAAGGTCTACCTCCGGATATTGCATATTCGTAGGAGACAACCTGGTCTCCTGGAGGAGTAAGAAGCAGTCTGTGGTGGCCAGATCGACAGTGGAAGCAGAGTACAGAGCTATGGCCCTGGGAGTTATAGAACTGCTATGGTTGAAGAATATGCTGGCAGAACTGAAGCTGGATCAAGGAACCAAGATAAAGTTATGGTGTGACAACCAATCCACTATTAGTATCGCTATCAATCCAGTACAACATGACAGGACCAAACACATCAAGATTGATAGGTTCTTTATCAAAGAGAAGCTGGATAGAGGATTGCTGGAGCTTGGCCACGTTCCGACCAGGGATCTGGTAGTAGACGGACCAACCAAGGGACTTTTCTCTGTGAGCTTGATTAGAGGATGTGACAAGATGGGCTTAGTGAATATTTTTCGCCCATCTTGAAGGGGAATGTTGGAATATTTAGTATATTATATTAGCATAAAAGCACATGGGAATATCCTGAGGACATACTTGGGATGCCAGAATAAGCCACAGGATATTCCATTATGTAAAGGCTATATAAAGTCAATGTGACTATCAATAATATTATCAATCAATTGCAACAGTACTCAAAATTTAACTGTTGTAGCACAAAGAGAACTGGATTTTGCTCATAGTCGGAATTCAACTAGTACTATACACGAAGAGAAATGGAATATGCTCAAAGTCAGAATTAAACTAGTGTAGTACATAAAGAGAACTAACTCTAAGGATGTGATTAATTAGCCACATATCTTAGTTTTACACTATGAGATAACCTTTTCATGTACTGTGCACTTGGCCAACATAAATAAAGAAGAAAACAAAAAGTGACACTAATTTTAAGTTTTGCAGAATATAAAAATACAAATGATACCCTAATGAAGAGGATGACACCTCTATACTTGATGATTTTAACTAAAGGATTTGTATGTGTGAACCTACTCTTTTCTGAAACAAAGCCTCAGCTAGCTATCAAGCTGTCTTTTGTAGCATCTGATCCGCTTGGTCAATTCAACTAGGTATGTGTTTACCTGGATCCTTTATCTAGTAGAACCTGTATAAATAACTCAACCTCATTTTTTGACTTTTGTCTTTTAACTCATGATGTCCAAATGGCAGTTAGTTTCTGTGCAATAATTATTGCTAGTTCAATATATTTAAGTCCTAAATATAACCAAAAATGGTTCTCTCCACACCAAACCAATGTTTTGGAGATCTTAGGAGATTAGGTAAGAGATCAAATTATTGACTGGGAACATCAATTTTAAGTGTGTAATCCACTTACTTTTTGAAAATTGGTCTTTTCTTATAGTGTGTGTGTGTCTTAGTTTGTATTTTGTATCAATGTAATTATACTTCTAGGTGTTACCATCTTGTAGTTCTCTCAGTTGCATTATATCTTCCACTCTTATAACATATTTGTGGACTTTATTTTTGGTTTGAAGATGGATACTAATTATCATCTTTTAATTTACGTAATTTAGGATAAATTACTAATGATCATGTTTTGTGCAACACATTAGTGGTATTCATGTTAATTCTCTTATTCACTTCTCTGATTGATTTCTCTTAGTTTTCATTTCTACACATACAAGAAGCTTTATACTCTAGAAGGCTAAATTTTGTTAACCTTTTGGAAATTCTTATTAATAAAACTATGAAGATTGCAGAAGAAACCTTCAAAGTCTACTGACAGTAAAGAAGTACTGAAATCTTTACCAAGAAATCCAAATTTGAAGAGAACTTTGGAGGAAATTGAATTAACATACTAGTTAACCCTGTACCTTCCTTTCAGATATTTCTGAAGTCTGAAAACCTTAGGACTTAAACAGATGTGTGAATTTTATATGTAATATAATATTAGAAAATCAGCAAGGGGTATTCAGTGTGGGTTGTAACATACTTGTCGATAGTGTTTTGATGGCAGGCAATAGTAAAATTGGTTGAATGCTGGGTTGAGGTGAGCCTTACTTAGTGTTCACCCATATTTCTCAAAAAGAGAGTCCATAATAGGGCCTTCCTCAACTGGAAGACAGATATCTTGAAAAGAAATGTATGTAAGATAGTTGAACCAATAATGGCAAACATTAAATGACTTTGGAAGTTTAACTCACTATAGGTTACCAATTAGGCTTGTCTATTATTTGGAAAGCTTGTTTCAGTCATTTATCGAGATAATTTATAGTAACTGAACATTTTACATCTTCCTAGTGACTTTTTTTGATATTAAAGTATTGTGATACTTAAATGGAGAAGTCTTGTTTTTCCTAAGAAAGAAAGACAATACACAGAATTTTGTGAGAACAACATGGGCAGTAGTGATATCCCAAAAATTTGTAATTATGACTGTAAGCACTCAGAGATATAGATTATTGTAAATTTCTTTTGTGAGGCATATATGCTGACAATTTGAACACAGCCAAAGTAAGTTTACTGAATACATGAGAGACAAAATGTTGCTCTGTGATTTGAAATTAGCAAATGGGAGTGCGTTCTAGATATGCAAATTTTTAGATAATGTCTTATTTTTGCTTGTAACATTTGCTGAATTAAACTTTACTCTTCTCACTACTTCAGGGAGCGAAACGAAGGTTAATTTAAGAATGGAGGACCATTCTTTTCTTTCCTTAATGGTTAAGCTCACAATGATTCAGCCCAAAAAGACGATCTTATTACAAGCTACTAGGTTAGTTTGATGGAACTCTTGAAGTAGCATGACTCTTTTACAAGACTTATATAAGTCTTTTTTTACTGAAATTAGAGCTTGATGTTTTATAGCTAATTAGGGTTAATGTGAAAGAGTTGATCACAGAATTGCTGAAGTGTCACATAAAATTAGATAATTCTATACTTTGTTATTCTACAATCGCACCTTGTTTTGTTTCTTTGTCTTCCAGACCCGTTACAACGTTCATTTTCAAGTTCTAAGATTAAATGTTACTAGTAATATTTGAAGCCTCTTCTTCTCCAAAAGTATTGAATACTTTTTTTATAACTTTAATTTTGACTTTATCATTACATTCAATCTATAAGTGATTTTTTCCTTATGTTCTTATGTATTATTAGATGTCAAGAATAAAAGATCGGTGCCAGAGGAAAAACTGTTATGTGATTTTTCAGATAAAAAATTGACTTATATGAGATGGATTAGGACATAATTAGGATTCACGAAACTCTGTTATAATCAAAAGTTATAAGGTTCCTCAAGTTCCTCTCCTTGGCCAAACATGTCACGCCCCGATTCGGAGAATCGTTCGCCCTCGCTTTGATTCGCAACGAATCGTCCGTCCTCGCTAGGACGTGATGTCGTACAAGTCTGGTATTGCACTTGTACAAGTCAAGAATGTGCACATTTGTGTCATTTTGAAACATTTGAAAACATAGCCACATTGCAAAAACATTGACTACGCAGTATAGGAAGAAATAGATGATTTTATTTATAATTGTAGCAAGATACAACTTTCTTGGTACTCTCTGAAATGCCTTTCCGGCTTACATTTATTCATGAAAAAGAAAACAACTAATAGGATGCCATAAAATAACTTTTCGTTCCATACATTATGCCCCTTTATTACATTTGAAATCCAAGCAGTAACCGTAATACTTTGGGCATCTTTATTGAAAGTAACTTGAAAAAAAATAGCAGTAACTCAAAAAGCCTTAGTTCCAACGTGCATCCGCACCTTCTCCAGTACCTGTGGAGCTGGGGTCAGCACATTATAAAAATGCACTGGTGAGCCTCATTGGCCCACTCAGCTAAACCGATATTTACAATTATGACAAGCATTTTAAAGCATGAGATTAATGTTAGGGACTAGCAACATTTAGAGGTTATATTATTCATCTCAGGCAGCAATGAGACATATTGAATATGTAAATACTTTACCCACTGTCGATCCAACATACCTGTATAAGATACATGATATAATACTTACCGCCCCTGCATAAGATAATTATTAGCTTGCATCCTTACAACATGATCACTAGTGTTAGTGCACCATTTTGGACTTGCCATAAAGGACTTCGAAGGGTATACGATGCGCCATCCACCGGGTTGCGAGACCGAATGAATGTTTCGATACCTCGTGCCACCAAAGCACGATGCATTTCCTCCTAGCCCGACTCGGTCCCACCGTCGTCGGTACCGTTCGAAGAAACAATGCCTTGTATACAAGTTGTTCATGACCATGCGAATGCGTGTTTGACTCGATAATCATAGTGTGCATGGTATAATATTGAAAGTAAAGAGACAACACGTTCATTTCTCAGTATTTCATATTCATCATCTCAGGCATCAATTCATCTCATTTCAATGTTCATTTCATTGCAGCATTTCAATGTTCATAGGGACAAGCGCCATTTCAATGTTCATAGGGTCACATGGCATTTCATTCATTCATTGTTAACAGCATAATCGATTCATTCAATGTTCATTCTCTAGCTTTTTAGTGGTATTGATTTGTGGCATTAGCATAATATTATCGATCAACGGATGTAGCATGACAACAAGAGAATTCATTTAGTTGGCATGAAGGAGTAGCGGAGAAGGGACAAACCACCACAGAGAATCCACACTCACCAATTAGAGAATTGCCAAGAGGGAGAGAAATACTTGTGAATTAGCCTTCCATCACGCGTCTGCCTGTGATGGTACCAAAAGTTTGGTTAATACTCCGTCTCGTTATGTTCCTTTCTCTCCGAATTCTCAAGAATGAATGCTATAAAAATCGAGGAAAACCGACAAGAATCAAATCATCAAAAACTATTCAAAAAAGCATCCATCAAAATCAAACCGCAAAATCAGCAGCAAAACATCCAAAGAAAACTCTTGGACTCATTTTAAGAGAAATCGATCCATTAGTTGGAAAAGTTCATATGCATTTGTCCGTGATCGATTCGATGCCAACGGTAAGTTTCCCTAATACTCGGTTCTGACCGAGTCAATCAACCCACAAGCCTTACATAGTGAACCGCTAGGAGCGGACAAGGTTCTAAATGCGGTAGGCGGGTGCACGACGGAGAGAGTCCACCAACCGCCTAGGCCGCCTAGCTGCCACCTAGGCGGTCGATACATTTTGAACATTTTTTTACTATTACCACTCGTTTTTGTATAATATGCATATTTTAAGGATGTTCCATGCATAACTAAATTGTAGAACGAAGATTTATAAAGTTGTAAAAGTGAACCATAGGGGCTCATAATGCTTATAAAACATTTTTGGCCAAAATATCTTGTTAGGTATTTCTCCGCCTAGGTGCCCTCCTACGCCGTCTCACCTCCGTGTATGTCGCCAACCTCCATCGGTGCCTACTCTACCGCCTACCGAAAAGCGGTACGGAGGGAGATCGCCTACCGCCTAGGCGGCCGCCATTTAGAACACTGGGAGCGGAGCACTACATAATATACCACTAAGAAAAAGTTTCGTCCTCGAAACTTAAAACAAAAGTCCTACCTCAAGATTATCAAACAACGAAGGGTATTTCACCCTTATCTCCTCTTCCAGTTCCCACGTCGACTCTTTGACAGCTTGGTTCCGCCACAACATGTTAACCAAAGCCACTATCCGATTGAGTAAAACTTTCTCCTTTCTGTCCAAAATCTGGACATGTTCTTCAATATAGGATAAGTCAGCGCTTAGCTATAACTGATCGAAGTTTATTATGTGGCTTGGATCATGCATGTACTTTCGTAGTTAAGACACATGGAAGACATCGTGCACGTCAGCCAGAGCCGGAGGTAGTGCAAGTCGATAAGCCACTGAGGCCACCTTCTCCAGAATCTCGAAGGGTACAACAAATCTCGGGCTCAACTTTTCTTTCATCCTAAACCGCATAACACCTCGCATGGGTGTGACCTTCAAGAAGACATGATCGCCCACAGTGAATTCCAAGGGTCGCCGATGTACATCTGCGTAACTCTTCTGCCGGCTTTGAGCAACTTTAAGCCTTTCTCGAATCAAGCAGACCTTTTCGACGGCCTGTTCCATGAGTTCTGGTCCGAGCACTTGCCGTTCACCGACTTCATCCCAACGTATCGGTGACCGACATTTCTGTCCATACAAGACTTCATACGGGATCATCTGAATACTTGCCTGATAACTATTATTATAGGAAAACTCTGCAAATGCGAGATATGCGTCCCAATTCATCTTCAAGTCGAGCATGCTTAGTCTCAGCATATTCTCAAGGATCTGATTCACCCAGTCTGTTTGTCCATCAGTTTGCGGATGGTTTGCTGAACTAAAATTCAACTTGGTGCCCATTGCTGTTTGTAGACTGATCCAGAAGCGTGACAAGAACCGACCATCTCTATCTGACACTATAGAAACTGGAATCCCGTGTAATCAAACAATTTTATCCTTATAGATTTGAGCCAACCGATCAACGCTCCATGTAACTTTTATTGTAATGAAATGAGTCGACTTGGTTAATTTATCCACGATCACCCAAATCACGTCATTTTCCCTCTGAGTCTTCGGTAATCTGACTATGAAATACATACTGATATGATCCCACTTCCACTACGGGATAGCGAGATTTTGTAGTTTTTCGCCTGGCCGTTGGTGTTCCGCCTTCACATGCTGACATGCCAAACATTGTGACACAAATAGAGCTACATCCTTCTTCATGCCATGCCACCAAAATGTGGTGCGTAGATCCTTGTACATTTTGGTGCTTCCCGGATGTAAAGAATACTTCACAAAGTGGGCTTCGGTCAATATTTCATTCTTCAGTTCCTCATCCTTAGGAACGCAGAATCTGTTGACACAAAATCACAGTCAACCAAATATTGATAAAATTGACAATATGATACTTGTCATAATTCAATATGACACATCAAGACTGAACTCAGTACAAGACGAACTATGGCTCGTACCTGCAGCATACTATATTTCGAGTCTGTATTTTACACTTATCTTGTAGATAAATGTAAACTGAGTTGCACTGAGAAATTTGGGACTTTACCTATACCTATACCACAAACCAAAAGCTCCACCAAACCAAATTCGCCCATACAGCCCACTAGACCAATTATGTCTTCTGGAGACAGAGTTCGGGCCGAACTCTGTCTCCACACAGAGTTCGGGCCGAACTCTGTCTCCACATAGAGTTCGGGCCGAACTCTGTCCCCTAAAATCCAGGATCCTAATTTTTAGGGTTTGTTGTATGCTAGTTGTCCAATGGCTAAAATTTTGAATTCTTGACCCAGAATTCTGGCCGAGTTCTGTCTATCCAGAACCCTATAAATAGGCCTTGAATTCTCACTTTTTCAATCATCCAATCTTCTATTCTCTTCTCTCTAAAGCCTTATACAAGCCTTACCCTTCTCATCTACTAGCCACAAGCTCACTAAGCATCAAAGTGCTCAGTACTTTTCAGTTAGGAGTTTGTGCAAGAGTTCAAAAGTCGCTTGGAAATTCCAAGCATCGCCACTGCGATCTCTGTAAGAAGTTGACGTACTTTTCTGAAGAAAAGGCACGGGGTGTAACTACTATTTCAAAAATAGTGGATTTAATCCTGAGCTAAAGTTCTTAGGCCTGGACTAGTCCTTCATGAGAGAAACCAGGTTAAAATCGGCTGTGTTTGCGTATGCTTTCTCGCACTTTATAATTTCCGCATTTACTCTGATTATTTACTATTGGTAAAAGAGTTTAATTTTTTAATTTGATATTATTGTCATAAACTCTATTCACCCCCTCTAGAGTTGCCTACTTGTTCTTCAATTGGTATCAGAGCTCTGTTCTCTCAACAAGGACTAACATCCTAGAGCTGATCCATGGAAACCATACAACCCATGTTTTCCAATCAAGGTGAAGGGCAGTCCACTCATAGGCCTCCCCTATTTTATGGAACAAACTACACCTATTGGAAAACAAAGATGAGTTTTTATCTCAAGTCGCTAGACTTCGACCTGTGGACCATTGTTATCGATGGTTATAAAAAGCCTGCCAGGATAGTTGTCAATGGTGATCTCGTTGAGAAACCCCACGACAAATATTCTGACGAGGAAAAGAAACAGGCAAGTCTAGACGCGAGAGCTATTAATGCTTTATTTTGTGTAATAGACAGGAATGAGTTTAACAGGGTCTCAACATGCACCACCTCTCACGAAGTATGGAGACTTCTAGAAGTGACGCATGAAGGAACCACCCAAGTCAAGGAGTCGAAAATAAGTCGACTTACTCAAGAATATGAGACGTTCAAGATGAAGCCTAATGAGACAATCACACAAATGTTTATAAGATTCCTTGACGTCATCAACCCCTTATCATCTCTCGGCAAACAATATACAAATTACGAGAAGATCCGCAAGTTACGTAGGGGGCTACCAAAAATTTGGAATCCTAAGGTAACAGCTATCATAGAAGGCAATGATCTCACCACAATATCTATGGAGACTTTGATGGGAAAGCTGATGACTCACGAGCTTGACCTCAAAGACTTCGAAGAGCCTGCTCCAAAGGCAAAAGAGATTGGCCTTAAGGGATGATCGCTTCAATCGAAGAAAGAAGGAACAACAAGAAGATGGCAAAAAAGAGCCAATATGCTACGGCTGCAAGAAGACTGGACACGTCCGAAAAGACTGTCCATTCGCAAAGAAAAGCAACCGATATGAGAAGCCCTATAAGAAGTCTTCCTCAAGAAAATATGCCAATACAAGCATTTGGCATGAAAGCGAAGCTAGTGACTCCGAGGATGAAAATGACTCCCCTCAAGACACTGCCAATGTATGCCTAATGGCAACATCCGATAAGGTAACTAGCGATACTCTTGATGACTTCACTTTTGATGAACTTGGCGATGCATTCAATGATTTACTAAATGACCACAAGAAAGTCATTAGTAAATATAAGCATGCCAAGGAGAAGATCAAAAGCTATGAATTCGAGATTCAAAAACTCTCTTCTTTGCTTGATAATGTTAGAGACACTCCACCCACGGAAGACACTAATGAGGTATCTAAGCTTAAGTTAAGCCTACATGATGCCGAAACACGTATTAAAAAGCAAACACATGAGATCACATCACTCAACACTGAGCTTGCTGAAGAAAAGAAGAGACACAAGATCTCTATTGCTAAAATCGATGGTTTGAATGATAAGTGTAATGAACTGCATGGTGCCTCTAAGAAATTAGAGATTAGATTGGGAAAACAAGTTGCTCAACCTCAAACCCAATCACATAAGACACACACAAAGCAAAAGACCACTCAAAATAGTCAAACACGTTATCCACCTGCAGCACGCAAATATGCCTACATGTACACGCAGTTCCATACATCACATGCACGTAGAAATTATTCTCATAACTATCATTCTACTGCTACACAAAATCATCATGCTATACATAGATATAACCATCACCATGCTGCATACAGACATAACCATCATTCTGCTGCCATGTATAGTCCCTATCCTGCTGCTTCACACCACTCTCACCATGCTACTTATAGATATCATCAACATGCTCCCAATACAAATAGGCATGCTACCTGCACCTATTATGGATTACATGGACACATCTCACCACAATGTAGAATTTGGAGATTAGTAGATATAAATCTATATGCATGGGTGCCAAAAACTAATATTTCAGGACCCACAAGAACTTAGGTACCAAAGGTCACTTCTACTCTTGATGTAGGTGGAACTTCCCTCCTCAACTGAAAGTAAGTAGATTCTCGATAGTGGATGCTCGCGACATATGATGGGAGATGCAGATCTTTTTGCATCACTATCGATGAAGAGGGAAGGGTATGTATCCTTCGACAACAACCTAAAAGGGTATATTATAGGCAATGGTACTATTGGTCATCCTCATTTTCCTATAATAAAGGATGTTTGCCTAGTGACCGAGTTAAAGCATAACCTGCTCAGCATAAGTCACCTTGCTAATCATGAATATGATATTAACTTTGGACAAAACAAATGCTACATTTATGATAGGTTAACCGGAGATGTCGCTTTTGAAGGGATAAGAGAGGATAACATTTACATTTTCTATCTTTCTAGAGATACTAACAGTGCAGGAAGATGCCTCTACGCCCACAAGGATGAGAGATTATTATGGCACCAGCGTCTTGGTCATGCCAACATGGATACTATATCCAGGCTATCGACTAAGAAGCTAGTAAGAGGCTTGCCCGACATCACACTCAAAAAGGACACGGTTTGTGCCGAATGTGAGTTAAATAAGGCAACCAAGTCCTCATTTCATTCCATAAACACTGTAAGTACTACTAGACCCTTGTAATTACTTCACTTGGACTTATTTGGTCCTAGTAGAGTAGCCAGTCTTTGTGGAAGACTCTATAATTTTGTTATAGTAGATGATTTTTCTAGATTCACTTGGGTTTTCTTTCTTAGAAACAAAATTGATGCCATTTCTGTTTTCAAAATTTTTGCTAAAAAGGTTCAAAACGAAAAAGGCTACATGATTACTCGAATCCAAAATAATAATGGAGGCGAATTCAAAAATACTGATTTTGAAAAGTTCTGTGATTTAAATGGTTTTGATCATGAGTTTTCTTGCCCTAGAACTCCTCAACAAAATGGTGTTATGGAGCAGAAGAATAGGCCTCTTCGTGATATGGCTAGAGTCATGTTAAATAAATTTTCACTTTTGAAATATTTTAGGGCTGAAGCTGTCAGTACAGCGTGCCATATTTTAAATAGGGTGCTCATTCGACCTATTGTAGTGCCCCATCCCGCAAAGTCAATCAGAGGAATTGAAACGCCGACGGCGTTCAGACTTGGCCATTACAACGGCAACTCGAAGACATCGCACAGGTGGGGCAGTTTCGGTGAACTTGTCTCATCTTAGCCTTCACTTAATAACTCGCATGTTTTCAACTTGCACAAGTTAGGCTTGTTAATAAAAGAGACGCATCCACATTGCTAAGGGAATCATCCCGACAGACCGAAATATCTTAGAACATGGAAAATGGTCCCACGGTCTGCTTAGAAGTCGGCTCAGCGTGCTTTCAAATGACACTCAATCCTTCGTCCCGTGGCTTGGGAGAAGGAAGTTGGCCTAAGTTGATAAGTTGCCATGACACTCGAACTAGCCTAAGTCATAGGCGTCGCTGCATGAATGCTTGGTAATGCATGCACTGTCCTGTCATCCAAGACTTGGCATAGCCTTTACACGTCCCATGAATTAAGTCGTCTTGCATGGCTGTTGGCTTAAGTCTAGGCACCCGAGAACTTGGTTGTTCAAGTCGATCGCGTGCACGGCACTTTCCCTCTATGCAAAGCTTGGCATAGCCTTTGCTCGTCAAGTCGTTGCGCAAACAAGTTAGACAAAGTTATGCCGGTCAGTCTAAGCCAGTTCTAGCACTGTCCCGCTCTATCTGCGGTTGTCAAGTCGTGTAGTTCCTTGAGAACAAGGCTCGTCGTATAAAGTATATGACTTGAGCGATAGCGTCGCCTAGAGAACAAGGTCTGTCTAAGGCACGGGCTACAGTTGATTCATTGAGTTTGGAAAGTATTTCAATTAGTTGATCTGAGTTGAGTGAAATAATAGGACAAGGAAGAAGAATGCTCGCGACTGGATCGTCGAGGCATGGTCTCAAATGTGAGGAGTATTGAACTTGGCCCTGAAAGATATGGTAACACCAGAAGTAGAATGACTGTGTGAGATGTCAGTTTGAGTCGAGTCTTGTATGGTCATTGGACAACTTGTCGACTAGGTGGAAGTCTTCTCGAGTGATCGTCGGGGCACCGGAGATCATGTTGGCCGGGGGGAAGCAAATTGGTCAAAAGAAGGATGCTGGATGACTGCATGGGAGATTTGGCACTTCCGGGGCTAGCTACCCGTGGAAGGGCAGAGCGAATCCTCTGAGCCAAGTCCAAGATAGCTTGACATTGCTAGTGACCACTCATGTAGATGGGTCGGCAGAATAGCGGCAAACCGCGTGTATGTCTTTGGATTGAGTCTAGAACTTGAACGTATGTCCAGTCGGTAACACAATGTCTGGGCCTAAGATTGGGCTGCAGCATAGGCACCGTACTTCGACACAAGATGTGACGTCGAGTCTTATGTTGTTGGCATATAAGTTGCATAGTTTGAATGTGAGTTGTCTTGAGTTTAAGTCAGGAAATGCTGCAAGGAAAAGTTGGTCGAGTGATACTAAGTTCACAAGTCTCGATTGGGTCAGTTGTCGGTCAAAGTAGCAAGGGCCGCTATACGGCAAGGGCCGCGAGGCGACGATATTGTTAAGTCTCACTGAGTGCGAGGCACGACCTCAACAAGGGTTTGTAGCACGGTTACATGGGAATGAAGTCTTATCGCGTAATTGCGTCTCTGGTTACGGGCAAAAAGGCAAGCACGACTTGATAGGTTAATGTTGTTGGCTCGAGAATGGTCTAGAGGCACATGAAATAAGTGAAGTCTTGACACGGCTGGGTTTGCATAAGTTGCTCCTCGGTGAGGCACTGTCTCGAATATGTAGAGTTACTAATAGATGTTATGGCACGACCCTGTCGTCCCGAGTTGAAGTCCGGTCAAGCACACAAGCGATGAGGCACTGCCTCGATCGAAATACACGTTGACATGATAGCACAACTATGTCGTCGCATAACGAGTTAGTTAGACGTCAAGTCTTAAAATTGATCCTAAGGCAAGACTAGAAAGATAATTATAAGGGGACTTGAATTGCACAAAGTAAATGAACGTTTCGGTTTTGTATGGGTGGACGAGGAGCTCACTCCACCAGTACAGTTGAGTACTGACACCCACACAGTTTCTATGTGCAGGCACAGGTAGAAGCTCGTGGCACGGAGCTCGCTTGGACGCGTCGAGACACGGAGTTCCTTGGCGATTCGAAGCGTGTGGCCGCATGGAGTCAAAGACTTATACGGGACATAATGTTTGGACATCGCCTTCCGAAGCTTCCGTTGGCTCAAGCATTATATCGAGAGATGAGAGAGAGCAGAGTGACTTGTATAATGAAAGAAAAGTGAGCACGAGAGACTTGTAATCATGGCCTTGCGCCTATTGTAATCTTATTGTTCAATATCAATAAAGAGTACTTTTGAATAACTTGTGTGTTGCTTCTAAATTTCCGCTGCATGTTTCAATGTTTCTGGTTGGGACTTCTGTGCGATGACCCCGTCGCCGCCGCTGTAATCGGCCGTTATAGAACCCGCCATGCACGAGCGCAATCTAGGCTCGTGCTGTATCACGCCTTAGCGAGGACGATCGCTCCTACGGGAGCGGGGCGTGACATCTATTACGAAGAAAATACCCTATGAGCTTTGGTTTGGTAGAACTCCAAATGTTTCATATTTTAAAGTTTTTGGTTGTCGATGTTTTATCCTTAATACCAAAGACAACTTAGGCAAATTTGATGCCAAAGCTGACGATGGTATTTTCCTTGGCTATGCAGCCAAGAACAAGGGATATAGAGTGTTTAACAAACGCTCATTGATTGTGGAAGAGTCTACCAATGTGTCTTTTGATGAGGATAATAGTGTAGCAGCTACTCTCGATGATGATGTTGGGCCATCAACTTCTACGCCGATGAATACCACCACTGAAACTAATTATCTGGAGGGCTTGCCAAAGAAATTCTCTTTCAAGCCGTCACATCCAGAAAACTTGGTAATAGGTGAGGTTTTACGCGGCGTAAGTACTCGATCATCGTTAAGAGACTCCATTGCTAGCACTGCCTTCATTTTACAAATTGAGCCTAAAACTGTTTTAGAAGCTTTTAATGATGAGTTTTGGATTTCTGCCATGCAAGAAGAACTCAACCAATTCGAGAGAAGACAGGTATGGGAACTTGTTCCTAGGCCATCTAATCATTTGATTATTGGTACGAAATGGGTCTTTCGTAACAAAGTAAATGAAGATGGTTCAGTTACATGCAACAAAGCTCGTCTAGTAGCTCAAGGATACAACCAAGAGGAAGGTATCGACTAAGATGAGACATATGCTCCTCTTGCAAGACTGGAATCCATTCGGATGCTTTGTGCATTTGCTAACTTTCAAAATTTGAAATTCTTTCAAATGGATGTTAAAAGTGCTTTTCTGAATGGATTTATTAAGGAAGAAGTTTTTGTAAAACAATCCCCTGGTTTTGAAAATCATAAATTTCTCGACCACGTTTTCAAACTCAAGAAAGCGCTATATGGCCTCAAACAAGCCCCTAGAGCTTGGTATGAATGCCTAAGTAATTTTTTGCTAGATAAAGGCTTTTCAAAAGGGAAAATTGACACCACACTGTTTATCAAAAGTTTTCAAAACACTATTCTCTTAGTGCCAATTTATGTAGATGATATCATATTCGGTTCTACTAATGAAAATCTTTGCCAAGATTTTGCTAAGTATATGCAGAACTAATTTGAGATGTGCATGATGGGGGAGCTCACCTACTTCCTTGGATTGCAAGTCAAACAAACTTCGCAAGGAACTTTCATCAGTCAGTCAAAATATACAAAGGATATGCTGAAGAAATTTGATCTTGACAATGTCAAACCAATTAGCACTCCTATGGCTACTTCGACCAAGCTGGAACCTGATGAAAGCGGCAAACCGGTTGATCAACGTAAGTATCGAGGTATGATTGGTAGTTTACTTTATTTAACTGCTAGTCGTCCCGATATCATGTTTAGTGTTTGTCTGTGTGCTCGATATCAAGCTAGTCCTAAGGAATCACACATGTCCACCGTTAAGCGTATCTTTCGATACCTTAAGGATACTGTTACAGTGGGCTTATGGTATCCCAAATCCACATCCTTTGAACTTATTGGTTATTCGGATGCTAATTTCGCAGGATACAAAGTCGACCGTAAAAGTACAAGCGGCACGTGTTATTTATTAGGCAAGGCTCTAGTCTCTTGGTATATCAAGAAGCAGAATTCTGTCGCACTATCCACAACAGAAGCTGTATATATCACAGCTGGTCGTTGTTGTGCACAAATTCTGTGGATGAAGCAAACCCTTGAAGACTACAATTTTTCTTTTATGCACATTCCTATATTCTGTGATAATACTAGTGCTATAAACCTCACTAAGAACCCTATATGTCACTCACGCACGAAACACATTAAAATTTGTCACCACTTTTTATGTGATCACCAGCTAAATGGCACTATAAACTTAGAATTCATTGACACTGATTATCAACTAGCAGATTTCTTTACTAAACCACTATCCGAAGAGCGTTTCAACTTTTTGTGTCGTGAATTAGGATTTTTGGATGAAGCTGTTATTCATTAAAGTGATCTGCATAAATATCGATTATGTTTTGGTTCTTTATGATGAATCTGTTATGGGTACAAGCCGAAAGGGTCCTTCTGACAACCAGGCGTAAAAGCCTAAGCGACACGGTTTACTAGTCCTCAGGACTACCGCTAGCTGGGATCCGGCCCCTGCAGCTGCCCCCATGGCAGTTTCACCGTAATGAATTGGGTCGTAACTCCTTGTTTATTACATGATTTACTTTCATTTATCACATGCTCAATTCAAATTTTTGAACTTCAACTTTATTCTCTTGATTCAGTTGTCACTCTTTGCCAATTCTCTACTTGCATTTCTTATACTGGCATATTTATTACTTTATTCTTATTTATCTATCATTAGTTTCAAACTCATTTCAGCTGAGTTCTATTCTGGCCACAGAACCTAGAATTCGGGCCGAACTCTGCCTAAAATGGAGTTCGGGCCGAATTTGGTCTGACCATTCCAGAACTGCATGCGGGCTCAGCCGCTGATCTGAAATTGATCCAATGGTCCAGATTCCTTCCGACCATTCGAACCCCTAATATTATAAGCGGGTTCTCCCTCTCTCTCTCCTCTATTGCCACCTTTTAAACTTCTCAAAACACTTCCTCTTCAAACCCTAACCCTAGTTCTCTCATTCTAGTGCATCTTTCTTCTCCAAATTGAAGGAGAGGGTTTCTTGGATCATTCTCTCCCATCCTTCATTATCCTTTTGAGGTATAATTTCACTCTTCTCTCCATCTAAATTTCATTATTTTTTTTCATTAGTCATGGCTCCCAAGTTGTTTAATAGAGGCAAGAGGCTTCGAACAGAGGGTGCATCCTCTTCGAATCCTCTTCCTCGTAACGAACAACCTATTCCGGTTAACCAACCAATTCAACAACCAATTCACCCGTTGATCAATCCACCTCGTCCCATTGACCCCAACACGTACGATGACCGAATATTTGTGTCACTAGACGCTTCAAACAAATAGTTTAGTGATTTTCGATCATGTCACGTGTATACCGGTTATCCTGTTAACTTCACCATATTTTCTCAGTATGACTCTCTCTTTCATGATTTATGTCTTGATGAACTTGTCACCACTAATTCACCCATCTTTTTAAATGCCATTCAAATGTTTTATTACAATCTTACTACTGATGATACACATTTATATTCACGTGTTGCTGGCATTGATATCTCATTTGATGACTTTGAGTTGGCTGAATATCTTGAAATTCCGGAGCCTAACTCATGGGAGAAACTTGTTGATGCTCGCAAGTTTCAATTCCCGATGGGTCTTCCCTAGAAAGCTTCAAGGACGATTTGTGTACACCTAACACACGTCCATGCAAGCTTCTTGCCAAATATCTCAATCCTTATTTCTAAGAACTTTATCGCATTGTCTTCAACACAATTCTGTCCAAAGCTGGATCAACTGATGAGGTTACATATTTTGAGATCTCTGCTATGTATCACCTACACTTCTATGTCCCATTCAATCTTTTACTTACCATGATGGAATGGATGATTAATGCTAGGAAGAAGCCAAGGTCATTGGTCTATGCTCTCTATCTTCCTATGATTTTCTGTGCTTTTCATGTCCCCCTTGATGAGTGTCAATTCCTCCCTGCCCCTGCCTTCCTATCTAAGGCATGGTGGCTTCGCGCAGCTGTCAGTTCTTCTGCCGAGTCCGAGCACTCCGATGCTCAGGCTGACGTACCTGCTTTTGGACAGGATGCGCCCCCTCCTGCTGCTACTGTTGAGTCGATTCAGACTATGCTTCGCGATCGATTCGTATTAGAGGATGATCGCTGGACCCATCTTGACTACCGTACTACACTGTAGATGAGTGCCATTAGCAACTCACTGCATGATATTCGGTCCTCTATGTCTCGTCATTCTTCCATGCCTATCCCTATGAAGCGGGACCCTGTTCGCGACGGATACCGTATCGATGACCCTTGGGTTATACGCTATCTGGATCCGGATACGGCTTCGTGGATCCTCGTCGTTCATTCACTGATCCATCTGATGATGCTGGACCTTCACGAGCTCCGTGATGGATGTGGTCTCCTACTCGCTGCTGCTGAGGATCTTATGTTTTCATTTTTATGCATTATGGATTTTTAGTTTATGTAGTTGATCTTTATTGTATTAGACTTCGTTATGTTCTTTGACTCTTGAGACACTTGATGCAGTTTATTAGTATTTTGGTGTGCATGCCAGTTATTTCTATTTACAAATTCTCTGGTTATTTGTCTTTGATAAATGACAAAGGGAGAGAATTATTTGATATTCACATTATCATATCATATTATATTATTATATTGTATTATATATCTCTGTTTTGGGAAAGCTTGTATTTATCAGGACATTACATCGAAGCAATGTTTACGGGAGAGCTATTGCTAGTTCTGCACTAATTACGGAGGAGCTACTGCTTTTTAAATATGTCCAGGTATGAACATTGAATATACAAATATCATTTTGTCAATTATCAATATGGGAAGATTGTTGACACAAAATTACAGTCAACCAAATATTGATAAAATTGACAATATTATACTTGTCATAATTTAATATGACACATTAAGACTGAACTCAGTACAAGACGGACTACGGCTCGTACCTGTAGCGTACTATGTTTCGATTCTGTATTTTACGCTTTTTTTGAGTCTAGATAAATGTAAACTGAGTTGCACTGAGAATTTTGGGCCTTTACCTATACCTATACCACAAACCAAAAGCTTTACCAAACCAAACTAGCCCATACAGCCCACTGGACCAATTCTGTCTTCTGGAGACAGAGTTTGGGCCGAACTCTGCCTCCACACAGAGTTGGGGCCGAACTCTGTCCCCTAAAATCCAGGACCCTAATTTTTAGGGTTTGTTGTATGCTAGTTATCCAACGGCCAAAAATTTGAATTCTTGACCTAGAATTCTGGCCGAATTTTGCCTATCCAGAACCCTATAAATAGGCCTTGAATTCCCACTTTTTCAATCATCCAATCTTCTCTTCTCTTCTCTCTAAAGCCTTATACAAGCCTTAACCTTCTCATCTACTAGCCACAAGCTCCCTAAGCCTCAAAGTGCTCAGTGCTTTTCAGTTAGGAGTTTGTACAAGAGTTCAAAAGTCGCTTGGAAAATTCCAAGCATCGCCACTGCGATCTCTGTAAGAAGTTGACGTGCACGTCTGAAGAAAAGGCACGGGATGTTACTACTATTTCACAAATAGTGGATTTAATCCTGAGCTAGAGTTCTCAGGCCTGGACTAGTCCTTCACGAGGGAAACCAGGTTAAAATCGGCTGTGTTTGCGTATACTTTCTCTCTTTATAATTTTCGTATTTACTCTGATTATTTACTGTTGGTGAAAGAGTTTAATTTTTTAATTGGATATTATTGTCATAAACTCTATTCACCCCCTCTAGAGTTGCCTACTTGTTCTTCACAATCTTTCCTTGGCACAAATAATGTCATCTTCTACTACAAAATCGGTCGCCTTTTCTGCTAGAATCAACTCGAATATCTTCTGCAAAAATGGATCGCCCTTTTGAGCAGTCTTAACCCTTCCCTGGAGGCTCCATGCAAGCTACAACTGAGCCAACTGCATACTCTTCTCTTCCAAATCCTGCAGTACTTCCTTAGCCACTGACAGCGCCCCAACGAATTGTCAACTCAAGGCATCAACTACCATATTTTCCTTACCCGGCATGTAGGAAATCGTCAAGTCATAATCCTTAATCAATTCCGACCAACGCCGCTGTCTCAAATTTAATTCTTTTTGAGTGAGTATGTACTTCAGACTTTTGTGATCCGTGAAAATTTTGCAGGACACACCATAGAGATAGTGTCACCACAATTTTAATGCGAACACAATCGCCGCCAATTCCAAATCATGAGTTGGATAATTCTTCTCATGCTGCTTAAGCTGTCTCGATGCATATGATATGGTCCTTCCATGTTGTCTAAGAAAACACCCCAATCAAAGTCCCGATACGTCATTATAAATCTGAAATCCTTCCGAACCCTCTGGAAGAGCAAGAATTGGAGCCTTGACGAGCCGTTGCTTTAGTTCTTGAAAACTACTCTCACAGGCATCGGTCCACTTAAATACGACTCCCTTCTGAGTGAGGCGAGTCAGAGGTGAAGCAATTCTCGACAAGTCCTTCACAAACCTATGGTAGTACCCGACTAAAGCAAGGAAACTCCGTATTTCACTAGCTGTCGTAGTCTTTTCCCAGTCTACTACTGCCTCAATCTTCTTTGGGTCTACTGCGACACCTTCTCCGAGACAACGTGCCCTAGGAACGACATGCTGTTTATCCAAAATTCATATTTACTCAGCTTTGTATATAGCTGATGTTCTCAAAGCGTCTGAAGTACAGTTCTCAAGTGCTCAACATGATTCTCCCTGTCTTTCGAGTAGATCAAGATGTCATCGATGAATACAACAATGAACTTGTCCAAGAACGTCGTAATACTCTGTTTATTAGGTCCATAAAGGCTGCTGGAGCATTAGTCAAACCAAATGTCATGACCAAAAACTTATAGTGTCTGTATCTTGTATGGAATGCTGACTTCGGGACATCCTCGGGCCTGATCTTCAACTGATGGTATCTTTAATGGAGATCAATCTTTGTAAACACGGCCGCTCCTTGTAGCTGGTCAAACAGATCGTCTATCCTTGATAAAGGATACTTATTTCGAATATTTGCCTTGTTGAGCTCTCGGTAGTCGATGTACAGCTGCATCGTCCTGTCTTTCTTCTTTACAAACAATACCGAAGCTCCCCATAGTGATACACTTGGGCAAATGTATTCACGGTCCAGTAACTCTTGTAGTTGTACTTTTAATTCCTTCAGTTCTGCTAGAGCCATTATGTATGGCATCTTCGATATCGGACGAGTATCCGGGAATATGTCAATTATGAACTCAATCTCCCTATCCGGTGGCATCTATGTATCTCGTCCAGGAACACATCGAGGAATTCTACTACGACTTCGGTTTGACTCGATTCTGCGTCCTTTATCCTAGTGTCCTAAACAGAAGCGAGGTACCCTTCACATCCCGAATATAGCATGTGCCTTGCTGTAACCGCCGATATCACCATCGCTCCCTTGGACGTCGAGCCGCACGAGTAAGAGAACTCCGTTTCTTCGGGTAGGCAAAACACAACTCTCTTCTCCGCACAGTCTATCGTCGCTTGACAGGCGCTAAGCTAGTCCATTCCTAAGATGATGTCGTACTCTTTGATGTCGATTATAATAGCATCCGGGGATAGTGTCTTGCCTCCAATATTGATATAGTCGTCCTTGCAAATCAAAGTTGCATGCATATCTACTCTCGAAAAAGTGCTAACACACAGAGCCATCTTTAATAGAGTCATATAAAATTTGTTTTCCATTACAAAATTAGACGAGATGAAACAATGAGTAGCACCAAAATCGAATAACACCCGGGCAGTTATGTCTTTGTACAGTAACATACCTGTTATAACGTTGTCTGAGGCAAGAGCTTCTGATTGAGTCAAAGCATAAACTCTTCCTTGTGCACCTTGTTGATTCAGTGTATTCCAGTTGGAGCTGGTAAGGCTAGTGGCGCTTGGCCACGATTCTGATCATACTGTTGGCCACGGTTCTGATTATTATAATGTCCGCGATATTGATTATTATTCTTCCTACGAGGAGGATACTAATTCCCTCCCCTACCTCTGCAGTCAGCTACCCTGTAGCTCATATCTCCACATTTGAAATACCCAGAACGACATTCCTCTCCTTGATGTCCAACTAATTTATGGATAAGTACAACTATAGGAATCTAATCTGAAGACGATTACTTTATTTCTTGGACTATGCGATATTGAAGACTCGAGCCTCTGAAGAATGCAACAGCACTTCGTTAGGAGGTTATGATCCTTAGTGATCTTTGAGAAGTGATTTGGAACTCTATTTATAGAGTTCTGAAATAACTGTTTTCTGGTTGATATATTTGGCGCAGACAGCAATTGGCGCACCATCATCCTTCGTGTGAATGGTTAACTTAACTGCATGGGACGCGTGGCATTCTGTGAGAGAGATGCACGTAGTCGTGGGCAGTGTCGTGTGAACGTTCTTCGAGATTAGTGGCATACACACCACGTCATCTAACTGCTTTGGATGATAATTAATCAATTGGCACAAATGTCGTAGGCTCGCGCCATCTGTTTAAAACATAATAGAACTGAGTTATTTGGTTTCTGTTATCAGAATGTCATCCAGTTAGTACCAACCATGCATGACGCACACTAGACGATAAAAATTTATAATAATCCTGATACAATCTTTTCGAGCGTTGCACACTCTGGTTTCATGAATATTTTCCTCGACTGTCGTGTTTTCAGTAATGATGACATTCGTTTTGGCTTCTTTAGGAAGATTGCCACGTGTTGACCTGCGCCAACTGAGGCTGGCGCTATTTGATGTCATGCGCCTTCTATGTCTTGCACCATTTAATGATTTCAGTCTTTGGCGCCTTCTATGGGTAGCGCATGATGATGTTGATCATTTTGAAGAATCTATAAGACCCCCTTCAAAGTTTTCAATTTTAAAAAACTTCAAATTTTGGAATATTTTGGATAAGAAGCGTCCTGCACGGTTGGCGCATGTAACCGACCCTAATTTTTATGCACGAATCGTACGGCCGTTACTGTAATGCCCCAGTCCTAAAATACAAGGACTAAGTACGTAGATATGCCAGCTGTATACATACGAAGTATATGGAACCCTTGTATGTATACATAAGCTGTGAAATGTAGAAAGCCATAAAACTAATCTCATCCACAAATAAATATATCATAAAATCAACTTATAAATATCATTTGTACAAAAATGTTGGGCGGAGACAAATCCACTACCAACTAAAGGGAGAAAAATACATAACAATGATGGAAGAGTCGAGCGAAGCGAAAGACGATCCAAGATCTAGCATCGCGAAGGTAAATTGTAAACTATGACCTTGGCTAGAGCACCTGCGAAAATCACAAAAAAATACACCTGGAAAAATTACCAAGTCCTTAGAGGGACGTAATAAGATACAGGAAGAACATGCCATTATAACTGCAAATGTAACCCTGTAAGACTACAAGCACAATTGGGTCCCTAACCGTCTAAGTGATATGCACTTTGAGGACAACGTTCTACGCAGGGGCTGTAGGATCAGCATAATAAATAAAGAGTGGCAGTAAGTAGCGCTCATGCGAGACACTATCGGCCCGGGGCAGTAAGTAGCGCTCATCCGAGTCACTATCGGCCCAAAATATGTGTAAAAATAAATGTAGTCCCTACGCTAGTAGCTGTTCCCTCCCCCTAGTGATACTATACGTGCATCGTAACCACGACACACCAACACATATCGCTTCCACAATACTATTTTATACTTAATAACTGTCAAGTCTTCTAACATGCATCTATTGAAAATTATTTCTACGCATGCGCACGGGGGATCAGCCAACACGCAAGTGACCTCTATATGTTACTCACAATTCACACACAACTCGTGTACAATCGTGACAAGTTAATGAGAGACACTAAATTGACGGTAGTCCCTTAACTCTAGGTCCACATGCAAAATGAAAATAATTAACTGGAAATAAAAGTACAGTAATATATAATAATTGAATATTAAAATACAACTAAATGTAAGCAGTAAAGATGGTAAGGTATCTTGCCTGCTGTGACGTCTACTGTAGTGCGATAATCCAACAAGTCTTGTTTTGTCCACTAGCCATAGTTGTTGCAAAAGGGTCAAAATTCACGAGAAAATAGGAAAGCACGATTTTAGTCCTGATTGACGACAATAATCGAAGAGTTTGAGGGAAAAGTACATATGCTAGTTTAGAAAATATTTGTAATATTTGAAAGTAGATTTTGTTAGTCTAAATATAACTAGTAAATTGTCTTTAACTGAAAACTCCAAGTTTATCAACATAAAACTTTTAGATAGAAGAACTAAATCTTATTAAAAAAATTAACATGGAAAATAGGATTTTTAAAATCATATTTTGAAATACAGGCCAAGCCAATATAATATTTATATGTAACTGTTTATATGTATTTTTACAAGATAATTTTGAATTTTTTATTATTATACCTAATAATACCTATGGTAAAATACAAAAACAATTATTAATAATATAATCTAAATACAAATGAAAATATCAATAACATTAATACTAATTGTAATAATATATACTAACATAATAATGGTAAATAATATTAATCCTTAAGCTTTAGTCAAACTGTCATAATAATAATAATAATAGATAATAATAAAAATAATACAAATGTTGACAGCAGTTGCTTGTGCTTCCTTTAGGAATAGGGATCATAAAAGGAAAAGAAAGGAAAAAAAGAGTGAGAAAGAAAGTTTGAAGGAGAGGAAACCAATTCGATCGAGAAGGGGAGGAAACAGGAGGGGTGAGAGCGAACGGGAAGGAAGAGTGCGGGAGCAGGGACGAAGACTCACCGTCCAGTGGTCGGGAGTTCGGCGAACGGATAACACCGGTGGCCAAGCGGCGCTGGCTCACACCGACATGGCGGAAGGCATACGCGCGGGCGGTGCGTAGTTGTTTCGGGGTGCCGATGTTGCCGGCGCCTGCATGTGGTGGCGCTGGCCGGGAGATCGAGGATCGCCGGGGAAGCTTGGTGGTAGGGAGTCGTATTATCGGGATCTAACGTAGTTTTTTGGTGGTTTTTGCCGGCGAAGTGCTGGTCGAGGCTAGGCCGGCACGGAAGCGGGGTGGTGATGCTGAGTGCTAGTGTTGGCGGTTCTATCGTGAGCGGAGGTAAGAATTTTATGTGGTATTTTGATGTTGACGGTGGAGGTGGTTATGCCGGTGGTGGTGGTTATGCCGGTGGTGGTGATGGGCTTTGTGGTTGGTGGTCACCGATTCGGGCAATGGTGGCACCATGGTTTTTGGCGGAGGCAGCCATAGATAAGGCGGTGCTGGTTCTGGTGTAGATGGTGGTGGTGAGTGTGGCGGCGGCGAGGTCGGATTTTGGGAAGATGGGCGGTCGCGGAGATGTGGCCCCGGTTGGTGGTGATGACCGTGCTGGGGATGATCACGATGATGGTAGGTGGTCGTGCATGCCAGGCGATGGATGCGGCGGGAAGGTGCAACGGGAAGGAGGTTGCTGCCTGGAACAGAAGAGGGCAGGGGATATTAGGGTTAGGGTTAGGGTTAGGTTTAGGGTGGATTTGGGGATTTTGTCGGGCATATCCGACACAAGAATTCGTGTATCGGGGCCGTGTCCGGTATGTCGGACATGAGGGTGGAAAATTTTTATATGTAATTTGTGGAGAAAAACTATGGGGAGGCTCCCTATATATAGGGATGAAACTCCTAGTTAGATGAGGACTATAGTCGATTTAAACCCCTTTAGATAACTTACACTTTTAATTTAAATAGATTTAAAGCCAAACTTAATCAAATCCTAGCTAATCCAATTAAAACTAGATAATTCCTTATCTTTAATTTAAATTGATTTAAAACAACTCGATCAAATCCAATTCTAATTCAAACCTATAAAAATTATGCTTTAATTAAAAAAACTTATTTAAAATAAATTCAATAAATCCCTTTGCATAATTTAAAGCAACAAACATTTTAAATATCTTTTTAGAACTAATCAATATCAATAATAATTAATTTCGAAAATATATCTTTATATGGATTAAATTTTATCTACTCGCATGTAAAATAATATTTATGTAAAACAAAATTTTGTAATAAAATAAACTAAACCTTTAACATAAATATTTTGCAATCTCAACACAACGCATTTCATAACTTTAAGCAATTAAAATATTCATCATATATTATTTTGAAAAGAAACCATTTTCCCATACGAAGAAAATCTTTTAATAAAACATTTGTGTACATAAAATATATTATCGCATATACGTACTCGCATACGACGTACAAATACGAAAAACCAAATCAATACCAAATTTATTTAAAAAACCGTAGTAAAAAATTTGGGGGTTTACTGTTACGCTTTCTTTCGGCTATAAGTAGTTGAGAGGAGAGAGAATACATTTTACTTTGCCATTTTTTTCTCAAACTCTTCTTTTCCTCCCTCTTTCATACTTTCGAAACTCTTTCTCGATCGACCATGGCACCGAAGAAGTCTACTACTGCATAGAAGGGAAAGAAGGTGGCCGGAGCCACCTCGTGCGTTCCTCCACTGAGCGCTTCTCAATATATTGCGCCGTCGGCGAGGGTTGAAGAGACGAACCTAGCTCTTAATGGTGAGAGGAAGAAGATGATCGAATCACTTGCGCCATCTATATGAAAACATAACAAAGGCCAGCATCGACCGCCTCTTTCAGAGTGTTTGGTCGATGCGTCGCGCCATCTAATCGAGGCTAGCATCGATCGCCTCTTTTAGAGTGTTGATCGATGCTCTGTGCCATTCGTACCTCTTTCAGAGTGTCTGGAAAAAACTCAATTTTTCAGAAGAAATGGTGCTCTACACCATCTAAAAATTTTACTTTGCGCCATTCAAAGTCTCAGAAGAAATGGCACTCTGCGCCATCTGAAAATTTTGCTTGCGCCATTCATGGTTGGCACAAGATGTTTCTTTATAATCTTTTTTAACTTTAGCTTTTTCTTACGCAGTTAATCTGAGAGAAGACCCTCTTGTCGAGATATTGGCTTCAGCTTTCCGAGTATCTGAATACAAAGAAGATGTTTCTCTTGTACCCTTTCCTCAATTTGATGGACCACCGGATTGATTGATCCTGCTAGCAGACCAACATTAGGTAACTTTGTTAAGTTTAATAAATGGCACCCCATTTTTATCAGTAGATGATGAACCCCTCAAGAAACAATCCTTCCTTTTCGAAGGGGCTATAGATACAGATTCCCAACCGAAGTCCAAGAAAGAACGCCAAATCTTTTTAAGTGGAAACTCTATATTGTACCATCCTGAGATGCTAAGGAATCTTTCCTTATCTCGTTATGCTCATGCTAGCTACCCTAGGAAGATGCTTTTGGATTTAACTCCTGCTCAGAAAGCCAGGATTGGCAGAATTTGTCATAGGCGAGTGGGCAATAAGGATGTATTCAATTGCTCCTCTACTCAATACAACACCCGTTTGAGGGGCTTGAGACCAAGTAGCATTCCATCCGATGATGCAACTATAACACTTTCTGTCAGAATCCCAATTTTTGCCAATCTTTATGCTACTTCTGAGAAGTTGCAGGATTTGGGACTATACAATGCCATTGGAACAAGCCGTCTTGATGCATTCGGAAATTGGGGACCCAACGCAGATCAGAGACAATCCTCACAACAGCAGTTACGGAATGCGAACACTGCGACAGCGCGCGTCTATAATCTCTCTACCTTACTTGATCCTGCATGTAATACTAGCGGAGGTGAGCTTGTTTATTAAGTTTTGAGGACAAAACTTTTTCTCAGTGGGTTATTATGTAGTGCCCCGCTCCTCGCGGTCCACTATGTAATACCTACGGCTTGCTGATTCAGTCTTGAACTGAGTATTTGGGAAACCTTTGCCAGTGTCGATTGATCACGGATGAAATGTAATGAACCTTTCCAATTGATGGATTGGCTTCTATTGAAATGAATCCAAGAGTTTTGTTGGATGTTTTCTTTCGCTGCTTGATTTTGATGAATACGTTTTTGTGTTGGTTTTCGATGATTGGTTTTTATGGTTCGCTTTTATCGTATTTGACATTCATTCTGAATCTTGAGAGAAAGAGACCGAAGTATGCTAATCAACTGTTGGTGCCAATGTAGGAAGCGTGAACTGAACGTCGCGTGAAGTCCTTTCTTCTCTCAACTAAGATTCATCTCGGTGAGTTGCTCTAACCGGGCTTGCATTTACTTTTACGCCCTAATAAAAATGATCTCTAGTCCACTCTGTTGCCTCGTCCCTACGATCAACGATACCATAATAACAAAAGATAAAGAGAAGATAATGAATTAAATCATATGCTGGGTTATATGTTGCCGCTTCATCTATTTCCATGTGAACAATATCTATTGCCTATGAATATGCTTCAAATGTTTAGATGTGTACAGCCGGACTTGTATACGTTGCTACAGCAAAGAGAATTGACCCAAAGCTAGGAGCTATAAGCTCTGTAATAAACTAAAGCAAAGCATGAATACATGTGTTGCATAACAGTCGCCTTACAGAGTATGCATAGGTCGTGGACAACTTGTATACAAGGAAACTAGATCTATCGGGCGGTTCTGGGGGCGCCTGGAATCGCTCGGCCTGGAGGAGATTGTCTAGACATTTCGAGGTACAAGAAATCTTCAGTGTTGCATCAATGTCCAAATAGCGACGAGCTGAACCCATGTGTCACAGCGGCTAATCACGGGAAATGACCCGTGGACCAACATATAGTTAGGTGCATTATGAAATCAGTGTGCATTGCAACCTAACAAGAGATGCACTATTAAGCAGTATACCTTTATATCATATACAAATTGTGCTAACCTATTTTGTGCAGGGATGACTGTCGACGATGGATAAGTTGGTTATGATATATTCTTCTGTCTTATTTCTTATGAATTGTTAAAAAGAACATAGACAAGTATAAAGAGCACTAGTAAATATGTAGCTACACATGTTGAATTAGTGTAGATATTTGTGAGTTTCGACGAAGAGCTGCTCGCCAGTACATGATGTGTGCTGACCCACGTTGTGGGCATCCTTTTCAGAACGCAAGGAGACAGGGGGATTTCAAGTGAGGCACTAAAGCTCGTCTAGCCCAGTAGAGCTGTGGACTGGCTCGAAGCCACTTTTTATTCCAGTCAAGTTACAAGTTTCTTTTCCTTTGAATGTGTCTTTTCATTTCCAGCATGTAATAAAGGAATATGATGTATGGGCATTGCGACTATTTTCAAAAGAGAGTTTTTAAGAGAATCATGTAGCCAAGATAAGGCAATCTGAGTTTGCAAAGCTTTGTACTTGTATTCCTATCAAGATTATCAATAAAAGAAGTATTTCTATTTTAAATCTCTGTGTCCAATATTTGGTTTTCTGCAATAAATGGGTGCGTGCGTGTGTTTTGCTTGACTAGTTGTTTTGTGCAAGTATATGGCCTTGTGCAAGCGAAACTTAGGCTTGCACGGCATCACGCCTTAGTGAGGACGAACGATCCCGCAGGGATCCAGACAAGGCGGACGACCCTAGCGGGATCGGGACGTGACAAGTTGTGCCAGTATATCGAAGTTGTGGAGTTTGGTTAACCCCGAAGCATTGTCTTTTCGTAAAGGTCTGTCGAAGCGGGCCTCCTTATGCTTTTGTTTTTCAGCTGCCGAAATTTGGGAAGGACCTTCACCTTGAGCAGCCAAGGTGGTGATGGGAGGTGCCACTTCTACAGGGGCTTCCTCAAGCTGAGAGTTTTGCTGTGAACGCGTTTGTATAGGAAGTACCTCCTTGGGAAAGGAGGTCACCATTTGGCAAGACTTGATCTTCTTGCTTTTAGCTTTGGAGGTAGAATGTACCCCCGGTTGAGTCAATTCCAGAGCGAGATCTGGGTGAACCCACATGATCTGCCCCCGAGATGTGGTGAGTGGAATCAGTCCACTCGCGTTGTCACGAGTTGGGGGAAGGTTGACCACCTCCAATGTCGCCATCGGGATGGGGACAACACCATCTTGAGTTGTAGTAGGCGGTAAGGTGCCGAACTGGAGCGACACTATATTGGCCGAGACTGTCTTCTCCTCGTAATCAACTGAGATAACGTTCGCATTAATCATGCATTGTATGTAGTTCTTGAGGATGTAGCAGTCTTGAGTTAGATGTCCAACGAACGGATGGTAGTGACAGTACCTCGGGTCGCCCACTCCGCCCACCTCGTCAGGACGCGCTTAGGATCAGGCAACTTGATCTTGTCACTCTGTTTCAGCATCTCGAAGAGTTGTAAGGTGTCATCATCATTGAAGAAGTAGAACTCCTTCGATCTTGGTGCTGGTGGAGGCTTCTGAGCAGCCCCCTGCGTACTTTTCGAAGCATTGACAGTAAATATGTAAACCCCTTGAATTTCCAATTTTTTTATTTTTTATTTTCAATTATAATTAAGGTACTTTATCATTTTTAAGTAATATCTCTATTTCAAAAAAATAGGTTAAATACAAAAGGTAGCTTAAAAATTAATTAATTTTTATTTGATTTTATTTGGTTATACATTATGTGTAACTAGCTAAACCTATTATGACCATATATATATATATATATATATATATATATATATATATATATATATATATATATATATATATATATATATATATATATATATACACTTTCCCCCCTTCAATCCTCCTCCTCAATCCATCCTCCGATCTTCACGCCGTTGCCCAGCTGCGTCGCCAACTGTCGGCGAATCTGGCCAACCGTCGACCACCAGTGCAACGGCGGCCGCCACATCGGAGCCGCGCGCGGACAGCAAGGAGGCAGCAGCCGCAGTAGTAGACCGCAGGGATCCCATATTCATGGTATGTTTTCTCTTTTCTAGCTCCCCTGTTCTTCGTACCAACTGTTTTATTAGAGAGCCAACCTAACCACCTTCATATTCCATCCAATAGAATGAATGGAATCAAAGAAAAACTTGGTCAAAAATCCCCAAATCTAGGAAGAAATGTTGGTTCCTGCTCAAAATAGAGCAAAGGAAGCTGTCCCAACACCCCTCTTTGAATGACTAAATTTAGTCAAACTAGTAAGAAATCTAGGAAACTAATTGAAGAAGGTTTTAGCCAACCTATAGGGCTTTTAAAATTATTTTGTAGATTTACTTTTCACCAAATATATAGCAAGAAAATCTTTTTCAAAGTTTGGTAAAAACTGCTTTAAAAGTATAGAAAATTTTCCCGATATGACGTGCGCCCCAACTGGGCGACGTGGTCGCAACCCATAAGCATCGAAAGGAGCATATGGATATTTTCGACGTGTGGGAACTGACGAAACTCGATTTCGTATATTGAGAGATGTGGGCGTGGCTTCCTTTCGAAGGAGCTCTCCCGCTCCTCGGCCACGGACGGTGGCCGGCCGCCCCAGGGAGTCTCTCTCCTCGTCGTGTGCCACCACCCCACCGGCCACCTCGCCCCTCCAGTTGGCCGAGTCTTCCGTGGCCGCTCCTCTCGCGGGGAGCCCACCCCCTCTCTTCGGCCGGCATCTGTCCGACGTGCGGGGGCCCCTCCCCTTTCCACCCTCATCCTCGGCGCAGCCGCCGCCCCCGGCATCATAGGCCTCGTCGTGCTCGGTGCCTCCGGCAGTCCACGGCTTCCTCCATCCTCGGCCCTCCGCCAACTCCCCCCGTCGCCTCGCGCCCTGCGCGGCCCCTTCCCATGCAGGCGCCACCCCCGGCTGCTTTCTCGGTCGTTGGTCCGCCTCCCTCTCCGATCGCGGCCCTACCCCCGCCTCCCCCTCGCCGAGGCGACCCCCCGGGCCAGATCCTCCTCCGCCCCCTGCTCTCGACGTCCTTGCAGCTCCGGGGGCTGGCGCAGATCCGCCTGGACCGCCTCTTCTCGCTCCGCCGTCCCTGGAGCCCCCCGCCCTGGCAGCCCTCCCCGCCTCGGCTGCGTGCTTCCTCCCTGAGCCTCCTCCTTTCGCACCTCCCCTCATCCCGGCTGCGGACCTCCTCTCAGCACCATCCGCCTCGGCCGTCGTCTCCCCCCGGAGCTTTCCCCCGTCCAGACGCGGGCTTCCTCCACCCTCCCACCGACCTTAGCAACGCACCCCCTCCCTATTCGGCGGAGGCTTACTCCCAAACGCCCGCCTCTCTGCAGTAGTACTGGGCCCCCCCTCTGCCCGGTCGACGTTGCCCTACTGGCATGCTCCGGCACACGACGGCGGTTCGGGTCTCTCCACCGCTTCGTCGTGGTGTCGTTATGGCCGCTGGCATCCCATTTGGCAGTAACGGCCCCCGCGGCTCTTCCGCCCCCAGACGGATCTTGGTCGTCGCCCCCCTCCGCCAGGGACCGGCGGGCTCCCTCTTCACCTGCGCCGGTTCTCGAGCCCCCCGTGCCGACCCCTCTCCGCCTCGTGCCCTCCCCCTCGGGCCGCCCCCTCCCCGCAGCGGGTCTCCCCATCTCCTCCGTAGCCCCTCCCTCTTCCGGCGGGCCTCCCGTGCTTTTCCCGGTGGGTCTGAGCCCCTTCCCTCAGTCGGACCGCGCCGGCGTCTCATCCTTCGGGATGAGCTCCCCCTCCGGCGGGTCTGGGCGCCCCCACCGTCGGGACTCCGCCGTGGTCCTGCCCCTCCGCCGGATTGTGGCGTCTCCTCGGGGCTCGCACCCTTCCTTCGGGCCCCGCGCCCTCTTCGGGCAGAGCTCCCCTTCCGGCCACGCGCCCCCTTGGGCTGCGTGCGTCCATGTCTCTTTTGTGTTTTGAATTTCAAAAGCGGGAGCCCGCCTGTGGGCCCCGCTCCTTTGTTCCGTTGGTTGGTGTGCAATAAAATTTCCTTTTCAATATATATATATATATATATATATATATATATATATATATATATATATATATATATATATATATATATATATATATTCCAAGACAGGGGAAAACTATTTCCAATTATTTATAACTATAACTATATATAATATATATATATATATATATATATATATATAGTTATAGTTATAAATAATTGGAAATAGTTTTCCTCTGTCTTGGAATATATATATATATATATATATATATATATATATATATATATATATATATATATATATATATATATATATATATATATTTTATATGGAATATATATATTCTATATATAAAATATATATATATATATATATATATATATATATATATATAATATATATATATATATTGTAATTATATTTTGCATTTTAGAAATAATAATAAATGCTTTGCTATATTATAAAATAGTGTGTTTTATTTCACGAAAATCAGTTAATAATAAATGCTTTGCTATATATATATATATATATATATATATATATATATATATATATATATGCGCAAATGTATATGGTTTTTAGAAAAAAAAATATTTGAAAAGGGAGGCAAAACTTGTGAACAGTAGCCTTGGCTACTGTTCACCCATCTCTTTTCTAGAACCCGACCAAGCGCAGCCTGTGGGTTTTTAGTTTACATTTTTTTTGAAATTTTAGAAGGCTAAACTCGTACAAATCTGAATCAAATAACTCCCAATCTTTTCCTATCCAATCCCCATTAGATCCTCTTCCATCTAACCTAAATCGTTGTTTAAATCCAGATCTAAATTCGGATTTAAACCGAGTACAAACCCCTGCATCTCGAGTATGTATATATATGGACTTGTATTCGCATTCTCGATGCTTTCCCCCTCAATCCTCCTCCTTAATCCACCCTCTGATCTTTACGCCATTGCCCAGCTGTGTCGCCAACTGTCGGCGAACCTGGCCAACCATCGACCACCAGTGCAACGGCCGCCACCACATCGGGGCCACGTGCGGACAGCAAGGAGGCAGCAGCTGCAGTAGTAGACCGCAGGGATCCCATATTCATGGTATGTTTTCTCTTTTCTCGCTCCCCTGTTCTTCGCACCAACTGTTTCGTTAGAGAGCCAACCTAACCACCTTTATATTCCATCCAATAGAATGAATGGAATCAAAGAAAAACTTGGTCAAAAATCGACCCAAAACTAGGAAGAAATATTGGTTCTTGCTCAAAACAGAGCAAAGGAAGCTGTCCCAACACCCCTCTTTGAATGACTAAGTTTAGTCAAACTAGTAAGAAATCTAGGAAACTAATTGAAGAAGGTTTTAGCCAACCTATAGGGCTTCTAAACTTATTTTGTAGAATTACTTTTCATCAAATATATAGCAAGAAAATCTTTTTCAAAGTTTGGAAAAAACTGTTTTAAAAGTATAGAAAATTTAGAAAATTTTTCCGATACGACGTGCGCTCAAACTGGATGACGTGGTTGCAACCCATAAGCATCGAAAGGAGCATATAGATGTTTTCGACGTGTGGGAACTGACGAAACTTGATTTCGTTGTACGTGCGCAACGAAATTAGTGCGTATCCGTCAAGATACCCCCGAATCGACCCTTTGAAAATTAAGCCATAACTTCGTGTACAGTCGTCGGTTCGAGACGAAACATGCGCCAACAGGACCGAATCGATTTTCTGATCTTGTGTGCCAAGTTTGGTCCGATTCTGAGAAGGTCGACCGGAATCCAACTTTGGACATATGGTTGGGTTCGTCTCCTCAAAACGGATCCATATACATATAGTTTGATGAGTTTAGAGACCGCAGATACTGGCACACATTTCGGTACAAAATGGGTCCAATGACGGACATCGTTTTGACCCAAGATTATAATTTTGTCCCTGTTCCTGAATTGGACTTTTGGACAGGCGTTTCCTAGACATATCTTTTATACCAAACACGTTCGTAATGTTTGTTTCAGTATCCGGAGCTCTTTCTGGATTTTGACTTTCGTGCTGACGTTTCTGACTGTTGGATTTTGCTACATCTCGTACCACCCTCAGACAAGATACCTTGCCATTTGCTGTCTATTTATTTTAGATCATATTTCATGCATTTACTTATTATTTATTTTCTGCAAAATAAACAGTGATACATGGCATAATTTGATAAAATCTTACTGTTCAGTTCTATTTACTGCTATGTACTATTTTCTTACACATTGAACTTAGATTTAAGGACCGCCCTTTATGTGTTGCATTCATAGGCCTTGACACATTTGTACCATGTTGTTGCGAGTCGCATATAGAAATCGGACATGCGTGAATGGCTGGCCACCAGTACGTATAAGCCGTGCGATAGGATTAACCGCTAATAGTGTTTCCATGATTAGTTTGACTTAGCGGTTAATAGAGGTTCTGTATTGTGGATACAACATAGTAGGCATTGGACGGGGAGGACAATACCTTAGCGTATGGGCTACTATACACTTTACTTTTTGTAACCAGTGAGCTCCGTCGTAAACGCGGGTGAGATTACCCATGGATACTGACGGCCACTGACGTTCTGCGAAATGTTATGCTCTGCTGGGCCTCTGCTACCTCGGGGGGGGCATGCCGATCCCATTTTAGCCAGGGCCCATGCGTTGGAGGATGTTCTTAAAACTGCATACACTTAGACTAGTTAGGCTACCTTATCCGTTAGGTATGAGTACTCTTGGTTTGGGTACTTGTATCTGACCATGGCTTGGAACACTAACTTGTCGTGGACAAGTTTGCCACATCTTGTCCTTGTTTGGTTGTAGGTGTGGCTTACTACTTCGATGAGAAGGTACTCAACCTGGTTGTGGTCCGGATACCGTATTGGATTCATGACTTGGAAAAAATAGTTCATCATGGGTTAGTGTGCCATCTCCTGTCCTTGTTTGGTTGGGGGGCTGGTATGCTAATTCAAGGATGGAGTGTTGGACCATGTTATGATCTGATTGACTTATTATTGAGCAATATTTATTCAGTTTATATAGCATGATATTATGTATCTTGTTACATTCCTCTGAGGACCTGGTGATCTCTCCAGGTGTGTGCTTACAGAAGGATTGCTTTTGGATCATTCATTGCCATTTTATCTATCCGTTCCTTGTACATTTTCTTTTCATTTAAATGGTTGGTAGTGGATTTGTCTTCGTCCAACATCTTGTACAATAATTATTCAAAGTTGATTTATGACATATCCTTTATTCTTTCATTTTGTTGATGAGATTAGATTACTCTTGGTTTACTATATTTTATAGCTTATGTATACATACGAGATTTCCATATATTGGAGTATACTTCGTATGTATGCAGTTGGCATGTCTACATATCTAGTCCTAAGTATTTTGGGACTGGGGCGTTACACAATGCCTGCTTCCCTTTTGTCACGACCCAGAACTAGAATACTGGAGAGCGGGGGACAGACACAGCTAGCTACGTACATTGAAGTACAACCCACCTCGATGTACGGTCACGGCCGTCTAGATGCATGAGGGTTTTACTACAAGCCAACAGTCTCCTATGGTCAAGTACAAGCCTAGTGTCTCAATCTTAAGCAAGCAAGTAAATGTAACAAGAAGGTAGATCATCAGACATACAAAGTAAGGCATTCCAAACATTACATATTCAGATGATCATGGAGCTAGTCATACAAAATACGAATGCTAGCAAGAGTTAAAGTCATACATGATCAACCCTAGAATTTGTCAATAATGTTACAGCCCTTAGGCAGATGGGAATGTAAATTCAACACGAGCTAACACTTGCTTGGTGGCTAAACGCCTCAAAAGAATACTTTACAATAGAGTGGGAGAGCAAAATAAAAACCACAAGTTGTCAGGGTTGCGTCTAGTGTTCACTATCTGGCTGGAAGGCTGGGAGATCCTCGGGAGCTACTCCGAAATCTGGCCATACAAAATTAGCTGGGTCAGAACCCAGAAAGAGCAAGTACCACAAGGGAGGCTTCACTTAAGAACTAAAACCAGCATATTAGCACATAAATACATCAATGATAAAGAAAGACATGAATTAAAGAAATAAGGCGATAAACGATAAGATAACTAAAGGACCATTCCGGTAACCAGGTTACAACTCGTAAACCAAACAAGGACAGGGGTTGTAACCCTTCACCTGAACAGAACTTAGTCTCTAACCAATTATCGATAAGTAAGCATAAACAGTAATGTGCTAAAGTAACCACGTACTGGCCTTGTCTAGGCAAGACTAGACGGGACTCCAATCATCAATCACGACCAAGCAAGGTGTACGGCTTGATACTTTAACTAACTAGGGTTATCACATTCCTAATTATTACAAGATGCATTGAGATGTTCCAGCAGTCACAAGTTCTGCAGCTATCCAGTTATCCTTCCACAGGTAATTGAGAGAGTAGATTAGGTGAATTAGGGGTGCAACACATGACAGCATGCTGGAAATGTGCCCTACTCGACGACAGGCTACAAGTCCAAATAGAGCTCCCGAATAACGGTATTGCTTATGACTGGAGAATCTCACTATGAACTACTTGATCAATCTAGTTGTTAACTTAGTCAGATTCAATATGAATCCCTGACCGTAGAAATCAGAAATTCATGTCCTAAACATGATATAAGACGAGACATGTAGCTTATACAAGCACAAACACCCACGGTGTCAAGACAAGAGTTATTTAGCAAGTCAAGATAGTCGTCGCAACAACATATCAGGATTATCATGTTAGGTTACTTATCAAGATTACTTGTCAAGAGTGCGTCTCAGCGGGCCACTATCAAGTCTATTCATGTCATGTTTCTTGTCAAGAGTGCACCACGACGGGTCACTATCAAGAGTTATCATGTAAAGTCACATTGTCATATTGTGTTCATGTACGTGCACCACGACGGGCCACTATCAAGGAGTTGTTAGAAAGTGTACGTGCCCTACCAAGATCGTGTTTAATGCTCAGAGTACATGTGCAACATAAAAAATAACATTATAGGACTAGTCAAGTAAAGAGTACAACAAAGTCACAATTTACACTAAGGACCATGGGGACAAATACGGACATTTTTAAGGGATGGCACAAGGGTCAATGGAGTGTCATAAAGAGCATGAACCCAAAATGCATATGATGAGAGTGGCATGAGCCCAAGGCTATGCGCCTAAGGGCGTGCACCCACATGTATACGCCCACATGAGTGAGGTAGGGTGCATAGTCTATGCGCCGACATGTATGCGCCCATATGAGTGAGGCAGGGTTTATGGCCTATGCGTCCATATGCATGCGCCTACATGAGTGAGGCAGGGTGCATGGGGAGCTAAGTCAGGAGCCATCTATACTGGCTATATGGGCGCATAATAAGGGCTATGTGCCCACAGCAAAGGGACACTATGACTTGACACATATCTGGAGTTATGTGCATAAGCAACCAAAGTCTTGGGCGCATATAAAGCCACGCGCCCACACTAAGGAAAGCAGAGATCTTGGGCGCATATAAAGGGCTATGCGCCCAAGGTTGAAGCCACTGTGGGCGCATAAAATGCCATGTGCCCACACATTGTTCTTCTTCTCCAACCCGAGAAGAAGAACCATAAAACCCATGATCTTCCAAAGTCCATAAATCAATCAATATAAATCGAAATCCGAGTTTTTAAAGGTCTATTTTGGGTAAAATTAAATTCTCTACAACACAGAAAATCAAAACATGAAAATAATAAAGTTTGATGGATCAAAACCCAAAAAAAGCAAGATTTAAGAAAACTTAGATCTACAAGAATCAATCCTCCAAAACCAAAATGCTAAGTACTAAATTGTCTTAGAAGCTTGTAGGGAAGGCAATGGAACAAATAAAATAGAGTTCCTCCATGAAGCAAGTTGCACTTGCCTAAGGTGGTTGGAGAGAATTAATGGAGGAAGAAGAAGTAAATGAAGAAGTAAAAGAAATAATGGAGAGAGAGAGAGAGAGAGAGAGAGGAGTTGATATTTATATCAATCCTTTCCATCTCAAACCAAAACTAAAATAAACCAAGCCAAGCCATGCTAGACAAGATAAAATATGGGTCAGATATCCGTACACGTATACTAAAAATACGTATAATGGAAAAAAGAGTGACAACTCTACCCACCTTAAAAGAATTCTGTCCTCGAAATTTAATCAAAATGCTAGAGATGCCGGGGCAAGCTATACTAATCATGAACATTCTACGACTAGCAGTCAATCAAGTAATCACTCATACAAGCAAGGAATTAAAAATATAAGGCATAAGAAAGACATTATACCTTATGAGTCAAATAGGTGTGGATATCGCGATCGGATATCATCCTCACGTTCCCACGTTGACTCACCCAATGAGTGATGACCCCAAGTAATACGGACTAAACTAATAGGCTTGTTCTTGCGTATCTTCTCTCTCCGATCCAATATGGATACGGGTTATTCCTTATACGAATGGTTGGTACCAACAACCAATTCTGAATGATCAAGGACATGACTCAGATCTGGGATATACCATCGCAATTTGGATACATAGAAGACATCATGTATCCACGTAATGACGACAGAAGAGCGAGATGATAGGACACATCACCTACTCGCTCAAGAATATCGAACGACCCTATATACCTGGGACTAAGCTTATCCCGCACGTCGAATCGAATGACGCTACGGGTAGGCGAGATCCTAAGGAATACGTGGTTGCCGATAGAAAATTCAAGGGGACGCCGATAAGAATCGGCTCAATGGCGCTGGCAATCTTGTGCAACTCGAAGATGACAGCTAACTTGTCTGATCACCTCAATAGTTCACGTAATCATCTCTGGGCCAAGCATCTGCCTCTCGTATATATTATCCCATGCTAACGGAGATCTGCACTTTCTACCGTACAAGGCCTCAAAGGGTGCCATCTGGATACTGGCCTGGAAACTGTTATTTTAGGAGAACTCCACGAGATGCAGGTGATCTTCCCACGATCCACCGACATCGAGTGTATACGATCGCAACATATCTTTAAGAGTTTGGATCGTGCGTTCTGACTGACCATCTGTCTGCGGATGATAAGCTGAACTGAACTTGAGACGAGCCCCCAAGCTCCCTTGAAGACTCTACCAAAAGTGCGATGTAAATCTCGAATCTCTGTCGGATACAATACTAACTGGTACTCCGTGCAATCTGACTATCTGCCTGAGGTATATCTCTGCAAGCTGATCTGTCGACTGGCCAATTTTGAAAGGGATAAAATAAGCTACCTTGGTGAGTCTGTCAACTATAACCCAGATAGCATCTCTCCTATCTGGGAATTTAGGTAATCCAGTTACAAAATCTATGTTAATGTGCTCCTATTTCCATTCTAGGATCGGTAAAGGTTGAGAAAGTCCAGCTGGTCTCTGATGTTCAGTCTTGTTGGCAAACTAAACAACGAGAGACAAACCGGGCTATCTACCTCTTTATTCTATTCTACCAAAAATGCTGACGGATATCACGGTACATCTTCGTACCGCCGAGGTGAATCGAATACTATGAACTGTGAGCCTCTGCCATGATCTCTTGCCTGATATCACCACTGGGTACACAAAGATGTCTTCCATGGCGAAGTGTACCGTCCTCATGAATACATAACTCTACTCTCCGTCTTGCTACACATTCTGCCCTAAGCCGCTGAACCTTAGAATCCGTTAACTGAGCTAACTTAATCTTCTCAACTATACTGGACTGAACTTGCATACTAGCCATCAATACCACATTGGTGGGAAGAATAACTTCAATTCCTATCTTCTGAAGATCTGTTGAAAATTCTGGCTGTGCTGTTAGAAAATAAACTCCGGCTCTTCTGTTCAATGCATCTGCAACAACGTTGGCCTTCCCAGGATGATACAGCAAGTTGATGTCATAATCCACAAGTAGCTCTAGCCATCTCCTCTGAAGCACATTAAGATCCTTCTGGGTAAATACATACTTAAGACTCTTTTGGTCGGTGAAAATCTCCACCTGATCTCTATACAAATAATGCCTCCATAACTTGAGTGCGAAAACCATCGCTGCTAACTCTAAGTCATGGGTCGGATAATTTCTCTTATAATCACGAAGCTGTCGTGACACATAAGCTACTACCTTACCATGCTGCATCAAGACACATCCCAATCCCTTGCCGGAAGCGTCACAATAGACAAAAAATCTGCTAGTCCCATCTGGAAGCGTGAGAATGGATGTCGTCATCAATCCTTACTTTAACTTCTCAACTGAACTCTGACACTTGCTGTCCAAGCAAACTGCATATCCTTACGGGTCAACTGCGTCAATGGTGGTGAAATTCGAGCAAAGTCTGATACAAACCGTCGGTAATAGCCGACCAATCCAAGAAAACTGCAAACCTCAGCGACTGTACTAGGTACTGGCCATGTCTCTATGGCCACTATCTTCTGGGGGTCCACTTCCACTCCACCACGGTTGATGATGTGACCCAAGTACGAGATGTGATCGAGCCAAAACTTGCACTTACTGAACTTCGCGTACAACTGGTGCGCTTTGAGAACCTGAAGGACTACAGGGAGATGTTGCTCATGCTCTGCCTCATTCTTACTATAGACTAAGATGTCGTCTATAAACACTATCATGAACTGGTCCAAATAGGGCATGAAGATACGATTCATGAGGTCCATGAATACGGCTGGCGCATTGGTCGCTCTAAATGGCATAACAAGGAACTCCCAATATCCATATCTAGATCTGAATGCTGTCTTCGAGATGTCTTGCTCTCTGACTCTGATCTGATGGTATCCTGACCGCAAGTCAATCTTCGAGGATACCACCACTCCTCTGAGTTGATCAAATAAATCATATATCCTAGGTAGAGGATATCTGTTCTTGATTGTTACAGAATTTAAGGTACGATAATCAACACATAATCTTGACGTACAATCATTCTTTTTCACAAGATGTATCAGGACTCCCCAAGATGATCCACTAGCACGAATGAATCCTTTGGTTCTGATTTATTCAATCATCTTATACAAGATCTCTAACTCTGAAGGTGCCATCCTGTAGACTCCTCCTAATACCGGTGTCGTTCCTGGAAGCAAATTAATGGTGGACACTATCTCCCTCTCTGGGGGCATGCCTGGAAGCTCTTCAGGAAATATATCAGGAAACTCTTCTACTACTCTGGGAAAATGAACTGCTACCGCTACTGCCATCCGCAAGACTAGTGGAGAAGGTTCTACTTCGTCTCTGGAAAATAAAAACTCTGGCTCGCCGAGAATACCAAAAATAATCCTGCCAATATGGCAGTCTATTCTTGCGTATCGATCCTTTAACCCATCCATTCCTAGGACCACATCATAGTCTGCCATCGAAAATTCTATCAATCTAGCGGGAAACTCTCTACCACTAACTATAATTCAACACGAGGAATAGACTCTATCTACTCCCACAAAACCGTTACCAGTAAGTATATTAAGCCTTACTGATAATGACTCGGGCTCCAGTCCTATCCGTGTTGCGAATCATACAGACATAAATGAAAGCGATGCACCTGAATCAAATAAGACTGATGCTGGAAAAGAGATAACGAGAATGGTACCTGCTACCACCTCACCTGATGCTAATTCTTCTGCTTCGGTCAAAGACATAGCTTAACCTTGTCCTCTTGGCGTTGGTCCTCTCTGCTGGAAACCTCACTGTCGGTTCTGAATCTGAGCCTGGGAATACTGTTGAGCCTGAGGCGACAATGGCCTCGGAGGCTGGTACTACTGCTGCACTTGTATTGGACCCCTAACCGATGGACTGGTTAGGTTTGATGACGATGAACTGGCTCTATTCGGACATGACCCTATCTTTTGATCCGGTGCCCTACAAGCCAACCACAATCCTTGTGCTCTACGACACTCTGATACTACATGTTCTGGCTTTCCACAATGAGAGCAACCCATTGCGGAAGACTGCTTCTGCTTCTGCTGCTGAGGATATATCGGTGTCGAGTGCTGAACCGATGAGACTGTGGTCGTCCTCCTAGGAGCTCCAATAGTCAAAGCCCTAGCTGCCGGGGCTGGTGCTGATGACTGGGACATTTGCCCATAAGACCTCTTCCTTCCTCCGCTTCTATTTACAATCCTCTGCGAACTATACTCATGCCTCTTCGCTGCTTGCAAGACGACATCAAACGTCTGGTGCTCAAACTGCTCCACTGATGTAATGATCTCTAAGTGGAGTTCCTACTAGAACCATTGGGCTCGATCCAATTCGGTTGCCACCAAGGTGGGAGCAAAGCGACTGAGTCTAGAAAACTCGACTGCGTATGCATCGACTGTCCTTCCCATCTGCTTAAGATTGGTGAATCTTATCTGCAGATCATACCGAGCTACTGCATCGAAGTACTTGGTCTGGAAATTATTGCTGAATACCGCTCATGAGACAGGCATTGCTAATCCAACTGCTAGCATCGCCCACCAGCTGCAGACTAAGTCCAATAACTGCAGGCGCACAACGGCCAGCTTTTCTTCCTCCGGAATCCTAGCTGCCTCTAGGATAACTTCTATATCCTGAAGTCACACATCAGCAGCGATAGCATCTTTACTGCCGTCAAAGAAGGGAGGGTTCAGACGCTTGAAGTTGTTGGCCACGTTGTTCCCTTGGTAACCAACTCTGTCCATGGCATCTTGTACTGTCTGGTATAGGGCATCGTCCTGACGATCTTGTTATACTAGAAATTCCCTGATAAGCCCCACTAGGGTTCAATTGCCTGGCTCTGTAGGCTGGATTGGCTGAACTAGGGGCTCTGGATCCCCGGAATACATGACTCGAGAGACTGCTCCTGAGTACTGGGCTTGGTCTCAAGGTTACTGCTGGTTCGCTAGAGGTGCTCCGCCTTGCTGATCGGTAGGACCAGTAGCAATGCTACTGAAGAAATGACATGGGGAACAATAAGGAAGGACCATAATAGATCGAGGATATAAGCATGTGATCAGGTCAAGATTTTAGAAAAATTAGAAGACACGAGTAGAGATAAAGGGTGAGTGCTGATTGAGACATCTATCCAGTGAAACCCTCATACATCTTGATTTACAAGACCTGTATGGGCCACCACTTAAACCGTGTCACGCCTCAGAACCAGAATACTAGAGAGCGGGGGACAGACACAACCATCTACGTACATTAAAGTGTAACCCACCTCGATATATGGTCACGGCTGTCTAGATGCATGATGGTTTTACTACAAGCCAACAGTCTCCTATGGTTAAGTACAAGCCTAGTGTCTCAATCTTAAGCCAGCAAGTAAATGTAACAAGAAGGTAGATCATCAGACATACAAAGTAAGGCGTCCCAAACATTACATATTCAGATGATCATGAAGCTAGTCATACAAAATACGAAGACTAGCAAGAGTTAAAGTCATACATGATCAACCCTAGGATTTGTCAATCATGTTACTGCCCTTAGGTAGATGGGAATGTAAATTCAACACGAGCTAACACTTGCCCAGCGGCTAAACGCCTCAAAAGAATAATTTACAATAGAGGGAGAGAGCAAAATAAAACCCACTCGTTGCCAGGGTTGCGTCTAGTATTCACCATCTGGCTGGAAGGCTGGAAGATCCTCGGGAGCTACTCCAAAATCTGGCCACACAAAACAAGCTGGGTCAGAACCCAGAGAGAGCAAGTGCCACAAGGAAGGCTTCACTTAAGAACTAAAGCCATCATATTAGCACATAAATACATCAATGATAACGAAAGACTTGAGTTAGAGAAACATGGCAATAAATGATAAGATAACTAAAGGACCATTCTGGTAACTAAGTTACAACCGGTAAACCAAACAAGGAACGGGGTTGTAATCCTTCACCTGAATAAAACTTAGTCTCTAACCAATTATCGATAAGTAAGCATAAACAGTAATGTGCTGAAGTAACCACGTACTGGCCTTGTCTATGCAAGACTAAACAGGACTCCAATCATCAATAACGACCGACTTGATACTTTAACTAACTAGGGTTATCACATGCCTAATTACTACAAGATGCATTGAGATTTCCCAGCAGTCACAAGCCCTGCAGCTATCCAATTATCCTTTCACAGGTTGAGAAAGTTGATTAGGTGACTTGGGGGTACAACACATGACAGCATGCTGGAAATGTGCCCTACTCGACGGCAGGCTACAAGTCCAATTAGAGCGCCCAGATAACATGATTTCCAATGACTGAAGAATCTTATTATGAACTACTTGATCAATCTAGTTGTTAACTTAGTCAGATTCAGTATGAACCCCTGACCGTGAAAATTAGGAATTTATGTCCTAGACATGATGCAAGATGAGACATGTAGCTTATACAAGCACAAACACCCACGGTGTCAAGACAAGAGTTATTTAGCAAGTCAAGATAGCCGTCGCAACAGCATATCAGGATTATCGTGTTAGGTTACTTATCAAGATTACTTGTCAAGAGTGCGCCTCAACGGGCCACTATCAAGTTTATTCATTTCATGTTTCTTATCAAGAGTGCACCACGACGGGTCACTATCAAGAGTTATCATATAAAGTCACATTGTCATGTCGTGTTCATGTAAGTGCACCACGACGGGCCACTATCAAGGAGTTGTTAGAGAGTGTACGTGCCCTACCAAGATCGTGTTTAATGCTCAGAGTACACGTGCAACATAGAAAATAATATTATAGGACTAGTCAAGTAAAGAGTACAACAAAGTCACAATTTACACTAAGGACCATGGGGATAAATACGGACGTTTTCAAGGGATGGCACAAGGGTCAATGGAGTGTCAAGAAGTACATGCACCCAAAATATATGTACTGAGAGTGGCATACGCCCAACGCTATGCGCCTAAGGGAATGCGCCCACATGTATGCACCCACATGAGTGAGGCAGGGTGCATGGTCTATGTGTCCACTTGTATGCGCCCACATAAGTGACGTAGGATGCATGGTCTATGCATCCACATAACTGCGGCAGGGTGCATGGGGAGCTAAGTCAGGAGCCATCTGTACTGGCTATGTGGGCGCTTAATAAGGGCTATGTGCCCACAACAAAGGGACACTATAATTTAACACATATCTAGAGTTATGTGTATAAGCAACCAAAGTCATGGGCGCATATAAAGCCATGCGCCCATACTGAGGAAGGCAGGGAGCTTGGGCGCATATAAAGGGCAATACACCCAAGGCTGAAGCCACTGTGGGCGCATAAAAGGCCATGTGCCCACACAATGTTCTTCTTCTCCAACATGAGAAGAAGAACCATGGAACCCATGATCTTCCAAAGTCCATAAATCACTCAAAATAAATTAAAATCCGGGTTTTCAAAGGTCTATTTTGGGTAAAATTAAATTCTCTACAACATAGAAAATCAAAACATGAAAATAATGAAGTTTGACAGATCAAAACCCAAGAAAAGCAAGATTTAAGAAAACTTAGATCTACAAGAATCAATCCTCCAAAACCAAAAATGCTAAGTACTAAATTGTCTTAGAAGCTTGTAGGGAAGACAATGGAACAAATAAAATGGAGTTCCTCCATGAAGCAAGTTGCACTTGCCTAAGGTGGTTGGAGAGAATTAATGGAGGAAGAAGAAGTAAATGAAGAAGTAAAGGAAATAATGAAGAGAGAGAGAGGGGAGTTGATATTTATATCAATCCTCTCCATCTCTAACCAAAACCAAAATAAACCAAGCCAAGCCATGCTAGAAAAGTCAAAATACGGGTCAAATATCCGTACACGTATACTGGAAATACGTATAATGAAAAACGGAAGTGACACCTTTCGCCTCGTGCCCACTTTAGCTGGTAGCAGGCTGTTTCCCTTTGTCATCAAAGGCGGAGAAGTTAACCCCCAGAAGGCGAACATTACGTTCCTTCTTCTCAGCAGCTTTGGCCTCGATGATCAATGAACTCTAATCGGGACGCTGGGTGGAGTCGAGCCAGAAATTGATTGCAGGAGTCATGTTCATGCTGCATGCATTAATTATTGCATATTCTGGCATACCCGGAGACAACCTTAAGCATGCTTGTCAAAAACATTTGATGAAGGCTCGAATAGTCTCCTTCTCTGTCTGGCGTACTTCTATAAGAGATGAAATGGTCATGTCCTTCCCACCGTCGTAGAATCGGTCAAGGAAGAGGCGTGTCAAGTCATCGAATGATGATATGGAGTGGTCAGGGATATTATAGTACTGGTCGTAAGCGACTCCCTTAAATGCCCTGACAAATAGGCTGGTGAATAGGGCGTCTTCCTTTGGGAGATGTCTTGTTTGAGACTGGAAATAGGTCAGATACCAGCGAGGAGAATCCTTTCCATCGTATGGTGTCAGTGTTTGTGGTTTATACTTGGGATGTTAAACCACTTTGTTCCACTCAAGAGGGTAAGGTTACGGGATTCCCATCTTCTGACTTTTTTCTGCTTGTTTCGTGCTTCAAAGCATTCGCACAGATATCTGATCATGCCAACCAGCTCTTCTGTAGAACTGGGAGCCGGTGAGGGCGGTAAGGTATAAAGCTCGACATTTGGAGGAGCCGATGCCCGAGGTGCAGTGTGATGATCTGCACCTGAAGATACCCGTTGAGGGGGTATACTTGATTCTCCATTAGCCCCTGGATCGGGACTGGTGAAGACAGGTAACCTTGCTAATGGTTGAGATGCCAGAGTAGTCCAAATCTCAAATACCATTTGAGTCAAGGATTGCATGGTGGTAGAGAGGGTTTTGAGGCCCCCTTCCAGGGTGTCCATGCGCTGTACGATGTCCGGAGCTAGTGCATCTGGCTCTTCTTCATCACCACCCCAGCCATGTTGACTGGCATAACATGGGTGGAAGTGGATGGATCGTTTGAGACTTCGCTTTCGACCTCATTTTCTTTCGGAAGAGCTTCCCCTTATGAGACCTCGTACTGGCTAACCCCAGCTACCTCGGGGTCGGTTCCTTGGAAAACGTCCTCATCTTCAAGCGGAGGGTTGTCATGGATAGCAGGAGTTTGATCACTCCCTGCTGATGCTTCCGCTAGAACCTTCTTCCTTAATCGGGTTCTCTCAAACACCCCTGAGGACATGACCATCATTTTGCTTTTTTTCGGCCGACTTTTCGACGATGCTGCTGAGGTCGAGGGATTGGTGGTTGTCTTTCTTCTCGATGAATGGAAGTTGGAGACAATATGGCAAGAAGCGTCCTTGGGCTCTGACTCATCTTCAACTGGTACCTTCTTTCCGAGACGACGTCGGATGGGTGTAACAGATTGCAGTCACTGGAACACAGACTGCCTGGATGATGGAGCCGTTGTTTAGCAACAACAGCAGTTGATGGTGACCATGACACAAGTGTGACCAGCGAGGTGCGCATCGTGCTTAAAGGTCAGCTCTCCTGATCTGCGTTTGTAAGTGATCACACTACGCAAATTATGAGGGAAGAGTTTCACTTTGACACCCCCTTTAGGTGCATGGCGAGGCCCAGTGCAGGGGTGATCATATGAATGCTGCACCCCCTGATCTAGTTCCAGCGTATGAGATACACTCAGATCATTGGTGGGGGATCAACATATACTCTAACTTGAACCCATTTCATGCGCACAATCCACGTGGGCGCATGGGTTCAAAGTCATAGGTTTTGTCTCGCACGACTAGGTTCCAAACGCAGAAGATGCGCCCAAACGAGATGGGGACTTTGAGATTCGGCTCGTATCTGGTGAAAACGTATCCGAGTCGACTCTGTATAGTTTACCATCCACATCGCACATGATTTTGAGCGTGCATCTCTGGTTCACTGTAGGCGTAGCACATTTGGGGCGTATAGCTCGTGCTGCCTTAGATTTTTTTATACCATCCTGCGAAGGTGTATAGTACTCAAAATCCAACTCATTCTTGCCATGACATCGAGTGATTATGTCAAAGACAGAGGCCCTCTTCCGTATGCCAGAGTTTATGTGCGGGAAGCTGGATGCACCTCTGTTTCGTCGGCATATCTTCTTCGACTGGGAAGAAGACAGTTGGAGAATGTAGTCAACACTGTATTTCCCTAGCAGATGCGCTGCACTGGCGGGCGCATCTTGCTTGCTGAGAACGTCAGCAGGAAGGATGGGCTGTGGTGGTACGTCCCCTTCAGTGGTGGTGCTCGACGCATCTCCTTTGCGCACCCAGACTTGGCGAGTCTTCTTCGGCTTTAGCAGCCGCTTCGAAGGACTTGCGCTGCCTTCAGAGATGAACTACTCATACGCCTGTTGATTGAGGTGCACCACGAGTGTTTTGTGGGAGGAGCCAAGCTTGATGTCATCGGATTGTGACACAACTTTCTCGTCAAAAGAGAAAGAACTCCCCATCAGAGTCGCCAGCTTGTTTGCCATCGAAAATGCAACAAGGTTTTGTTGAGATAAAACTTTGGTATTTCAATTACAAATGTTTATAAAAAAACAAAAGAGGTTTGACCTCCACAAACTGAGAAAGAGTACAAAAAGTACAATTGATTTTTGTGGAAGTACAACTGTAGGAATCTGATCAGAAGACGATCACTTTATCTCTTGAACGATGTGATATCGAAGACACGAGCCTCTGGAGGATGCAACAGCACTTTAGTTGGAGATTATGATCATTCGTGATTCTTTGAGACTGATTTGAAAATCTATTTATAGAGTTCTTGGAATAACTGTTTAGCAGTAATTCTGGGTTGCGCGCACTTCAGGTTGCGTGCCTGTTTACTTGCGCGAGTAGTTACACCAACTACTGTAGACGCGTGGCATCGTTTGAGTAAGATGTGCATGGTCGTGTAGTGGGCACATTCTACGAAGTTAGTGGCTTGTGCGCCACGTCACCCTGCTCGGGATATCAACTAGATCTTATTGCGCAAGCTTTATCAGGTTGTGCGGTGGCACAATGTTGCAACTTGTGCCTTAGTTCAATCTCGTGCACCCAGACACGTTGCACAAACTGTTAGCTGACCAAATCTTCTCGAGCGTCATGTTGTGCGGAATTCAAACGGATTTTCCTTGATATACGTGCTTTCAGTTGTCAGGTAATGATGATGTTGTTATAGTCTTTCGAGGAAACAGCCACGTATCTTTCGTGCAACCTGAGGTTGAAATAACCTGAGATGGTCGCAACCTAATGTGGCGCAACTTGATGTAGGCGCAACCTGATATGGCACAACCTATTGATATGATGCATTTTGATGAGATGACTTCTGGGTGAGTAGCATAGCTTAATTTTTAGCCTATACAAGACCCCCATCAAAGTTTTTGAAACTTGAAAAAGACTTCAAAGTTTTGAAATACTTTGAATTAGAAATGACTATCTAAGTTGCGCCAGTCAACTCGAGCCCGGTTCTTCAGCGCAAGTTGCACGGTTCAGCCTCACATGCAAAGCTATAAATTGTAACGCCCCAGTCCCAAAATACGTAGGACTAGGAACGTAGACATGCCAGTTGTATACATACAAAGTACATAGGCCTCGTATGGATACATAAGCTGTAATGTGCAGTAAACCATACCTAACTAATCTCATCCACAGAAATATAAAAGGTATCATATAATAACCATGATCTATCTTAGTATAATATGTTGGGTGGACACACATCCACTAACAACCAAATAAATAGAAAGAAGTACATGATATATAAAATTATTTGACGAAAGTAGCAAGATAGATCCAAGACACGTCATCGTCGAATAAATGAAGAAGATCAGACCTCGGTAGAATACCTACGGAAGGCAAGAACACAAACCTGGAGAGATAACCAGGTCCTCCGAGGGACGTAACAAGATACATAATATCATGTCATATAAACTGAATATAAAATATGTCATAAAGTCACAAAGTAAGGTAAAGTGTCCCAACCATAACACGGCCCAATATCCCTTCGTCGACACAGTAGACTACCCCTACAACCAAATAAGGACAATGGTGTAATGTACTATTTCGCGATGTGACATTGCCCCGTACGATGACTAGAACAAAGTGTGACATGACATTAACTATGGTCACCTAACCAATCTAGTATGTAATTTAGAAGACATCTCAATGTATGGGCAGGTAAAGGCTGACTCCCCCAGGACAAGGTAACAACTCACAACACACACACACGTCAAGTACCAATACTATCAGACGGCATAACTCGAGGCTAGCAGCCCACATGACCTATCAGTCCACATAGCTCGAGGCTAGTGACCCTCGCGACTCGACTACCATAGTACGCAGTTACTACGGCCTTTGGTTTTGGGTAGCCCATACATCAAACTATCTTTACCCTCCCAAGGATCACTAACAAAAGGTAGTCTGCTAAGACTAGGTCCACATGCATATTAAAACACAAGCAAAAAAAATAATTAAAAGAAAAATAAAGTAACTATGAACAGCAAGTCATGGATCCAATTGAAAATAAATATACAGTAAATAAAGAAAGATACAACTAATTATAAAAATTAAATAAGGCAAGGTATCTTGCCTGATGTACGGAGTGAGGTAAGATGATGTCCTGGCGATGAATCAACAACAACGCACAAAGGGAAAGGTGTAGGAACAACTTCGGATGCTGAAAATAGTCTATTATCTAATTATAATAAATACTGCACCTATTATATTTATCTAATAGATTCTGAAATTAGGATATGGCATAGGTTTTCGTATCAGCTTTCCGAAAAACTAAATGGATCGCATTTTCGTTTTCGGAATCTCCCAAAATCGCAAAAATACTGAAACATGTTTATTTTTGGGATACTAGATACTCAAACAGTTTTGAGGAAATCTACAGAACAAATTTTGTCTATTAAAATATGTGTATGTCCTAAAAAAATCAAGTTACATCAATTAACAAAGTCAACAATTCAAGATATTTATCATTTTGATGAGTTGCGCAGACAACAGATTGCGCAGACATCACTTTGCGCAGGCTGGTTTGCGCATGTTCCCAACTGCGCAGGCTGACGTGGCAGAAGTCATCATTGACTGAATCAAATCAGATCTTCCTGACAGCTGACAACACGAATAACGAGGAGACCGTTCGTTTTTGACGTCGTACAGTGCTCGAGGGCGGCTGACAGGTGGCAGCGCAATCCGTGGTTGCGCAAACCATTCATGCGCAATCCGTGGTTGCGCAAACCATTTCTGTACAGTTCACTTTGCGCATTCTACCAACATAACTGACAAATTACATGTGGCATTCATGCCATCAATTGCTCATTATGTGGCAACCGTCTATGCACGATCATGCGTATTTCAATCAAATGATGCCATGTGTCCCAGATAGTTGGCCCACGATCCAATAACTGTCTGCACAAACTAGTACTGCACAAACCAGTTGCTGCGCAAATCAGCTTGCGCAGTCCAAAATAACTGAAAGTTAGTTATTTTCAGAACTCTATAAATAGAGTTTCAAGTCTTCATTTTAAGGGGATCAAGATCAGAGATCAGAAATCAGAGAGTTCAGGAGTTCATGCCAAAGTGCTGCTGCATTCTTCCGAGACTTTTGTCTTCAACTTCAGAGGCTTTTGCCTTCAATTTCCAGAGTTGTTTTCAACTTCAAAGGCTTCGTCTTCAAAGTTCACATCGTCCAAGGGATAAAGCAATCGTCAACAAGATTGGATTCCTATAGTTGTAATTTTCCCAGAATTCTTGTAATCTTTATTACAGTTTGTATCAATAATTTTTATACTTTTGTTTTTGCAAACAAAATGGCGACTCTGCTGGGGACAACTTTCTCCTCCGACGAGGAAGTAGCAACTCAATGTGACGTAGCGTCTATCGGGAAGACGCAGAAGACGCTGGTTGTTAAGGTCAACCAGACAGCCTACGAGGCGATGCTCAACTCCAAGACCACTTCCCGTACTGTAGCCACTTCTGCCAAGAGCAAAGTACGCTCAGTTTGGGTCTCCAAGTCTGCACAATCTGGCATTTTTGCCACCAAGGATGCTGTACCAACTGTTGCACAATCTGCTAGTCAGACTGCTACACAAACTGCTGTGCCAACTGTTGCACAGTCTGTCTCAGCAACTGCTGCACAATCTGTTGCAGTCAAGACTGCGCAGTCTGCTTCAACTGTTGCACAGGCTACTTCATATGCTGCCTTGTCAAAATAGAAGACTCCTATGACTCTGGCGCAATTGGCAGTGGCTTTTCCTGCACAAAATAGCATTCCAATAACTAAAATGCATCCCAAGCACTCTAAGACAAGAACTCCTGATGCACTTCCTACCAAAGTTTCTAATGCACAAATGACTAGTGCACCTTCCACCCATGCGCAAACTAAGTCTGCGCAATCCAAGAAAAACAGCCCTTTGGCTAAATTCCCTTCTTCTCACAATAAAAGAAGAGATTCTACTCCTCTTCCCAAACACCTTATTGCCTCTGCGCAATCCACTGAGGGTAGTCCTTTGACTATTCATCTTTCTCTTCAAAGCATAGGAAAAGGTCCATTGGTCTTTTCTCAAACTTCCTTGTCTCATGACTTGGAAGATAACAGAGGGAAACGCTCTTTAGCTAACCCTTCATCTCAAAACAAAGGAAAAGGCCCTTTGGTCTTTTTTCAGTCTTCTTCAGTCTTTACTGAAAAAGATCCATCTCAATGTGCCTCGGCACCAATCAGTTCGAGAACTCTGACGAACAAGGATTCTTCTTTCCTTTATAACAAGAGTACTTGTACTAATCAAAGAGGTATTCTGCCTACTCCGATAGCAGAATTTCAGGACCTCCCGACTCTCCAAATTTGTCATTCCAGACAGGGAAAACTGTTAGTATCTCAAACAGAAACTCCTGGGGGTGAATTTGCTGACCTCAGAACTTATCTTAATAGATCCACTTCAGTAAAACAAAAACAGCCAATGCCAAAGGTCAAATATCATCAGAAACAAATCTTCAAGGTCAAAAATCCTGACACTTATGCCAATGAAGTGAGTACTTCCTGTATACTCAAGGGACTAAACATTTGAAGAATCGGAATCATGTTCCAAATCTTATCAAAGAACAGATCCCTCGGAACTTTCCTCGTCCTGTTGTAGATCTTCGAGAACATCTAAGACAAAAACAGGATAATGTCTCAATATCTCCATCTCAACCATCTGATCATCACTGTAATCATAAAGTCATCATCCAATGCTGTTGTCAAACGACAAAACGATCTGTCTTCGATCGTTTAACTTTTGCTAAATCTGAACCTATGACAGAAGAAGACGAAATTTTGTATGCTTCTATTAACATGACTTCCCGAGACACTGGGGGTAAAAGATGCTCTAAGCATGGTAGACTCCGCAAGCCAAGCCAACGGTATTTGGAATTACTTCAAGAATCTTCTGAAGGAGTATTTCAACATACCCGTTCTCGAAGCCGAGATACAATCGGTCAAAGGAATCTTCCTCAAAACCCTTCAAGTCATCTTCCTGTTTCCCAGTCAGGAGATGATTCGTTTTCTGATTATGATGCATACAGTGAAAGTTCTGAACAAACAGTATCTTCCACTGTGCCAAGAGAAGTAACGGCTTATGTTGTCACCGATGATCCAGATGCTTCAACCTCCGCAAATCAGGAACAGCGAATTGCTACACTCGAAGACAAATTAAAAACCATGGCTGAGATGGTTGCTAGTATGCATTCCATCATTGTAGCACAACATGTTACACTACCAACTGCACCTATTACTAGTCCAGAAATCATAGCATCTTCAATACCTGCCAATACTGGGCTGGGGGTAGCGCCTCCCCAAATGCCTCCTGTACAAGTGCAATTACAAACTACGCCTAGCCATTCAGGAGCTGGGGGTAGTACTTACAATGCTGTTCCTCCTCCTACCACTACAACTCAACCTGCTCCTTCTTCTTCATCAGAAGACGCCAATGAAGCTGTCAAACTCTTACGAACTCAGTTTGAAGCATTTAAAGAGAAAGACAATCTACAAAGGTTGGGGATTAAACAGCCCTATCCGGTTGAATGGAAGGACGTTCCGTTTCCTCCAAAGTACAAAATCCCTACAATCTCTCTGTTCGATGGCAGTACTTCCCCGAGTCAATTCATCAATCATTTTGAGGTAATGACTGTTCAACTTCAGCCAAATGACGCTCTTCTTACCAGAGTGTTCATCGGTTGTTTAGCCGGCGTAGTATACGACTGGTACAGAAGTTTGCCCGATGGTTGCATCACATCCTTTTCAGGTCTCAAACAAATCTTTCTGGAACGGTTCTATGAGGGATTTAATGATATGACGATGTCAGCTCTCAACAAAATCAAACAGAAACATAACGAAACTGCTGAGAGCTTTATTGAACGGTTCCGCCATAAAGCTTTGAAAATGCCTCCAGGGACTCCAGCTGCCGTCACTATTGATACTTGTAAGGCAAATCTTTTGCCTATTATTAGTATGTGGACGGGATCAACCCAATTTCAAGATTGGCCCTCATTCATCGTCAACGCCAAAGCTGCTGAAGTAAGTGCCGACAAGTTCAAACAATTGGGGGTACAAATGTCTAACCCTGATCGCGATGAGCATCAGAATTCAGGTGGTGGCAATCGCCAGAACAATCGCAATGCGAAAGAGACTTTAAATGTTAACTTGAACAAAAATAAAGAATCTTTGGCTGTCAATGTGGTCCCACCTACATCTACTCCTACTCCTTCTGTACCTCCACCAAGGGAACCTCGTCCGAAGGTAGAATATTCCTTTGACGAAAATGACACGGCAAGTATCTTTGAGTGTTTACTCAAAAGCAATAAAATTCAACTCCCTGATCCAAAGAAACCTAATAAAGTCAATAAGACTGATCATCCCAAGTATTGTGTCTATCACCGATTCATTGGACATCCTACTCGAGCATGCTATGTGCTCAAAGGTAAGATTCAAGAGCTTGTCAATGCAGGTGTAGTCACTTTGCAACAAGATGAGAAGACTGTTACTGCAAATATGGTTTCAGTCCAATTTGGAGATTTCCCTTCGCAGATGATACAGCATGGTGTCATTCCAATTCCTAAAGCAACCCTTGAGATTAAGAATCTCCCGCTTCCATCCAATGAAGGTCTTATTCCCTTGTCTCTTGACAATGATGAAATTATGTGGATCCATCCTGATCTTGCTCCAGAATTTGAGATATCTTCCGAGAAGAAAACTCGTTCTAAAGGCAAAACCAAGATTTGCAACATGGTATCTTTTGATCCCATTGTTGACGAAGAGATTCTGTTAGGCACCAGATCAGGGAAAGCTTATTTGAAAGATCATTCTGAAGGTCAAAAAGATCCTGCTTCTTCTTCCGAACCTGCTCTGGCACAACCTGCATCTGCTGAAGAGGTTCCTTCTACATCTTTACCAGTTGTAGTATCAATTCCTCCTAAGCCAACAACGGCTGATAAAGGCAAGCAACAAGTTCGATTTGACAAACCTCTAAAGAAGTCATCTCCTACTGGGCTTGAGAAGCCTTACAACTTTGATATATTGGCTCAATTAGCCAATATACCAGCTAGGCTGTCAATCTTTGAACTCTTGCGTCTTTCCAAAGAGACACGAGAAACTCTAAGTGAAGCTCTGATGCAGGCTGAAACTTGCTTAACTCTTCTCAAGAAGCCAGAATCAGAATCAGTCTCTTGTCATCACAGTCATAGTGTCTTGGAACTGATCCCAAATATTACCTTCACTCAGGATGATATGCTAATGGAAGATAATAGACATGATCGTCCTCTTTATTATACAGGATATGTAGATTCAATGAAGGTTGATCGTATCCTGATAGATCCAGGGTCTGCACTTAGTATTATGCCAAAGACAATGCTAGATGCATTGAAGATACCAGTGCATAGTCTTTCAACCACGATAACTACTATTCTGGGATTTAATCAAGGAAAGAGTGAACCTTTGGGCAAGATCCGCCAAAAACTCCAAATAGGCAATCTTCGCACAAAGGTGACTTTTTATATCATTGACAATCATGGTTGTTCTTACAATGCTCTCCTGGGAAGGCTATTCCTCTATGAACACAATGTCGTTCCCTCAACTCTTCATCAATGCTTTAAATACGTTGATGACAAAGGACAAGTTCATAAGGAAGTTGCGGACCTTTATCCTTTCAAGGGTGTTGAAGCTTATTGCAACGATGCTCGTATGTACAAGGATGAATTTATGAAGGTGGTATTGGCTATGGATACTGAAGAAGATCAAAAAGCAGTACTTTAAGACACTCTTATCATACCTGTTAAGGGACGAGTTTCTCATCCTCAATCTTCCAAGCCACTGGTTATTCACTTACCAGTTCAAAAGAAATCAGTTGATGCTGATAAAAATCAAAGGGAGCTCACCTCTTCTGAGCTACTTGTTATCGACTTACGTCGTAACAAAGACAAAAAGCAGCTCATTCCTTCTGAGCCACTTGTTGTTGATCTAAATTGCAACAAGGAAAAAAGGGAGCTCACCTCTTCTGAGCCACTTGTTATTGACCTCCGTCGTAACAAGCCTCCTCCACGTTCTTCTTCTCCCCCTCTTGTAATCAATTTGACCAAACCTGCTAAGGTTAAAGGTCCTGTTGTAAATACTGATGTACAAATCAATAAAAAAGCACCTACTTTTCAGTATATTGATGTTATTTATTATACTAAAAGTTATCTGGATATGTTAGATAGCTTCCAATTAATTATACTGGGAGTCGTACAATCTCTTCAGACAGAAGTCTCGCTTGAAGATCCAGATGATTCTTACCGTATTCACCCTTCTTTGAAGAAAGGTGAAAGTCCAGCATTTTTGTATAAAAGACCGAAAACAAAGATTAACTATTTGGATGATAGTAAAGTTAATGATACGGGACGTCTCCAGTTCCATCGTTATAGTCAACAATCAAAAGACATCCTCCGAAAGATGGGTTACGACTTCAAGAGCGGCCTTAACTATGGTAAAGGTAGAGGAACTCCCATTCGTACAATAGTTCCAAACGGAAAATCACAAATGTATTATGACAGGACCAAGAAAGGTCTCGGATATACTTCTTCTCCACTGTTATCTCCAGCAGCTTCTGAATCAGATAGTGAAGAACGTTCTAATTCTTCTGATTCCAGATCATGGGATTCCGATACCAGCATCGGTGAAGTCCATCGTATAATTGTATCTTCTAACATGGTCTCCGTTGAACTACCAGAAGGCTGTGATGAAGATGTTGAAGAAAGTCCGGAAACAGATCCTTGGGCTCAACATATGGATAACCAATGGGTACTTCGTTTTGAACAACGTGAACCTCCTACTGAAGATCAACTAATTCAAATTAATGTAGGGGAAAAAGAGTCACCTCGTCCAATCTTTATTAGCAAGAATCTTCCAGAAGCAGATAAGCAAGAGTTGATTCTTCTCATTAAAGAATATATAGACGTCTTTGCTTGGAGTTACGAAGACATGCCAGGTTTAGATCCCAAGATTGCTACTCACAAACTGAACATTCTTCCTAATGCTAAACCGGTCAAACAGCAACAAAGGCGATTTAAGCCTGAAATGATGGACGCAATTGATGATGAAGTCAAGAAGCTCATCGCTTGTGGCTTTATTCGAGAAGAGCAGCATCCTGATTGGGTAGCCAATGTCGTCCCAGTTCTGAAGAAAACTGGAAAAGTTCGAGTCTGCATCGATTTCTGAGATCTCAATGAAGCATGTCCGAAAGATGAATTTCCTCTTCCTATCACAGACGTCATGATTGACAATACTTGTGGGTTCGAAAGAATATCTTTTATGGATGGATTTTCTGGATATAATCAGATCAAAATGCATCCTGAAGATGAAAAGCATACATCTTTCCGTACTCCTCGAGGAGTCTATTGTTATACAGTGATGCCATTTGGTCTCAAGAATGCGGGTGCAACCTACCAACGGGCTATAAGTACCATTTTCAGAGAACATCTTCGTAAAACAGTCGAATGCTACGTTGACGATATTGCTGTTAAAAGTCGTCTAAAAGAAGATCACATCCAAGATTTGAGAACAATATTTAATCTCATGCGTCAACATCAGCTCAAGATGAATCCCACCAAGTCATTCTTGGGTGTCTCTAGTGGCAAATTTCTCGGCTTCGTTATTACCTCTAAGGGTATACACGTGGATCCCGAAAAGATCAAAGCCATCCAAGAGATGCGTCCTCCACGCAACCTAAAAGAGCTACGAGGATTCCAAGGCCGACTTGCGTACATCAGGCGATTCATTTCGAACTTGTCTGGACGCTGCAGACCATTCACTCAACTAATGAAGAAGGGTGTATCTTTTATTTGGACTGAAGAGTGTCAACGAGCATTCGACGATATCAAACAATATCTTATGAACCCACCAGTTTTGGTGCCACCTATCTCTGGCATTCCATTCTTGATGTATGTCCGTGCTATGGACCATTCATTTGGTGCTTTACTTGCCCAAAAGAACAAAGAAGGTCATGAACAAGCTATCTACTATCTTAGCCGAACTATGATTGGTGCTGAACACCGTTATAGTCCGGTCGAGAAAGAATGCCTGGCTCTCATGTTTGCTGTGCAAAAGACGAGGCATTATATCATTGGTCAAACTATTCATGTTATATCTCGAGTTAACCCTCTCCGGGTACTCATGAAGAAACCTAGTACACTTAATTCTCGGTTGGCTACATGGGCAATCCTGCTAGCTCAATATGACATGGTGTATGTTCCACAAAAGTCCGTCAAAGGTCAAGCGTTGGCAGACTTCCTAGCAGCTCATCCTGTGCCTGAGACATCTAAACTCTATGATGAAATTCCTGACGAGACATTAGAAGTCAACATGATTTCCGAAGAGTTTCCAACCTGGCGTTTATTCTTTGATGGTGCATCAAGAATTGGACCAAATGGTGCTATAGTGGCAGGTGTTGGAGTTGTTCTCGTTTCTCCAGACGGATTAACTATCCAAAGAGCCTACTCTTTAGATGAACCTTGCTCCAACAATGTGGCAGAGTACAATGCCTTACTTGTCGGCCTTCAGCTAGCTAAACAACTGAATGTTGAATATCTGGAAGTCTATGGTGATTCTAAACTGGTTGTAAACCAGGTTAGAGGAACCTATGAAGTTCGTCATCAAGACCTGGTGCCTTATCATGAAACGGCGATCAATATAGCTACATCATTCAAAGCCTTCTTCATCGACTATGTTCGACGAGCTTGCAATACTGAAGCCGATGCTTTGGCCAATCTTGCAGCTGTCTTAGCCATCCCTATCAAAAAGTATCAGGTGGTGGTTATTTCAAACCGAGAACTATTCTGTATTGAGAACAATCGTAATATTGAATTTAGCAATCTTGCTGAAGTCGAAGTTATTGATGACGATTGGAGAACTCCTTTTATCGATTTCGTAGTACATGATATACTCCCTGAAGATCCTAAGGAGGCTACAAGCGTTCGACGTCGATCTCTACGATTTTATTACAATTAAACCACCAAAACACTCTATCGACGAACTTATGATGGTCTTCTTCTACGCTGTTTAGCTGGTGATGAAACCAAACAAGTATTGCATGAAGCTCATGATGGTGTCTGTGGAGCACATCAACCTGGTCCTAAATTACAGGATCGTATTAGACGTATGGGTTATTATTGGCCCTCTATGGTATCAGATGCCATTGAATATGCAAGGAAATGTCGTGCTTGTCAAATCCATGCAGACTTCATTCATCAACCCTCGGAATTCTTACACCCGACTGTTGCTTCCTGGCCTTTTAAAGCTTGGGGTATGGACATCATAGGTCCGATTAATCCTCCTTCTTCTAGAGGACATCGGTTCATATTGGCGATAACCGATTACTTTTCCAAGTAGGCTGAAGCTATACCTCTGGCTGAAGTCAAGACTAGCAGTGTCATCAACTTCGTTAAACACCATGTCATCTATAGATTCGGTGTACCTCAAAGAATCATTCATGACAATGGACCTTAATTCATTAGTCAGAAGTTCACTAGATTCTGCGATGATCATCGGATTAACAATGTTGCTTCGACGGCCTACAATCCTGCTGCCAATGGTTTAGCTGAAGCCTTTAACAAAACCATTATTAAGCTCCTTAAGAAATTTGTATCTACTAACAAACGGAATTGGAGCGAGAAACTTGGCGAATGTCTTTGGGCCTACCGAACTACAGTCCGTAATCCCACTGGTTTTACACCTTTCTCTTTGGTGTATGGCTGTGAAGCTGTCCTTCCTTTGGAGTTACAAATTCCTTCTTTAAGGATTGCTATTGCCAATGAGCTCACCACAGAAAATAATGACCTTCTTCGACTTCAAGAGTTAGAAGCATTGGATGAAAAGCGGTTAATGGCTCAACAGCATATTGAGTTATACCAAGCCCGCATCTCAAAGACATTTAATCATAAAGTGAAGGTCAGAGCCTTTCAGCAAGGAGAACTTGTTCTAACAGTCAGACGTCCTATGACTATGACTCATATGAGCAAAGGGAAATTCGATGCAAAATGGGAAGGTCCCTATGTTGTGAGCAAAGTCTTCTCAAACGGAGCTTATCAACTTTCAGAACTTGATGGTCGAGTTGCTATGATGCCTATCAATGGCAAATTCTTAAAGAAGTATTATGTATAAATGTAAATACTTGTAAATTATCAGACAGAATCAAGTTCATGAATAAAATTTAAATTTTATTATATGATAGTACATATTAAAGGTCACTATCATCTTTTTCTATATTGGGATGAGGGCCACTGCCGTCCTTCTCAAAAATACGGTCAGCAAAAGAGCCAAAAACCTCTTTGCTGGATCCCACAAGAAACTTGCAGGCGGCCATCCTCATGGCTTCTTCTTCTTTAGTCTTTCCTGGTTCGAGCAGGAAGTCCAAAATGTCCCGTGGTGGCTGGGGTGCAGACGAACCTTCGCCTGCTTCTGCTTCCTTTGGCTGAACTGGATCGGCAGGGTGTTCTTCAATACCCTTCTGAACCTTCGAGACAATCTCAACCTTCTTAGATGCTTCTCCAGAAGACATTTTTATGTTGAAGAGTAGAAGTGTTCATTCCTGTCTGATTTCTGCTATATTTATAGACAGAAGTTCCTCAATTAATGAAGCATTACATTCATCCGACGGTTCATCCGTTCATTAATACCTGACGGTTTCATTTATCACATTCATCCGACGGTTCGTCCGTTCATTAAACACCTGACGGTTCATCCGTTCATTTATTACACTCATCCGACGGTTCGTCCGTTCGTTAAATATCTGACGGTTCATCCGTTCATCTATTATGACGGTTAACCCGTTCATTTATTATCATTTGACGGTTAATTCGTTCATTTCAGTATCATTTGACGATTTACCCATTCTTTCATCATTACTTGACGGTATTCTCGTTCACTCATTTTTATATACATCGACGATTCATTATCGTTCATCTTCTACATCAGCAACTTATCGTTTTCGAGTAAGTTGTCAATAAATATATCATATCTATCTATTATTTATATCTGAATAAGATATGCAATAAATAATGGAGCCACAACAAAATGTTCTTTATATCAAAAAATGAGACATTACAAAAAATGCAGCTACAGCAACAAAACCCAAATACAAAATCAAGAAGGAGGGACAATTAGATTGTCAATTTACTGCTTCAAAGTCTGCAGCTCTTCTTCGTGTGTTGACGCTACTATCTTTCTTGCCTCCTCCATCCCGCTGTCTTCATCAAAAATGGGCATATCTACTGTTCTGCGGGTGATCTCTTCACCATGAGTGGTCTCATACTCATTCCTTTCTTCAATCAATGCATTAAATTGTTCAATCACCAGTTGGTGATTAACAGTTTCTTCTTCAAATTCTTGTTGGAGGCGAGTAATTTCAGCCTTCAGCTCAGCAAGTCGCCTTCCCTTACTTTCAGCTACTAGGGTAATTGATTCTATTTTAGAATTATATTCAGCTGATTTTGCTGAATGAGCTTCTAATAGATTTTGAAGAGTTAACCTTTCCATATCAGCAGCTTGAGCCAGCCGCTCAAATTCAGCTTATACTAAAGAGTCTACATCTTTCTTTTTGAGTTCTTTATACTTCTTGATAGAGACTTCTAATTCATCCAGTATATGTTCAAAGAGAGTGGCCTGAGCTTCGTCTCCTTGGTCTCTTATGGCTCTTATCAAGAAAGAAGTGGGCTTCCTAACCATAATGAAGTCAGCTCCTTCTTTCTCTATCATTTTACGGACGAGAGATCCCAGCGATTCAAAGAAGCATTTAGTAAATGACTGGATAACCTGCTGATTGATGGCTAAAGTTCCAGGAGTCGCTGCTACTCCCGATGAAGACGGGGTAACAGGTAGCTCGATTCTTTGAGGTTGGACAATAGGCTCTTTAAATAAGGGAGCCAAAGTAGAGCTGGTTGCTCCTCCTGTTTGATCTTCTGTAAAAGTAAAATTATTATTTTACTAATTGATTGTTGATGAACAAAAAGATCAAATTAAGAGCAATGTTACCTTGGTTTGGTTTAACTACGAGTTCATTCCTTACTGGAATGGAATACTGTTGAACAGAAGTAGCCTCCGCTGCAACAGCCTGACTGCTGCCCGCCTCAGAACCACAAGATAAATAATGACTACTGCTAATAACCACCGTTGGTATAGGCACCATAATCAGGTCTGTTGGAGGTATTGGCAAAGTCCCAAGATCTGCAAATGAAGATATTAGTTATCGGTTCATTGAAAAATAAGAAAAGATTGTTAAATCTCGTTTTATACATTGAGGGTCGGTGGCGGGATTTTCTTTTAGCATACCTTCGTCGGCTACTTCTTCAGGAGATATTTCTATTTCAACATCGACAGCCCTTTCTGCAGACGCCTCCACTTCAATATCCTTTTTAGGATTTGAAATATCATCGGCAGTATCAAGAGATCTGTGTTCTTCAGTTTGCTTTTCAGGATCTTGTAAATACTCATCAACATTTTCGGATGAAAATCCTTCCTCGTCTTCTTCTTCTTCTTCTTCTTCTACTGCTGCATTTCCACTGCTAGTGGCAGCCTGATCTTCTTGCAAGCTATAACTGTAATCCTCTAGAGCTGCAATCATTTCACGGTCTTCGTCCTCACGAAGAGTCCTGGGAGTAGGAGGAGATTGAGTAACATCTGCGATAGGAGAATGAGGTCGTACAACACTTTGATCTTCCTCTAAAATATGTTCTCTAGGCTTTTCAATTCTTGGGGCAACATCTCCCCTCTGTTCATTCTCCTCGAGAGTTTTGCTCCCTGATTCAGAAGCGGGTGTGGGGGATGCCATTAAAAGTCCTGCAGCAGCATCTACTGAAGTCAGGAGTTGTATGGAAGAAGACTCTTCCAAGACTCTTCTGGTAACTACTCTTTTCTTTCTGTGTAGAGGCCTAACAGGACTCTCTACATTTTCTGGCTCTGTTCGCTTTTGCACGGAAGTTGGTGTACTGGCAATTTCTTGATGAGTCTCGGCCAATTGCCGGGATTGAGATCTGGTAGTCACCTTTTCAGAAGAAACATCAAGAATCAATTTTTTCTTCGCCACAGGAGCAGGAGGCTCCTCTCTTCTTCTCTTCTTCGCAGGAGATTTACCCACCTTCAGTGAAATACGAAGTGGTGCATTCACTTCTTGGGGGAATATAATATCCCTTGTAGTCTCCAGAGGTGCATCTGCCGATTCCTGCGTCTCCTCATTTATAGGGATTGATGGAGCAATTCTCCCTCTTCTCAATCTTGTTGCAGTGGCGAAACTATCTGCGAGATGGAAATTCTCGGCAAAAGTATTCGCTGATGTGTAAAATACGGAGTATGTAAAAAGCATTCGAGGACCCTGAGGAGTAGTCCTTGCTGGCATGGAGAAAGTGGCTTTTGTATCATGGGCATTGTAATAAGCCCAAGCCCTAGCTCCGTCTATCAGATAACCCTTGCCTTGGAGGCAGGTAATTGCATTCCCTACGTGGAACTGATCATACCCAAATTGTCTAGCAAAACGGCTTGGGAGGTATGGTTCTAAGTAGCACTCTTCTTCGAATCGGTAGACCAAATGAGATGGTCGAATTGTCTTCAACCATTCAAAAGCGACACGAGTTAGAGGCTGCAGTTTCGAATCCACCATATTCGTGGGCATCTGATCATACCCAGTAGGGAAAGGAGCGCAGCAGAAGTTCCATCCTCTGTTCAGATTCAACATAAATCTACATTCAGATAAAGAAGTATATTTCCATTTTCCATCGGAATACCTTCGAAGAAAACTGCCGTCAACTGGTCCCATGCCAGGATCCATTAGAGTTGGATAGTGAAGAAGCAACCATCCAAACAAATATGTATATGGCAGTTCTAAGCGAGGGAATTCTCTCTCTCCTTTCACTTTCAACATCAAGTCAACATATAAACGGAGACTGGCGTTCAGCTTACAGGTCATTACTGATAGTAAGTCCATTTTATAGCTAAAGACCAATTTAACAGCTGCAAATAAGACGCCACGGTGAAAACGATCCACTGCACTGGATCCAGGAACCACGAACCTTCGCAGCCAGTATGTCAAAAATCCCGCCAATTGTGCTTCTTCTGACATGGGCCTATAGCCCATTCTCAAGTAACTTTCCAAATTATCTTCTCTCTTCAAAGGAGGATATTCATGGTCATCGTTCACTTCTTTATCAAAGTGACCACTCTGTTCTATTAATTTTCTGACCTCTGTATGGCTTAAAGGTTTGAAGAAAGTTGGGTAACATTTATCGTTCTCCTTGGTTTTCTTCTCCTCTATATGATTAAGAAACAGATATGGCAGCCACTTTGAAGAATAACAAGTATTGGCAGTGGCACTCTTGTAAAATAAAGAGCAGACCTTGTAATGGTACAATAGTTCTTCGAACACTGTCACCATCTCTAGATTCTCTTTCCTGAGCTTGTTCAACTCATCATTTGTTGGTGCATACTCCTCATACGGAGCATCTGCCATGGGCAAGAACGAGATATACTTTATCTCGTGGAGTGCAAAGCCCATCTCTCCCCCTGGGGTCATGAAAGTTCCGGTCCTGTAGTTGTATCTCTCAGCTAAGGCTAAGAACATATGAGGATTGGGAGCAAATCCATATACAGTGGCATGCACTGCTTCATACAGGTTGATTTGTTGGAGTCTGTCTTAGAATTTTCCCAGAACCCAATTCGCGATATAACTCCATCGCTTGTAGTCTGGATTCACCAGTCCAGTCATTCTTATATCTTGCTCCGGATATTTTCCTTCAACCTTCGCAAATTCATTTGCGAATATTGGTGTCCTAACAGGCATTAGCATGGAGGAGTTCTCTGGTGGAATGCAGCCAGGTCTTAAGCCTCTCAGTAGGACACTATATCTGTCAGAAGAACTATAAAACATGTCCTTATGATGTGGCCCCTTCTTTACGAAGATTTTTCCTGCCCGAGCATCCTGAAATAGAGTGATATTCCATTCCATCTTCCTAGGGTAACTCGCATGAGCGTACCGTGACAAAGGAAGGCAGCGAGCGATGTCGGGTATAAAAAAGGATCTATCTTGCTGGTGAACTACCCTATCTTCCATCCTTGGCCTAGGCTGAGAGGCTCTCTCAAAGGCGTCACCGAATAGGAATAAGGGTTTCTTGTGAATTACAGCATCAGCTGATTCTAAAGGCTGTCCGTTCATCAAACACATCAAAGTTTCATTGTCCTGAGAAATCAATATAGCCTGACGGAAGGCCGGCAGATCATACTGAGGGTAATGGACATGAGACAGATCCTCTTTGTATTCAGACTCTGTGAGGGTTCCTACAAAATGTTCGTAATCTGGATCTTCATTGACTTCAACTGCATCAACAAACAGATGAAAATTAGTCCAAGACAAAGTTTTTGTTTTTAAACATAAAACATGATTTGCGCAACCTCAGACTGCGCTGATATGATTTGCGCAACATCAGACTGCGCTGACATGATTTGCGCAACCTCAGATTGCGCTGACATGACTTGCGCAACATCAGTTTGCACAACATAAAAGGTACGCAAAGCAATGGTTTGCGCTGATATCTGTGCAACTTAATCGTTTGCGCTGACTTCCTGTCAGCACAAATCAACAAATTGCGCAAGAATACAGCCTTCATAAAAATGAAGAACTGATAGTTGATGCAACCGAAACCCTAAAAAGGGTGGCGCAATATGAACTTATCTCTAAAAAGAGATAAGTTTCAAGGGAGTCGAATCACCCTAAGAAGGGGTTTTCGATCGGTTCAAACTACCTCTCAGAGCAGGGTGTGCGGATTCGTATCGAGAAGCTCGCCGTGCAACCCTGTCAGAAGACTCGGCCGGAGCTTTTCCTTTTGCGGCGGCGGCAGCGACAGCATTTGATCGTCGTGGAGCCATGACAAATCGTCGGAAAAGAAAGGAAGAAAGAGTTCAGAAATTCTCTCTCAAGTGCACGAAGACAGCAAGTAAAGAATACTTTGAAGTATGAAGAGGACTATTTATAGTTTTCAAAAAACGAAACGGCCGCCTCGAATTGCGCCTAAACTTATGGTCTATTCGCTTTGTGCAGACAGCTCATCATATTGCGCAAAACGATTCAACATTTGAAAATTCAAAGTATTTCAAAATTTTGATTATAATCAACTTTCGAAAACTTTGAAGGGGGTCTTGTATGTCCTAAAAAAAATCAAGTTACATCAATTAACAAAGTCAAAAATTTAAGATATTTATCATTTTGATGAGTTGCGCAGACATCACTTTGCGCAGGCTGGTTTGCACATGTTCCCAACTGCGCAGGCTGACGTGGCAGAAGTCATCATTGACTGAATCAAATCAGATCTTCCTGACAGCTGACAACACGAATAACAAGGAGGCCGTTCGTTTTTGACGTCGCACAGTGCTCGAGGGCGGCTGACAGGTGGCAGCGCAATCCGTGGTTGCGTAAACCATTCATGCGCAATCCGTGGTTGCGCAAACCATTTCTGCGCAGTTCACTTTGCGCATTCTACCAACATAACTGACAAATTACATGTGGCATTCATGCCATCAATTGCTCATTACGTGGCAACCGTCTATGCACGATCATGCGTATTTCAATCAAATGATGCCATGTGTCCCAGATAGTTGGCCCACGATCCAATAACTGTCTGCGCAAACTAGTGCTGCGCAAACCAGTTGCTGCGCAAATCAGCTTGCGCAGTCCAAAATAACTGAAAGTTAGTTATTTTCAGAACTCTATAAATAGAGTTTCAAGTCTTCATTTTAAGGGGATCAAGATCAGAGATCAGAAATCAGAGAGTTCAGGAGTTCTTGCCAAAGTGCTGCTGCATTCTTCCGAGACTTTTGTCTTCAACTTCAGAGGCTTTTGCCTTCAATTTCCAGAGTTGTTTTCAACTTCAAAGGCTTCGTCTTCAAAGTTCACATCGTCCAAGGGTTAAAGCAATCGTCATCAAGATTGGATTCCTATAGTTGTAATTTTCCCAGAATTCTTGTAATCTTTATTACAGTTTGTATCAATAAAGTTTTATACTTTTGTTTTTGCAAACAAACAACTTCAGAGGCTTTTGTCTTCAATTTCCAGAGTTGTTTTCAACTTCAAAGGCTTCGTCTTCAAAGTTCACATCGTCCAAGGGATAAAGCAATCGTCATCAAGATTGGATTCCTATAGTTGTAATTTTCCCAGAATTCTTGTAATCTTTATTACAGTTTGTATCAATAAAGTTTTATACTTTTGTTTTTGCAAACAATATGTTTCTGGAAAGCTTACCTCGATACGCTTTTTTTAAAAAACTGGAGGCAAAACAGAGTTCGGAGCTAGGAGATATCGTCGTTCCAAGTTGCTCTTGCTACTAAAAAACGGGGCTGAATTCTGATGACGAATTTTTGAGTTCATATTGGACTAAAAATAATTTTGAATTATGGTTGATAGGAAGGCAATGTATTGGGTATATATAGGTACTAATTTCAGATTTACCTCCTAAATTATATAGGATTTGATTTAAATTGATAAGAGTTACTTTGTTATGATATAATATAGATAGGGATGCTTTCCTATTAGACTTAGGATTATGATTAACTTAAAATATAGTTCATATTTATCTAAATTATCTATACCATTATTTAAATTTACTATAGATAATAAATAGAGTTAATATTTATTTAAACAACCTTCATCTAATCTTATTTATGCAAGCTGAAATATTTAATATGAATTTGACATTTATTCTATATTATGTAATAGTGTACAATATAAGTAACATGTGAAAAGTAATAAAAATTATGAAATAAATCCTAAAATTTTGGGAAAATTTGTATAATATAGTTTAGATCGTTAATGTACTAGAAAAATAGCTTTATATATTTTTATACTAAATTCACTAATGAGCACTATACTAAATATATCTAAAATAATACAAATTATATAATAAGTCAATAAATAGTTATTTAAAAATCCAAAAATTCTACAAATATTTATTTTAAAAAATCAGGGAGTTTACAAAAGTTTTATCTAGATAATGACTAAGTAGAATTTTAATTCCCCTTAGATTTTTCACTATTTAATTCAAATTGATTTAAAAGTAACTCAATCAAATATAATCCAATGTAGATAGATTCTACCTCTAATTTAAACTGTATTTAAATAACTTAATAATTTTTTTCCAACTTAAATCACCATAATTAATTACATATTAAATCAACCCATATTTAATATACCTTTTTTGAAATAATATATTAATGATAATAATTAATTTTGAAAATACAAATATATACACACTCGCATGCAAAAATAATACTTACATAAAATACAGTTTTTCTAAATTACTAGTCATACTTGTACCATAAAATGAAATGGCCTTTTTTTAAATAAAAATTAGGTTTGGCAATCCTCGGCGCGACGTATTTACAAATTCAAGCAATATAAAATATTTATCCTCTATTATTTTGAAATATTTTCTACATCTATATAATTAAAACGTTTTATAAATATATGTACTTTGCTCTTATTCGCACTCGACGAAAAATTTACAAAACGCAAACTCATACGCGATGTACAAAAATTAGTACCATATTTATTAAAAAAATTGTAGTAGAAATTTAGGGGTTTTATATCCTACCCAACTTACAAGAATTTCATCCTCGAAATTTAGGAATAGCTAGGGTAGGGGAGATAGAGAGAGTTCATCAATACCGAAATACGATTAAATTTTTGGATGAGGTATAGAAACGATGTTCGACACAAACATGCATTAGAAGATCGTGATTTTGATATCTGCAAAAATACATCATGGTTATGGAATTGAAGAAGGGTCGTTAGTTAAGGTAATAAAAGTATAATAACACGAATTAGAGAATAGAAAGGAATTGAGTAGGTCAAGGAGAATAATTTAGACATTTAGGAGAGATGGTTTCTTGAGCGAATATAGTCGTCTAGGTTTAAGGTATGGTTAAGAAAATAATTTGAATCATTTTCAAGTATCAAGAACGATTAGAGGGTTGCGATAATGAATCTAGGGTAGAGAAAAAAGGTAACTCAAGAGAGGGATATATTCACATTGGCTGGTCAGTGGTTAACTATCTTGGCAATAGATGGTGGGCAACTAAGGGGATATCAAGTACGAGTGTTTGTCTTTCTAATATAGGTGAAAGACGAAAATAATAAAGAGTTCGAAGAAGATATTATCGAATACGAATAAGTGGTTCAAAGACGATTAAAAAATTTCAAAACAATTGCCAAGACAGTCGCGGATGGAATTTTAGAGGCCAAGTTTAACTATGTCTCCATCCACGTCGAACAATATATGAAAAGCGAACCAAAGTGCACTAGGTTGATCAGACCATCATGCACCGGTTCTGATTAGACAATATATTAGTGGGCGTCCCCAATAACACATATGTCGTGAACAAGCTCGATAAAAGAATAAGCTTGCAAAACTAAGGCTAAATTAGCATCATAAGATAGTCAAAATATAAGTAAGGAATACTAATGAAGGAAATTAAATAGTCAAAGATCCATTAAAATCTAAGTCTTGCCCAAAGTTTGGGCTTATGCAGTCGTCCTAGTGTTTTCTTATCTATAGCTTGGTTGACTAGATAAGTTAGGGTCCTCTGAATTTTATAGTCTAAGTAAACTTATCAATATGGGTCACAAGGACAAAGGTTTGTTAGATCATGAGGTATTCTATCCAACTTACAAGAGTTAAACTAGTAGTGTGATGGGACAATAGGTCAAGCAATCAAGATAAAGCACAAAGTTAAGCATTTAAGGAATTAAGTAGAACAAAATCACATATCAGATCGAAAGAATTGAGTCGAGGTTGAGTCCCTATCCTTGGTCGAAAAATATATCGGTATCATGGTAAAGGTTATAGTCTAGTCTTTATGACCCGAAAGTTATATCAAAAAATTAGAGTACCAAAGGACGTGTTTGAGTGGGACATGATATACCTACATGAAGGTGAGCTCGTCTAGGTCTTACATATAAAATTTGTTGGAAGGTAACAGCTAGTATTACACTCCAAATATCAAAGTCATGGTAAAGGACACAAAAAGATCTAAAATTGAAAGTGGGAGTTCATGAAGTGACAATTAATGCACAAACATTAAAGAAGATCAAGTTGAAGCATGAAATAAATTAATTAAGGAATCTAGTAAAATAATTTAGGGACACAGTTTTCAGAGAGAAGATAGTCTCCTAGGTGGATACAGTCAAGGAACGATTAAATCATTTCTCAAATTTCAAACGGTTAGAAGGTCACAATAAAAGATCTGGATTTGGAAAAAGGTCGAGTAAGTCAAAATTGAGATATAATCACATGGTTTGGTCGAAGACTAATTATACTTGTGTATATACAACTATCTTGGTCATGGATGGAATGTAGAGTACCTCTATCTCATTAGGGTGACCTTGCCTGCTTCTTGGTTCTCTATCAAGATAAGATTTAATCCCAAAATTTGAGTTCCCAATATGTATTTCCAAGCTTGACATAAACTATAATATTCAAGCATAATCATAAAAATAATTCAAGTCTTTAATTACCCTAAGATAACCCTTAGTATGACAATATATATATATATATATATATATATATATATATATATATATATATATATATATATAATATATATATATATATATATATATATATATATATATATATATATATATATATATATATATATTCCCTCTAATTTGCACAAACTAAACTTTCTTATTCTCTAGTCGGTTGAGGTCATCCATCATGACTTAAAAATTTTAGATTCCTCTAATCAATATCATAATAAGCTTTATCATATCTCTTAATAAATTTTTCACAAAATTGCAATATTATAAATCTAAACTTTAAACTCAAGATTTAGAAAATCTTATCCATCGTGAATTATGCGACAAAATTTGAAGATTTTTTTCATAATTGAAATATTAAACTCAAAATCTAAATAAATTTATTAATCATAGATCGTATGACACAGTTCAAAATTTAAAATTTTCCTCAAATCAATTTATATCCTCAAAAGATATTAGTAGCTATAACCCGAAAATCATAAATATTTTCTAAATCTTCAAAATCAAAGATTTTACTCAATCTTCTATCAAACCTTTGGTGAATACTCCTAGTAGTCTCAAGATAAAAAAATTTCTGTCCTCAAAGTTGGTAATATTGCTACTACCCAACTTAGAATTAACTAATCCTTAAGATCATACTTTTAGAAAAATAAATGCCTCTATATCTTAAATAAGACCTAAATGTATATAATTGTGAATGTAATCCTTCTAGTCACGTATTTGACCTATGAGCATATACTAGAGTAGTCATCTTCACAGCCGACATTAAGCACGAGAAAGTAAGGATTCACGGTAGAAAGGGGTCAAACAAGATGCAATCAAGGGAGGCAAACGAGAGTTCGGAGTTTGGAGTCAAGAAAGAATGTCAAGTATATGGATGAGATCTAGACTCTAATCCTATCTGCAGGCTCACATCAATACAATAACGTAATCGAAATGATAAACATGATCTGCATGAGCCACCACAAAAATATGTAACATTACAGTCCCAAAATACGTAGGACTAGGAACGTAGACATGCCAGCTATATACATATGAAGTACATGGGCCTCGTATGGGTACATAAGCTGTAAAATACAGTAAACCATAACTAACTAATCTCATTCACAGAAATGTAAAAGATATCATATGATAACCATGATTTGTCTTGGTACAATATATTGGGTGGGACACATCCACTATCAACCAAATAAAAGGAAAGAAGTGCATGATATATAAAATGATTTGACGAAAGTAGCAAGATAGATCCAAGATACCTCATCTTCGAATAAATAAAAAAGATCACGACCTCGGCTAGAATACATGTGGAAGACAAGAACACACTCCTGGAGAGATAACCAGGTCCTCAGAGTGACGTAACAAGATACATAATATTATGCCATATAAACTGAATATAAAATATGTCATAAAGTCACAAAGTAAGGTAAAGTGTCCCAACCATAACACGGCCCAGTATCCCATCGTCGACACAGTAGACGACCCCTACAACCAAATAAGGACAATAGAGTAATGCACTATTTCGCGATGTGACATTGCCCAGAGCTATGACTAGAACGAAGTGTGACATGACATTAACTATGGTCACCTAACCAATCTAGTATGCAATTTAGAAGACACCTTAATGTATGGGTAGGTAAAGGCTGACTCCCTCAGGACAAGGTAACAACTCACAACACACACACATCAAGTACCAATACTATCAGCCGACATAACTCGAGGCTAGCGGCCCACGTGACCTATCAGTCCACATAGCTCGAGGCTAGTGACCCTCGTGGTTCGACTACCGTAGTACGCAGTTACTACGGCCTTTGGTTTTGGGTAGCCCATACATCAAATTATCTTCACCCTTCCAAAGATCACTAACAAAAGGTAGTCCGCTAAGACTAGGTCCACATGCATATTAAAACACAAGCTAGAAAAATAATTGAAAGAAAAATAAAGTAACTATGAACAACAAGTCATGGATCCAACTGAAAATAAATAAGAAAAAAATATACAGTAAATAAAGAAAGAAACAACTAATTATAAATAGTAAATAAGGTAAGATATCTTACCTGATGTCCGAAGTGAGGTATGATGATGTCCTGGCGACGAATCAACAACAACGCACAAAGGGGAAGGTGTAGGAACAACTTCGAATGCTAAAAATAGTCTATTATCTAATTATAATTAATACTGCACCTATTACATTTATTTAATAGATTCTAAAATTAGGGTATGGCATAGGTTTCCATATCAGCTTTCCGAAAAACTAAACGGATCGCATTTTTGTTTTCGGAATCTCCAGAAATCGTAAAAATACTGAAATACGTTTATTTTTGGGACACTAGATACTCAAACAGTTTTGTAGAAATATATAGAACGAATTTTGTCTTTTAAAATATGTTTCTGGAAAGCTTACTTCGATATGCTTCTTTTAAAAAAACTGGAGGCAAAACGGAGTTCGGAGCTAGGAGATATCGTCGTTCCAAGTTGCTCTTGCTACTAAAAAGCGGGACTGAATTCTGATGACGAATTTTTGAGTTCCTATTGGACTAAAAATAATTTCGAATTATGGTTGATAGGAAGGGAATGTATTAGGTATATATAGGTACTTATTTCAGATTTACCTCCTAAATTAGATAGGATTTGATTTAAATTGATAGGAGTTACTTTGTTATAATATAATATAGATAGGGATGATTTCCTATTAGACTTAGGATTATGATTAACTTAAAATATAGTTCATATTTATCTAAATTATCCATAACATTATTTAAAATTATTATAGATAATAAATAAAGTTAATATTTATTTAAACAACCTTCATCTAATCTCATTTATACAAACTGAAATATTTAGTACTAAATTGACATTTATTCTATATTATGTGAACAATGTACAATGTAAGTAACATGTAAAAAGTAATAAAAGTTATGAAATAAATTCTAAAATTTTAAGAAAATTTGTATAATATATTTTAGATCCTTAATGTACTAGAAAAATAGCTTTATATATTTTTATACTAAATTCACTAATGAGCACTATACTAAATATATGTATAATAATACAAATTATATAATAAGTCAATAAATAGTTATTTAAAAATCCAAAATTTCTACAAATATTTATTTTGAAAAATCACGGGGTTTACAAAAGTCTTATCTAGATAAGGACTAAGAAGAGTTTTAATTCCCTTTAGATTTTCTACTATTTAATTCAAATTGATTTAAAATTAACTCAATCAAATATAATCCAATGTAGATAGATTCTACCTCTAATTTAAACTGTATTTAAATAACTTAATAATTTTTTTCCAACTTAAATCACCATAATTAATTACATATTAAATCAACCCATATTTAATATACCTTTTTTGAAATAATATATTAATGATAATAATTAATTTCGAAAATACAAATATATATACACTCGCATGCAAAAATAATACTTACATAAAACACGGTTTTTCTAAATGACTAGTTATACTTGTACCATAAAATAAAATGACCTTTTTTTAAATAAAAATAAAGTTTGGCAATTCTCGGCGCAACGCATTTACAACTTCAAGCAATATAAAATATTTATCGTCTATTATTTTGAAATATTTTCTACATCTATATAATTAAAATATTTTACAAAAATATGTACTTCGCACTTATTCACACTTGACGAGAAATTTATGAAACGCAAACTCGTACGTGTACAAAAATTAATACCATATTTATTAAAAAAATTGTAGTAGAAATTTAGTGGTTTTACATAAATAGTCTTACCCTTTGGATTTTTTATCCTTCATCGTCGTTTAGGATTCCTTAAAATCCTATTTCTTCTTCCTCTTCCCGATCTTCGAGAGTTTTCTTCAACAACTGTCAATAGCTCCCAAGCGCTCTGCTGCCGAGAAGGGAAAGAATGTGGTCGAGTCCTCTACGCGAGCTCCGCCTTCATCATGTCGAGAGACGGCCAATCCGGACATGGAAGGTAAGTATCTAACCATAGACCCGATTGTCGACTACCCTATTTCGGGTTTGGCCTGATTCCATCATCGTGCAACCACTCTTTTTAGAGTTGGACGCACCCCATAACTTGTGCCTCCCTTTTTAGGGTTTGGTTGCTGTCGACCCGCATTGCGCAGCGTTTTGAAAGTTGTGCTGTATTTTGGGCACGACTTTACATATTGTGCAGCATGATACGGCGCAACCTGATAGCTGCGCATGGTCGCACAACCTGATGGTCGTATAGTCTAAGTACTGCACAATGTAAGGGTTGTGCACTCTTAATCAAGAGATAATTAAGTGCTCGGTTCATTTCCAACAATGAACCTATTTATGGAAAATGTCTCCCTTCTCCGGAAGTCTTTCATCATTGTTCCTCATTAAAGGTTACCCGCCCATGTATGGGGAATACAAAGTGTTGGAGGGGGCCGACCTTTACTTTATATATATGAGTATTAGGTTCAACCTCCACCTTCATTCACTCTCATGGCATCCAAAGAGAACATGAAGAAGAAGGCGAACAACAATACTTCTGAGGAGAAGTCACACTCTGCGCCTACGGCGTTTTTGCTGGAAGCTGACCCGTCCTTGAGGGCAGAGAACTTTCTAGACTATTTTGGCCTGACCCCAGCAGTCTTTGCTCGTTCCAGAGGTGGACCATCATCTTCCGAAGAGCATGGCGCATTGGAACAGAGGGACGGATTCCTCCGTCTGATGCATCGCTCGGGAATCCACAACCTGGAGGAGTTGAGCGCTGCTTTACGTCAGACTGATGAAGGAAAGAAGGAGTAAAGTGATATGAGAGCGTTATTTTCCATAATGGCCATAGCACCTACGTCTGTAGTGTTTGTCTTCTTTTTATAAAAATGCAAAAGTTTGGCTTTATTAAATCCTAGCGCGTTTAAGTTTTGTTGTGTAACTGTTTTGACACATCCCGCACTCCAGATTTTTCTCAGTTTTGACAATACCAACTTCTGAACAACACGTGGCGCCTCACATGTGATTTCAAATCTTTTACGTTCTATTCTTCTCGAAATATATGCTTAGGGACGCACATAACGTTCTAGCCTCAATTGTATATAAATAGAAAGAGAGCATTCACTGTATTCTCATATTCTTTCTAATGCTTGCAGGGGATCGACTAACAAAACTGCCCAAAACTGGTATCGGTGACCTTGGATTCTATGGAGCTGAACCACCTTGACACACATCAGACAGCTCAGAACTCTTCATGTATAAAAGGGCTTCCTCGAGATGGTAGGAAGGGCCTTTATACATGAGAGTTGGATGGTGGAGACACAGAATTAGGAATCGTATCACAAGGGTGTTCTTATTCCTACTTCTCATGAAGGATCATTATTTCTCTACCAGTTGTATTGACAGCAACTTGTCTTCGAGCTACTGTACTATGTCGTTCTCCTCTCGTCTTTCTAAGAGAGAAGACCAGAGTTGATTTCGTTGCCTTGCTCGCTGCTTCAGGTCGAGTTGAGAAGGAACTAGCACCAACAAGAAGATCCAAAGATGTAATAGACCTCAATTTGTTATATTTAGAATAAAAATTTGAGATGTAATAGATTTCCATTAAGATGTATCTATATTTTTAAAGAAGGAATAAAGAATAATTTTTCTCTCCTTTATGACTTGATTTGATGTGATGATATAAAAATAAAATCCAGAGGGAATATGGACGTGAGCTCATTTTTCTATTGATGATCTTCAAGTCAGCTGGGACTCAAAGACAGGATATCATGTCTAAAAAGATGATATCTGTGATAATATAGATTTATCATAAAGATAAGATACCTTTTAAAATATCTAGATTTCAAAAGACAGAATTGATGATTTGGATGGACTTCAATGAAGATTTTAAGTATTTATTATCTTTGGTTTTATTTACGAGAAAGTAAATAAATGATAATAAATGTAGGCCTATTCGCAAAATGAATAGAGACGAAAAGATTGATGAATGAATAAGCATACCTTTTCGAGGAAAGGTCGCTTCGGTTCTCGAGACAGACATTAAATGAGGAACTCTTCACGAGATGAAAGGATATGAATGAACGAACATACCTTTTTGAGGAATGTTCGCTTCGGTTCCCGCAACAGACTGTTTTGGCCTTTCAGTCTATAAGTAGTACAGAACTTTTTGGAGAATGTTATCCACACCTATTTCTTCATTGCAAATGTCTTTCTAAGATATACCTAAGCAGGCTGAGATCATCCTGACGATCGAAGATGCTATCGACACTTCTTCTGACGAGCTTTCGCCGCCTACCCAGCCATGAGTGGGAGGAAGCTCGGCTGTTCCTGAACAGAAGCAGGACATTCTTGCCAAACTGGTGGAATCTGGAAGCACTGTCGAAGAAGAAGCTCTGAGGAAATTCGCGTGTGAATTATTGGTGTCATCCAACAATAATGTATTCGAGCTTCTTGCGAAATTTGTCTTCGATTAGGAGGGCTCTAGTTCTCGTTGATTTTATGTATTTCCTTCTGTATGAGTCATACAATAAAAGAAATTTTATTTATATTCTGGTTTTTGTGCTGATGTATTTTTATACATAGTATTTCTTGAGAAATTTGCCATTTATAGGCATCATGGCGACTCGACCATCCATACCAGTCAATTAATAAGCTCTGTTTGAGAAAACTTTGCTTATAATGTAGAGTCCTTCCCACTGCGCTTCGAATTTGCCTTTGATCATGTGCGTCATAGTCATAGGACGTCTCAAGGTTAGAACTAGTTCTCCTTTTTGAAATGCTCGCCCTTTGACTTTACGGTTGAAAGCTTTTGATAGACGGGCTTGGTATAGCTCAATATGCTGTTGAGCTTGGAGCCATTTCTCGTCAAGCGCTTCAAGATCCTGAAGTCGAAGACGATCATTATTTTCTGTTGTGAGTTCATTAGCAATTACAATCCTTAAGGAATGGATTTGAATTTCCAATGGTAGGACAGCTTTGCAGCCATACACCAAGAAGAAATATGTGCAACCAGTTGGAGTCGTATAGTAGTGCGATAAGCCTATAGACATTCTTCAAGATTTTCACTCCCATATCTTTTTATTGGTAGAAACGAATTTCTTGAGAAGCTTGATGATAGTTTTGTTAAATGCTTCAGCCAACCAGTTCGCTGCAGGATTGTAGGCTGTGGAAGCAACATTGTTGATTATGTTATCATCGCAAAACCGAATAAATTTTGGCTGATAAATTGTGGTCCATTATCATGAATGATTCATCGAGGAATGTCGAATCTGCATATCACATGATGTTTGATGAAATTAACGACGCTGCTAGTCTTGACTTCAGATAAAGGTATGGCTTCCGTCCATTTCGAGAAGTAATCGGTTATAGCTAGTATAAATCAATGTCCTCTAGATGACGGTGGATTGATAGGACCAATGACATCCATACCCCAAGCTTTAAAGGGCCATGATGCAGCAGTCGGATGAAGGGATTCTGACATTTGATGGATGAAGTCTGCATGAATTTGACAGGCTCGACATTTCTTTACATATTCAATGGCGTCTAATACTATAGTGGGCCAATAATAGCCCATATGCCGGATAAGATCTTGTAACTTAGGACCAGACTGATGTGTACCAGATATCCCATCGTAGGCTTTACGTAGTATTTGTTTTGCTTCATCTCCCGCAAGACAGCGTAAAAGAAGACCATCAAATGTTCTTCGATAAAGATTCTTAGAAGTATGATCATAATAAAACCGAAGTGATCGTCTATAGATTGTTGTAGCTTCTTTAGAATCTTCAGTAAAATATCATGTAACATATAATCAATGAAAGAAGCTCTCCAATCTTTACTAATGACATTGATTTCAGTTGAATTATTGAACTCAATATTTGAGTTATTCTCAATGCAAAATAACTCTCTATTAGTGATGACAATCATCTGTTGCCTTTTTACTGGGATTACTAATACAATTGCCAGATTAGCCAATGTATCAGCCTCCGTATTGTATGCCCGACGTACATGTTCAATGAAGAAACCTTTGAACGATGTAGCCAACCTAACTGAAACATGACATGGGATAAGATCTTCGTGCCGAACTTCATATGTGCCTCTAACCTGATTGACAATCAGTTTAGAATCTCCATATACTTCAAGATATTCAATATCTAATTATTTAGCCAATTGGAGACCAATGAGCAGAGCCTTGTATTCAGCCACATTATTAGAACACGACTCATCTAAAGAATAAGCTCTTTGAATAGCTAACCCTGCTGATGAGACGAGGACGATTCCAACTCCAGCAATAGTGGCAGCTTTTGGTCCGATTCTGGATGCACCATCAAAGAATAGACGCCAGGTAACAATTTTTTCTGAAATTATGTTGGATTCCAAAGTTTCGTCTGGAATCTCGTCGTAGATTTTAGACATTTTGGGAATTGGATGAGCTGCCAGAAAGTCAGCAAGAGCTTGACCTTTAACAGACTTTTGAGGAACATAAACCATATCATATTTTGCTAACAATATGGCCCATGTTGCAAGCCTGGAATTGAGTGTACTGGGCTTCTTCATCAAGACCCGGAGAGGGTTAACTCTAGAGATAATATGAATAGTTTGGCCAATAATATAATGTCTCGTCTTTTGAACAGCAAACATGAAAGCTAGACATTCTTTTTCCACTGGGGTGTATCGATGTTCAGCTCCAATCATTGTACGGCTAAGATAATTGATAGCCTGTTCATGAACTTCTTTATTCTTCTGAGCTAATAAAGCACCTATTGAATGGTCCATCGCTCGAACAAACATCAGGAAGGGTATTCCTGAGACTGGAGGCACTAGAACTGGAGGGTTCATCAAGTACCGCTTTATGTCTTCAAATACTTGCTGACATTCTTCAGTCCAAATAAAAGACACACCTTTCTTTATGAATTGAGTGAACGATCTACAGCGTCCAGAGAGATTTGAGATGAATCTTTTGATGTACGCAAGCCGTCTCTGGAATCCTTGTAGCTCTTTTAGGTTGTGTGGAGGACGTATCTCTTGATTGGCTTTGATTTTTCTCAGGGTCAACGTGCATACCTTTAGAGGTAATAACGAATCCAAAAAATTTGCTACTAGAGAATCCCAGGAATGACTTGGTGGGATTCATCTTGAGTTGATGCTAGTGCATTAGATCGAATATAGTTCTCAAGTCTTGAATGTGGTCTTCCTTTAGATGACTTTTGACAACAATATCGTCTACATAGCATTCAACTGTCTTTCACAAATGATCACAAAAGATAGTACTCTTCGTCCATTGATAAGTTGTACCAGCATTTTTGGGACCAAACGACATGACTGTCTAGCAATAGACTCCAAGAGGAGTGCAAAAAGATGTATGTTTCTCATCTTCTGGATGCATCTTGATTTGATTATATCTTAAAAATCTATCCATAAAAGACATTCGTTCAAATTCGCAAGTATTGTCGATCATAACATCAATGATTGGAAGAGGAAATTCGTCCTTGGGACAAGCTTCATTAAGGTCTCTGAAGTCGATGCAGACTCGGACTTTTTCTGTTTTCTACAAAACTGGGACAACATTAGCCACCCAGTACGGATGTTGTTCTTCTCTGACGAAGCCACGGGCAATGAGCTTCCTGACTTCGGCTTCTATGGTGTCCATCATGTCAGGTCGAAATCGATGTTGTTGTTGCTTGACTGGCCTTGCATTCGACAGAATATTGAGTTTATGGGTAGAAATCTGGGATCTAATCCCGGCATATCTTCATAGCTCCAAACGAATACATCAATGTATTCCCTAATGAGCTGAATCAGTTCTTGTTTATCCGTTTCAGGGGGCTTTTGTTGACAAATATTAGTTTTGGGGAAGTTTCATCTCCAACATCGACTTGAACCAATTGATCTTCGGTAGTTGGCTCACGTTGCTTGAAGTGAAGCTTCCATTGAGTATCCATCCTTTGTACCCAAGGATGAGATTTAGAGGCTTCGGCAAAGTCTTCGTCGTCTTCTGAGAACTCGATAATAACCATATTAGAAGATAGATTCACTCGATGGACGTACCCAACACTGGTGTCTGAATCCCATGATATAGAATCAGAAGAGTTATATCGTTCTTCTTCATCGGATTCGGAGACTTCTGGAGTCAGAATTGGTGAGGTATAACCCAATCCCTGCTTCATTTTGCTGTAATATTGTTGTGACTTTCCTTTTGGACCAGGAATACGAATAGGAGTTCGCCTTCCCTTACCATCTTTGAGACCAACTTTAAAATTATAGCCCATCTTTTGAATGATATCTTTTGATTGTTGACAATAATAATGTAGTTGAAGTCTTCCGTTATCGTGATTTTCTTCTTCACCATTGGGCATGATCTTTTGTTCTGTTCCTTTACTAAAAAGTATAGGAAGTTTATCTTTCTTCTTGGAAGGAACTAAGAAGAAGGAGTCCTGCATTGGTTCGAGCAATACTTCATTTTGGAGAGGTTGAAGTGCTCCCATGGTAAGTGGTTCGAAGTTATCTAGCATTTCTAAATAACATCGAGTATAATAAAGAACATTAGTATACTGTAAAGGAGATGCTACTTTATTGATTTGTACATCATCATTTAGAATAAGATTCTTAGCCTTAATAGAAGGTTTAGTAAGGTTGATAACTAGAGGAGGAGAGAAAGGATTTTTGGCCTTAACAGAAGGCTTAGGAATGTTGATAACCAGAGGAGGAGAAGGAGAAGGTTTGTTACGACGAAGGTCGATAATAAGAAGCTCAGAAGAGGTGAGCTCTCTTTGTTCCCTTTCTACAGCAGGAAGCTATTTGTTATGAAAGAAAAGATGGATAGTCAAAGCCTGAGAAGAAGAGGGACGAGTAGTACGTCTTTTGACAGGGATTATGAGAACATCTTTTGAAGTATCTTTTGGATCTTCTTCACTATCCATTGCTAATACAACCTTCATGAATTCTTCCTTGTACATCCGATAATCAGTACAATATGCTTCAATGGCCCTGAAAGGATTTAGGTGAGCTACTTCCTTTTGGACCTCTCGATTGATGTCTACATATTTGAAGCATTGGTATAGAGTAGATGGTACAATGTTATGCTCATGTAGAAAGGATATTCCCAGCAAGGCATTATAAGGGCCATGATTGTCGATCACATAAAAAATAACCTTTGTACGAAGATTGCCTATTTGAACTTTCAGGCGAATCTTGCCCAAAGGTTCACTTCTTCCAGAATTAAATCCCAGGATTATTGTGATGGTTGTTGAAAGATTATGTACAGGAATCTTTAAGGCATCTAGTAAAGTCTTTGGTATGATGTTGAGCGCAGACCCAGGGTCAATCAAGATACGATCAACCTTCATAGTATCGACATATCATGTGAAGTAGAGGGGTCGGTCATGACGATTATCTTTCTGCAACATATTATCTTATGTAAAGGTGGTGTTGGACATCAGCTCTATCACACTATGACAATGAAAGCAAGTTACAGGCTTCTCCTCTGGCTTCTTGAGGAGTGCTAGACAAGTATCAGCTTGCATCAAGGCTTCACTCAATGTCTCTCGAGTTTCTTTTGAGAGACACAGTAGTTCAAAAATTGATAACCTTGCTGGGTTATTATCCAGTTGAGCGAGTATATCAAAGTTATATGGCTTCTCGAGTCCTAGAACTGGAGTCTTCTTCAATATTTTGTCAATGCGGACAGGCTACTTTCCTTTGTCATCAGTCGTTGGTTTGGGAGGAGTTGGTTCCACTGAAGGTGATGAAACTAGTGGAACATTGACAGCAGGAGAAGATAATATTGGAGGAGCCTCTGGAGCTGGAGAAGGGTTCTCCTTGCCTTATGAATAGTCTCTCAGGTAAATTCTTCCAGACCTGGTACCAGTTAAAGCCTCTTCCTCGGATATAGGTTCAAAGGTTACCATATTACAACTTTTTGCCTGGGTCTTGCTCCTGGAAGGTTTCTTTTGACAAGATGAAGAGTTCATCCTGTAATCCAAACCAACCCAATATTGGTTATGTAAAAGGCATAGAAAAAGAGGTACATGAGATCCATTTCCACGATTCAAGTCGAGAGCCTTTTGTAGATCATATCACATCATTGTCATTAATTCATGAGACTGTGGACTATATAGATGGAAAGCTGGTTGATATTTGGCTTCTGGCTTTGACAGTATTATCTCAGAAGGAGAAAAAGATGAAGGATCTGCAGTAGAAATGAAAGTACCCTTAAAGTTGGAGGACAATATTCACTCAATGAAGTCATGTGACATGACTTATATTTGGTTGCTTTCTTGGATTTGTGGATGAAGAAGGTGCTTCAAAGTCAGCCACCAAATCATGATGGATCCACATAATCTCCCCCTTATCAGTAGACAGAGGAACAAGACCATCAGTTTGGGCAGGTGGGAGATTAACAATCTCCAAAGTGGTTCTCGGGATAGGAATGACGCCGTCCTGCACAAGTTGAGCAGGAAAATTGCCAAACTGTAGAGAGACGACATTAGCTGTTACAGTCTTTTCATCTTGTTGGAGAGTAATTGTGCCAGAATTAACCATCTCCTGGATCTTGCCTTTAAGCGCATAGCATGCTCGAGTCGGATGTCTGATAAATATGCGGTAGGCACAATATTTGGGGTGGTCAGTTTTACCTACTTTATCTGACCATTTTTCCTCTGGCAGTTAAGTTTATTGCTCTTGATCCGACAGTCAAAGATACTTATGGCATTATCTTCATCAAAAGAATATTCCTCTTTCGGACGTGGTGCCCTTTGTGGTGGTGCCGTTGGAGTAGGTGTTGATTGACCTATGTTCACGGCTAGAGTTTCTTTGCCTTTGACATTGATAGCCAAAGTCTCTATACTCTTGTGGTTGTTCTGACGGCCACCATTATTAGGTATAGCATGTTCATCTTTGTCAAGATTAGACATCTGAATATCTAATTGCTTGAACTTGTCAACACTTTCTTCTGCCGCTTTAGCATTTACTATGAATGAAGGCCAATCCTGGAACTATGTCGACTCGGTCCACATGCTGATTATAGGCAACATGTTTGATTTGCAAGTGTCTATAGTCAGAGCATCTGGAGTTCCAAGAGGCATTTTGAGTGCCTCACGGCGGAATCGTTCAATGAACCTTTCAGTTGTTTCATTGTGTCGTTGTTTAATTTTAATAAGGGTAGACATAGTCATGTCATTTGTTCCCTCATAAAATCGTTCCAGGAACATTTGTTTGAATCCAGATAAAGAGGTTATACAACCATCTGGCAAACTACGGTACCAGTCATAAGCTGCACCTGCTAAACATTCAACGAAAACCTTAGTAAGTAGAGTATCATTTGGCTGGAGTTGATCAGTCAATACCTCAATGTGATTGAGGTATTGACTTGGCGATGTGCTACTATCAAACAACATAATAGTAGGGGGTTTATACTTGGGGGAAATTGGACTTCCTTTCATTCTATGGGATAAGGCTGCTTAATCCTAAGCTTCTGTAAGCCGTCTTTCTGTTTGAAAGCTTCAAATTGAGTACGTAAAAGTTTTACGGCCTCATTTGTATCTCCCAATGATTGTGGAGCAGTAGATTGATTTGATATGTTAGGAGGGGTACTGCATGATAAGTACCACCTCCAGCACCAGATTGACTTGGAATAGCCTACGCAGGTATAGAAGCGGTGTGAGGAGACTGTACCCAGATCAATATTGATGGGAGCTGGTGTTGTTACACCTTCTTGAGTCAGAATCGAATTCACAACTGATGGAACCATATGTTGTACCATAATCATACCGTGCATGCCTGTCATCATCTCAGCCATGTTCTTCAAATTAGCCTCCAACACAACAATTCTCTGCTCTTGATTGTTAGAACTGGAAGCATCTTGATCTTTTGTGACGACATAAGCATTGAAGATAAGCTAGTGGAAAAGATGGTCCTTTCGGAACTTTCACTATCAGCATCAAAGTCATATAAGGAATAACCCCCAGAATAAGTGATAGGAATATCCTGTTGACTGAGAGAAACTTGGTTGGAATCAGGAAGGTTCCTTTGACCGATTGTTTCTTGGTTGGAAGGAAGATTCTTATGACCGATTGTGTCTCGACTTCTTTATCTAGTATATTGGTATACTCCTTTGCCGGATTCATGAATCCGATCTAAGTATTGTTAACTGGGATTACGGGATGCATTACGTCTCGGGCATTTTCTACCCCTAGTGCTTCAAGACGTCATGTTGACAGAGGCATACAACAATTCATCTTTATCGTGTATCATCGGTTGAGGAACCTGAGCGTAATTCAGACGGTCGAAGACAGACCATTTAGCTAATTGACAACAACATTTGATAACTACCTCATGGTGATGGTTACAATGATGTTCTTAGGAATGCATTGGATAAGACGGATTTAGGATCTTTCACTTCTGTTTAATAACTTCATGGAGATCGGTTACAACATCAAGATGAGAAGAGGTCGAAGGAATATATTCTTTAATAATATTAGGAATATGATTTCTATTCTTAAGGTGTCATATTCCTTGAGTATACAAGGAAGTGCTGAGTTGATTAGCATAGGTAAAGGGATGCTTAACTTCAGAAGTCTACTTATGGCGCAAGTTAGCCAATGGTGCATTCTGTTTACATTTTGCTGAAGTAGGTATTGAATGGCGCCTGTTGAGATAGGTGAGCAGGTCAGAAAGATTTGCTACTTGTGTATCTGTCTGAGATACTAGTAGTTTATCCTGCTTGGATCTTGAGATGAGCAGGGTAGGGAGATTCGTAGTTGCATTTTTAGGATTTGGCAGAATTCCTTTTTGTGTTACGCAACATGTTCTCATGTGCTTGCTTTGGCACAATTGAGTGACAGAAATCTCTATTTGAACAGAACTCACTTTCTTAGTAGAGATTTGATTGTCCCTGTTCAGAGGAGTAGAGTTCCTGCCCAAAAGAGTTTTCACACTGAGTGGCGTATAAGCGCCACTAGAGATAATTTCTACCGAGTCAAGGACTGGAGAAGACGAGGGAGTAGCCAAAAGGCATTTTCCTTTGTTTTGTGATTGAAAGGCCATAAGCGCAGGTTGAGGAAAGGCCAAAGGGCGCTTCTCTTTGTTCTGTTTAACACTTCCACTAGATAGGTACTTTCTCGAGTTCAGAACCAGAGAAGATGAGGGAGTAGCCAAAAGTCGTTTCCCTTTGTTCAGAGCCGAAGAAGCAGTAGGCACGTGTTGTACAGGAATTCTGGTTGACGGAGAAGCATTTTGTACAAGTTGTACAAGAATTCTGATTGGCCGAGAGACAGACTACGCATGTTGCACAAGAGCCATGGTTGGGCGAAAGACAGGCTGCACAAGTTACGCATGAGCCATGGTTGTCCGAGAGACATGTTGCGCAAGTTGCGCAGGAGCCATGGCTGGCTGAGAAACAAGTTGCACAGAAGCCATGGTTGGCCGAGGGATTGGCTGCGCAAGTTGGGCAGGAGCCATGGTTGGCCGAGAGACAGGTTGCACAAGTTGTGCAGGAGCCGTAGTTGGCCGAAAAAACTTGGAAGTCCATACAGTGTGCCCTTTGCTCTTAGCAGCAACGGCATTGCACTTGGTACCCCCAGCATTGATCATTGCCTCGTAAGCGGTTTGGTCGACCTGAACGACCAAAGTCTTCTGCATCTTGTCGATCGACGCGGTATCACATTGAGTTGTCACTTTCTCGTCAGAAAAGAAAGTCGTCCCCAGCTGAGTCGCCATTTTGTTTGGAAAAAATAAAAGAGGTTTGATCTCTATAAACTAAGAAAGAGTACAAAAAGTACAATTAAATTTTGGGAAGTACAACTGTAGGAATCTGATCAGAAAATGATCACTTTATCACTTGCACGATATGATATCGAAGACACGAGCCTCTGGAGGATGCAACTACACTTTAATAGTAGATTATAATCATTCGTTATTCTTTGAGACTGATTTGAAACTCTATTTATAGAGTTCTTGAAATAACTGTTTAGCAATTATTCTGGGTTGTGCGCACTTCAGGTTGCGTGCCTGTTCACTTGCGCTAGCGGTCACACCAACTACTGTGGAAGCATGGTATCGTTTGAGTGAGATGCACGTGGTCGTGGACAGTGTAGTGGACATGTTATGCGAAGTTAGTGGCTTGTGCGCTACGTCACCCTGTTCTGAACACTGTTTGATCACCTTGCGTGAGCTTCATCAGGTTACACGAGGGCGCAATGTAGCAACTTACGCTAGCGGTTACACTAACTGCTGTGGACGTATGGCATCATTTAAGTGAGATATGCTTGGTCGTGAGCAATGTAGTGGACGCATTCGGCGAAGTTAGTAGCTTACGTGCCACATCACCCTGCTCTGGATATTAACTAGATCATATTGCACAAGCTTCATCAGGTTGCGCAGGGGCACAATGTTGCAACTTGTGACTGAGTTCAATCTCGCGCACCGTGAAATATTGTACAAACTGCTAGCTGACCAAATCTTCTCGAGCACCATGTTGTGTGGAATTCGAACAAATTTTTCTTGATATACGTGCTGTCAGTTGTCAGGTAATGATGATGCTGTTATAGTCTTTCGAGGAAACTGCCACGTGTTTTTCGAACAACCTGAGGTTGGCACAACCTGAGATGGGCGTAACCTGATGTGGCACAACTTGATGTAGGAGCAACCTTATATGGCGCAACCTATTGATAGAATGCATTTTGATGAGATGACTTCTGGATGAGTAGCAAAGCTTAATTTTTAGCCTCTGAAACAAATAGAACAGTATACAATGTGGGACTTAGACGTAGTCCTAGGAGTACACTTTTGTTTTTATCTGGAAACTGTATCGGTGGAGCGAGTGGTAATGCATTGACTCCGTTAACGATCCGACGACGATCTTAGATTCTCTGAAGGTCTGGGCTGCTCTGGATGCCAGAGCGTTTGGAGGAGAAGTAGACGTTACGTGTCTCTTCTCGTCTCTGTAGGTAGATATGATGATCTATCTGTCTGTGTATGTATGGATGAAGGAATGATCCTTCTATTTATAGGCGACAGACTGGTCTGCTCATGCACACATATGTAGAATGCGCTTGTACGTGGGAACGCCACGTGGCTGATAATACGGGACGCATGGATGATGCGCCCTGAATTGAAGCTGAATCTTATTTGAACTCTACTATTGGGCTGTGATGGACCTGGCATGTGGTAGTTGCGAAGATTCGGCCGTTGTTGAGATCTTGGGTGGTTAGCACCCATTCGTAGGCAGAACTGAGTCAAATGACACGTGGCGCATTTTCATCGCACAAAGATCTTGGATTTGGTGGAGGGTAATCTGTCAGGATGTGCCTAACATCTGACGCATGGGGCGACTTGGTCTATGACTTTCATAGGTCACAGACAAGTTTGGGCGCATGGCTTCTTAGGCGCATGCAGAGCTTCCAGTGCATGGCTGTGGAGGTGCATGCAAAGACTTGGCATCTGTCTTTTAGGATCATGAGCAAGTCAGGGGCGCATGGCTTTTGAGGCACATGCAGGCTTCTAGGCGCATGGCTGTAGAGACGTATGTGAGTGATCGAGCGGCCACGTGTCAAGGACAACTGTAGCCGACAAAAGTAAGTAAAGATGATGCTGACATTTACGGCTCTTCGTTTTCTGTAAAAAGCTGTCGACCGTTCAGTCTTCGGGGAACGTGTTGCCGACACTTTCACATAGCATTAAATACTTGATGGGTGACAATTTGAAGTGGGCACATCAGTTTGCGCCCCACTAGGCACATGGGTCTATGTCCTATTGGGTGCATCGGTACGGAGCGCATGGTACTGACGGCGCATATGCCGTATGTCTCATCCTTATTGGCCCGTCTTTGTTGGCGCTTCTGAGGCATTTAATGACTTCTTTGATGCTGAATTCGAAGGGACAGATTCTTCACCATAAATGCAAGTTCATTGTACTGACTTCGGGAAAGTTGCCACTTGGCGCATGGGTTTGATTTGCCCTAGCCTATAAGTAGCAGCGTGAAGAGAAGTTTTGTTTCTCGTTTCACTTTTCTTCCCAAACGGAGATGAACTCGACCGGTCCTCCTCCTTGGCAAGATGCTGCAATATGGATTGCTGATCTTCTTGTTCGAAGAAGCTTTGAAGATAAACTCCTTCAGAAGACTGAGATGCGCCGAGAATAGACACGATAGTTTTTGTTTGATCCCTTTGTCGGCAGTATTCTTCTATAAGATGACATTGGGTGCCAAGTTGAATGCATGGTTTGGGTTTGATGTGCCCAAGCCTTATTATGATGGAAAAGCCCCAGGCTGGCAGATGCTCTGTGCATTAACGAGAAAGTAATTCGCTCTGACGGGACAGAATGATGCGCTAACAGACTAATGCGTCGGGCTGAGACGATGCGCCTAGCTGAGACATCAGAGTGATGCTCCTAGTTGAGAGTAGACTTTTACAAAGTCTTCAATTGGTATAATGTGTCCGATATAATGTCGGACATGTGCGGTAGATTGAAGTCACTGGAGCACAGACTGCCTTGGTGGTGGAGCCATTGTTTTGCAACAACATCAGTTGATGGTGACCATGGCACAAGTATGCCCCGCGAGGGGCGCATCGTGCTTAATGGTCAGCTCTCCACATCTGCGTTTGTGAGTGATCACATTACACAAATCATGAGGGAAGAGTTTCACTTTTACACCCCCTTCAGGTGCATGGCGAGGCCAAGTACCGCGGTGGTCATGTGAATATTGCACCCCCTGATCCAGTTCCAGCGCATGAGATACGCCCAGATCATTGGTGGTGGAGCAACATGTATTGCGACTTGAACCCACTTAATGCGCACAACCCACGTGGGTGTATGGGTTCAAAGTCACAAGTTTTACCTCGCACGACTTGGTTCCAAACGCAAAAAATGTGCCAAAACGAAACGGGGACTTTGAGAGTTGACCTATTTTGGGTGCAAAAGCACCTGAGTCAACTTCTGTACATCCTGCTATTAGTCGTGCGTATGGTTTTCAGCGTACGTTTCTGGCTTGTTGCTGGCATAGCACATTGAGGGCGCATGGCCCATGCCATCTTGGATTTCTTCGTAGTAGCCCAACTTTTCTTTGTCAAGATGGCAAGTGAAGAACTTGCAGCCGATCCAGAAGAAGAAGGCACTGTTATAACTTTTTGTGGCTCGAACAGGTACCCTGGAAACAGGCTCTCTTTTCTTTTTTATTTTGGTACCCCCTTTTCAAAGGAGGCAAAGGGGCTCTTTATATAGTGTGAAATGAGACTTCTCCTCTTATCCTTTCCGATGTGGGATTAAAAGTAATATCCCTTTTTCATGCTTCTACACCCGCAAGTATTGTCGATCATGACATCAGTGATCGAAAGAGGAAACTCATCTTTGGGACAAGCATCGTTGAGGTTTCTAAAGTCAATACAGACCCGGACCTTCCCTATTTTCTCTATAACAGGAACAACATTAGCACCCAGTCGGGATGTTGTTCTTCTCTGACAAAACCATATGCAATAAGCTTCTTGACTTCAGCTTCTACAATGTCCATCATATCGGGTCGGAATCGACGCTGTTGTTGTTTAACTGGCCTCGCATTTGGTAGGATGTTGAGTTTGTGGATAGCGATATGAGGATCTAATCCCAGCATATCCTCATAGCTCCAGAAAAATTAGTTTATGTTTATCCGCTTCAGGAAGGCTTTTGCTGATGAAGGTTGGCCTTGGAGAAGCTTCATTTCCGACATCGACCTGGACAAACTGATCTTTGGTAGGTGGTTCGCGTTGTTCGAAGCAAAGTTTCCATTGATTGTCTATTTTTTATGCCCAAGGATCTGACTCAGGAGTTTTAGGAACTTCGACAAAGTCATCTTCGCCTTCAGAGAATTCGACAGTCACCATATTAGAAGTTAGGGTTACCCGATGGACGTACCCTACATTGGTGTCAGAATTCCATGAAACAGAATCAGAGGAGTTAGATCGCTCCTCTTTATCGGATTCAGAGGCTTCTGAGGTCGGAATCGACGAAGCGTAGCCTAACCCATGCTTTGATTTGCTATAGTAGTGCAGTGACTTCCCTCTTAGGGCAGGGATGCGAATAGGAGTTCACTTCCTTTACCACCGTTGAGGCCGGACCTAAAGTTATAACCTATCTTTTGAATGATGTCTTTTGATTATTGATTATAACGACGTAGTTGGAGTCGCCCCTTATCGTTGTTTTCAGGATCACTATCCAACATAATCTTCTGTTCTGTTCCTTTGCTGAAAAGTATAGGAAGTTCATTTTTTTGTGAAAGAACTAGAAAGAATGAATCTTGAACTGGTTCTAGTGATACTTCGCCTTGGAGAGGTTGAACTGCTCCTATTATAAGGGGTGCGAAGTTATCTAACATTTTTTGGTAACATTGAGTATATTAAGCAACATTAATGTATTGCAAAGAAGACGCTTCTTTATTGATATTTGCATCAATATTTACAATGGTGCCTTTAGTAGTTGATTTTCTAAGCTTAATAACCAGAAAGGGAGAAGAAGGGGCTTGTTACGACGAAGATCGATAACAAGAGGCTCAGAGGAGGTGAGCTCCTTATATTCCTTCTTTTCAATAGTAGAAGGTTTAGTAGAAGCAGGAAGATGAATAGTCAGTGGTTGAGAAGATGAAGGACAAGAAGTACGTCCTTTGACTGGAATCACCAAAACATCATCGGGGTTATCCCTCTGATCTTTTCTTTATCCATAGCCAACATTACCTTCATGTAATCTTCTCTGTACATCATGGCATCTGCAAAGTAAGCTTCAATACCCTGGAAGGGATTGAGATCGACGACTTCTTTTTTTACTTCGCCTTTGTCATCAACATATTTTATGCATTGATGAAAGAAGGGATTATATTGTTCTCATGCATCCAAGGTCTTCCAAGCAGGGCATTGTAGGATCCTTGATCATCAATCACATAGAAAGTGACTTTGGTACGAAGATTACCGATTTGAACTTTCAAGCAAATCTTTAGTGGTTCACTTTTTCCTAAATTGAATCCTAGAATGTTCGTCACCGTAGTAGAAAGGCTACGAATATGGATCTTCAATGCATCTAATAGGGTCTTTGGCATGATACTGAGTGCAGACCTAGGATCAATCAGGATACGACTGATCTTTATTGTATCAACAAATATTGTGAAGTAGAGGGGACGATCATGTTGGTTGTCCTCCAATAGCATGTCTTCTTGAGTGAAAGTGATGTTAGGAATCACTTCCATTACGCTATGGCAATGAGAACACGCTACTGGTTCTTTATCGGATTGCTCAAGATGTGTTAGGCAAGTTTCTGCCTGTATAAATGCTTCACTTAATGTCTCTCTAGTTTCTTTTGAGAGACGCAAAAGTTCAAAGATTGATAACCTCGTTGGAGTATTGGCCAGCTGAGCCAATATATCAAAGTTGTATGTTTCATAAGACCTTGAAATGTTGTTTTCTTCAAGCTCTTATCAAAACGAGCAGGTTGCTTGCCTTTATCGACTATTTTTGACATTTTAGGCACAGGTTCCTTTGGTGGTGGTGGTGATGTCGACGGTACATTTGTAATAAGAAGAGGAGTTGTAGGAGGGGCATCGGAAGCGAGAGGAGGAGCAACAACACCTTCTCCGTCTGGATAGTTTCTAAGATAAGGTCTTCCTGATCTGGTATCGGTCAAGATTTTTTCTTCTGGAACTGGTGATAAAGAAACCATATTGCAAGTTTTCACTTTAGCCTTATTTTTGGATGATTTCTTCTTTGGAAAAGATGAAAGGTTCGTCCATAATCCGAAACCAACCCGAGATTGGTTGTTCTGAAGATGTAGAAAAAGAGGCATAGGAGGCCATTTTCTATCATTCAGACCAGGAGCTTTCTGCAATTCATATCCCAATTTTGTCATTAATCCATGGGATTGTTGACTGTACCGATGGAATTCCAGTTGATAATCAATATCTGACTTTGACGGTATCGAAGTAGAAGAAGAAGATGGAATCCTTGCAAGGATAAATGTATCTATCAAAGGTAGGAGTTGACCACCAAGCGATGTCATGTGGCATGACTTGTATTTGGTTGCTTTCTTTGATTTGGCAGATTGAGCCAGTACTTTTGGCTCAAAATTAGCAACCAAGTTAGGATGAATCCACATGATTTCCCCTTTTTCAGTGGAGAGAGATACGAGGCCTTCATTTCTGGCTGGAGTAAGATTGCCGATGTCTAAAGCAGTTTTTGGAATGGTGGCAACTCCACTTTAGACTTCCTGAGTAGGAAAATCACCAAATTGTAAGGAGACGACACTTGCAGTTACAGTTTTCTTATCCTATTGGAGAGTGATTGCTTGAGCATTGATGAGCTCTTGAATCTTCCCTTTGAGCACATAACACGCTCTGGTTGGATGTTCCAAAAACCTGTGATACATACAGTATTTAGGGTTGTCAGTTTTACCTATTTCATCTGGGCGTTTAGCTTCGGGAAGTTGAAGCTTGTTTATCTTGAGTAAATAATCGAATGTGCTTATGACATCATCTTCTTCGAAGGAATATTCGATTTTAGGACATTATGGTCGTTGCGTGGGTATCGTTGTTGCTGTGGGTTTCGGTTGACCCGCATTAATGGCCAAAGCTTCTTTGCCTTTGATATTAATGGCTAAAGTCTCTTTGACTTTGTGGTTATTTTGACGACCACCGTTGTTGGTTGTAGATTGATCATCTTTATTGAGATTTGGCATCTGGATGCCAAGCTGCTTAAATTTGTCAGCACTTTTTTCAGCTGCTTTAGCACTCACTATAAAGGAGCCCCAGTCTTGGAATTGTGTAGATCCCATCCTCATACTAATTATAGGTAACAAGTTTGATTTGCAGGTATCTATAGTCAGTACGTCCAGAGTCCCAAAGGCATTTTAAGTGCTTGACGACGGAAGCGCTCTATGAAACGTTCAGTAGTCTCGTTGTGCTTTTGCTTGATCTTGAAAAGATCCGACATGGTCATGTCATTGGTCCTTTCATAGAATCGTTCCAAGAACATCTGCTTGAATCCCACAAAGGATGTTATGCAGCCATCTCATAGGCTACGATACCAATCATAGGCTACGCCCGACAAACATCCTACGAATACTCTAGTGAGCAGAGCATCGTTTGGTTGAAGCTGATCAGTCATTACCTCATAATGGAACTTTCTTCCATTCCACTGGGTACGGTTACTTAATCCCGAATCTCTGTAGACCGACTTTCTGTTTGAAAGCTTTAAACTGATTTTGCAGAAATTTGACGGCTTCTAGAGGATCTATCGAGGATTTAGGAATAACAGATAGATTTATCGGGTTAGGAGGTGGAACCGCATGATAATCACCACCCCTAGCACCAGGCTGGCTAGGAGTAGGTTGAGTCAGGATAGTAGCATTGGGAGGGGACTGTACCCCCAATCTAGTGTTGATGGGGGCTGATGCTGCTACTTGTTCCTGGGTCAGAATTAGATTTAGGACCGGGGGAACAATATTCTGAGTTATGATTGTAGTATGCATACTCGCAACCATTTTAGCCATGGTTTTCAGTTTATCTTCTAATGTAGAAATTTATTATTCCTGACTAGCAGAACTGGAAGCATTTTGATCTTCAGTGACGACATAAGTAGTTACTTCTCTAGCTACCGAAGATGAGCTAGTGGAGAAGATTGTCCGATCAGAGTCCTCGCTGTTAGCGTCGAAGTCATACATAGAACCACCCCAGGATATAAAGTAGGAAGATTCCTTTCACCGATTGAGTCTTGGCCTCTGGATCTTATGTTCTGGTAGACACCTTTGCCGGCGTCTCAGATCCGATCAAGATGTTGTTGGCTGGAATTATGAGGTACATTACGTCCTGGACTTTTCCCACCCCTAGTACTGCGGGATGTCATGTTATCTGAGGCAAAGAGTACTTCATTATCACTTAGTAAAGTCACATTGGTAGAGTGAGTACGGTTCAAGCGATCGAAGATAGTTTTCTTAGATGGTTTGTGAGCATACTCAGTTTCTTTGCATTCGGGCATTGTATGAGATAAATCGCCGTCGACGGTCAGAGCTAGCTTAGGAGACTGAGAGTAGTTCAAACGGTCAAAGACAGACCATTTTGTTGCCTGACAGCAACATTTGATCATAATCTCATGGTTACATGGATGTTGTACAGGTGGAGTCATAGATACATGAGATGGACCCATAATCTTCCGCTTTTGTACAAGAACTTCGCGGTGATTATTGACATGAACAAGATGAGGAGAAGAAGAAGATACATATTTTTGTATTACAATAGGAACATGATTCTTGTTCCTTAGATGCCATATTCCTCTAGTGTACAGGGAAGTGCTAACTTGATTGGCATAGGTGAGAGGGTCCCTGATCATGGGAGTCTTTACTTGCAATTTACTGGTTGGCGCATACTATACCTGGCTTATTCTATGATCAGAATAATGCGCCAATTATGTGTCCGTCTGAGATACCATCAACTTTCCCTGACTAGATCGTATTATGCGCAAGGTAGGTAGGTCTTGATTGTGGTCTGATTGGCGCTAGCCAAACTGATGTGGAGTGGGTAGAATCCTCTGTTGCTCTGCGTGCATAGCTTCAGCGCATTTTGCACGATGCAGTCGAGTAGTAGAATATACTTTCTTGCCAAGAGAAGTAGAATTCTTACTCAGAAATGTTGTATCAATAGCTGGCACCGAAGTGCCATTAGATGAGTTTCCTACCGAATTAAAAACTGGGGAAACATGTGGAAAGGATACGAAGAGTTTTCCTTCATTCTGTGCAGAGGTAGTGATGTTCTTCTCCAATTTATGAACTGAGGATGAGTGAGAAGAGACTTTTTGACGCTGTCTCTTAATTGGCGCTAGAATAGTGGATGGTGCGCCCTTCACTGAGTTCAGAGCCTGAGAAGAGTGGAAAACAACCACAGAGTGCTATCCCTTGGTTGGTGCAGCAGATGTCTTCATGGACTTGGGAGTCCATATGACACGTGCTAACTCCTTGGAAGCAGCAGTAGAAGTGCGCTTGGCGCTGCCAGTGCCTATCATGGCTTCATAGGCCATTTGGTCGACCTTCACGACCAGTGTCTTCCGTGTTGTCCCGATCAATGCTTCATCGCATTGGGTTGTCACCTTCTCATCAGAGGAGAAGGTCAACCTCATCAGAGTCTCCATTTTGTTTGCGAGAACAAAAATTTTTTACTGGAACAAAAACTTGTTTACAAACTAAGAAAAGTACAAAAGTATAATTAATTTCTGGGAAAGTGCAACAATAGGCATCTAATCTGAAGACGATTACTTTATCCCTTGGACTATGCGATGTTGAAGACTCACGCCTTTGGAGAATGCAACAGCACTTCGTCAGGAGATTATGATCCTTAGTGATCTTTGAGAAGTGATTTAGAACTCTATTTATAGAGTTTTGAAATAACTGTTTTCTGGTTGATATGCTTGGCGCATACAGCAATTGGCACACCATCATCCTTCGTACGAACGGTTAACTTAACTGCATGGGACGTATGGCATTCTGTAAGAAAATGCACGTGGTCGCGAACAGTGTCGTATGCACGTTCTTCGAGATTAGTGGCATGTGCACTACGTCATCTAACTGCTTTGGATGATAATTGATCAATTGGCACAAACAAATGAATGGCGCAGGCTCGCGCCATCTGTTTAAAACATAATAGAACTGAGTTATTTGGTTTCTGTTACACTACACCAAAAAAGGCCTTTAGGAACAATTTTTATATGTTCCTAATATTTTTAGGAACATATCATAACCGTTCCTAAAAGTGGCGTTGCAATATTTGGAACATTTAGGCTGCGTTCCTAAATTTGGTTTGGAACAGTTATCCAGCGTTACAAAAGTAGATGTTGGAACATATGTAATGTGTTTCTAAATTATTTTTGGAACATCGTTGAAACGTTTCTAAATGTCAGTTTGGAACACGTTCGACTCGTTCCTAAATATAAATTGTAACACTTTTTCATTATCCTTATGGCTAGTTTTGCAACATTTTATTAGCGTACCTATTCATTTCTTAATTTCATTTTTGGATTCCAATTTTTGGTTGGAACCACAATTAAAGCTAATAGTTTCTAAACTGAATACATTAAATGATCATTAAATGGTGGTATCAAGAATATAGGCACATCATATTTTACTTTCATCTATTAACTTTTTTACTATTGTAAATCAGACAAAAATAAATAACTTAAACACAATAGTCAATGAGTGAAAATTTAAGCAATTTGAGCAACAATTTGAGCAACAATTTGAACATTTGATCCACTGTTTACATAATAGATTTACCTTGGTTTACAGTGTACATAATAGATGTACACAGTCAAACACACACAAGAGAAAAGCCACATTGAATGCCAAAACGGGAAAGAAGAAATAAGGGACACTATCTCATACACTATTATGTTCTCAAAAGAAACTACAAGTAGTTTTATAAACTAGACATCGATGCTCAAGTAAACAAAACTGGAACATATACCAAAAATAACAAGCAAGTTTTCGAGCATCAACTACAGTTACAAACAGCTCCCAAAAAAATGTTTGTTTCCTTCAGTTGCATCCGTTTTGAAATTATCTGAAACATGACCTAATGCTTGCCTTTCTGTAAATCCTATATATAACATGTCACTCTATAATAAAACAATAAAACAATAAAAAAATAAACAAATAAAACAATAAAAAAACAAATAAACAAATAAAAAAAGAGAAAATTTGAGTGGCACCCCACTTTTTTTACGCTTATTTAAGGTGCACCCCACAAGTTTACATGAATGTATGACATCCCCCACTTTGGACGGTTTTCGTCTAAAACGAACGGTCAAATTTTTTTTGACGAAATTGCCCTTGTCTCCTTTTGTGTGTCCTCCCTCCCCGTCACACATGGCTGCCCCCTCCGCCGTGCTCGGCCCCCCTCTACGACGTCGCCGCACTCCCCCCTCCCCGACCTCGCCGTACCCCCCGGCCATCACCACCATCACCAACATCATCACCATCACCATCATCATCATCACCACCACCATCCACCATCATCACCGCCCCCCTCCTGCTCCGCCCCTAGCCCCGACCGCCACCGCCGCCGTCGCCGCAAGTAGCAGCCGCAGCGCGCGGCAGCTAGGGCAGCAGCAGCAGAGCACGGCGGCTGTGGGGGCTAGGGTGCGGAGCGGAAGGGGGGGCGGTGCAGGAGGGGTGGCGGTGATGATGGTGGATGGTGGTGGTGATGATGATGATGGTGATGGTGGTGGTGGTGATGGCCGGAGGGGGGGTACGACGAGGTCGGGGAGGGGGGAGTGCGGCGACGCCGTGGAGAGGGGCCGAGCACGGCGGAGGGGGGGAGACGAATATTTGACGCGGGGAAGAAGAGAACAGATAGGGGGTATTTTCGTCAAAAAAATTGGTCAACGGGGTTGACCGTTCGTTTTGGGCTGAAACCGTCAAAAGTGGGGGAGGGGGTGTCATACGTTCATGTAAACTTGTGGGGTGCACCTTAAATAAGCGTAAAAAAAGTGGGGTGCCACTCAAATTTTCTCTAAAAAATAAAAAAAAAATTGAATCATTTAAATTATTTAGTTCTTCAATATATGAAGCCCAGGACCGAGTCCGGAGGAAGCTCGGGTTGGCTAGGATCGGATCCATCGAACTTATCAGGCTCTAATATGATATTTAAAATAATTTTAAATAAAATTAATGTTAAACACATAACCAAATAACAATTAACCTCATCACAAAATACAAACTAATACTTAGGAGTTGAAAATTTTGGGTTGAGAAATTTAGGATTTAAATTTTTTATTTAAAAAGTATGAAAAAACGTGTGTGTGTGTGTGTCTATATATATATATATATATATATATATATATATATATATATATATATGGATTTTGGGTCTTTGGGTATAACCCGACACATGAACCCGATCCCAATCGAATTTTGATCGGGTTCAAATATTTTAACCTAAATCCAAGCCCGAGTCAAAGTAGCTTCAACCGTAACACAACCCATTGACGGGTTATCCGATCGGGCTCGGGTTTAGCCTGTCCGAGTTGCACCCCTAGCTCCCAGACCCTAACCCGGGCCTCAAAGGTAAGTATATGAAATCGAGCGGGCGAACTTTAAATAAAATGTGACCCGCCAACCCGATAACTCGAACCTTTGGGCTCGGACAAACGGGTTACTACAGTGTTCGACCCGATAACCGCTAACCCACTGAATCCAAGCCCGCGTATTTTTGGTCAAATTTTTCAATAATTTATACGAAACACGTTTGAAACTTCGCATGCTTAAAATTTATGTACTAATTTGGATCTGTCAAAAGTACGCAAGTATTATACGTTTATAAAAGATACTAAAAAAATTTGAGTACAATACGAGTTTTATTCTTCGGGTGATTGCTAACAAGGGTCTTGGGACCGTATGCCCAATATTATTCTCCCCCTACATGTAGCAACGCGCCGAACAAACCCCAATCTATTCGCTCCCCCTATATAAATCCCTTGTTCTCCATCATCACAACCCTAGCTGCCGCCACTTATCCAGAAACCAGAATGACCCTCCTCCGATCCGCCACCCTTCGCTCTGCCGCAACCCCTGCTCTCCTCCGCTCTGCCGCCACCTCTCTCCTCCGCTTCGTCGCCACCCCCACCGTCGTCGTGGATGTACTTCTCCGACCTGCTCTCCTCTGCTCTGCCGCCACCCCCACCGTCTCCGCCCTCGCAGAGGTGCAGCTCCGATCTGCTCTCTTCCGCCACCCCAGTTCCAGCAGTCGCCACCCCCGCTCTCCTCGGCTCCGCCAACCCAGAGATAGTAGCTGGCTCCTCCACTTTCGGTGGTGGAGGTCCACTTCCGGTGGTGGAGGAGCAGGAGGAGGAGAAAAAGAAGGAGAGGAAAGCTTCTTCAAGAGTATGTATAAGGAGTTGATAAGGCGTCGTACCGAACTTTTTTTTTTACTCTTTGGTGTTAGTTTTTATTTAATAAGCGTTTTACTAAGCGTGTGGCTCCGCTTGTACAAGCTCTTTTAGCTTCTCATGCTCCTCCTTCTAACTAAATTTGGCGAAGATATATTAAAAAATCAAAGTGAACAAATGAAAAAACTGGAGAAGCTAAAGGCTGAGAGCTTGAGAAAGTAAAGGTTGAGAAGGAGCTTTGAGAATCTAAAGGCTGAGAAGGAGGACGTCCCCCACTTTGGGATGTCCTCCTTTCAAAAGGCTGAGAATCTAAAGGCTGAGAAGGAGGACATCCCCCACTTTACCTACAGTCTTCTTTCAAGTAGAGTGACATGTTATATATAGGATGCCTCTAGTCAGATGTGAGAAATACAAAGCAGACATATAAGTTATGTAGAGCAAGAATCTAGTCCGACGTGAGAACTATAAAAGAATAGAACACAAGACATCATCAACTCACCATCCCACTTTGTTGTTCTCCTAGAGATAGCACATTTTCCCAGTTAGGACTTGCATCCCAACCTTGCTTGTATCTCTCAAGAAGATAAACTAATTTAACATTTTCAATGATATACCTCAGGCGAGCATCCAAAAGAGTAGCAGCATCATTAGACAAATCACCTACATATATAAATATATAATGAATTTATCAGAGTGGAAGGAAACAAGAAAGATAGGTGACCAAAAGGATGATTCAGACTGTTAATTACTTTTTCCCCTTGAAGATGCGTGTAGGCTTCAGACTGTTCACTATTGACCTATCAATCTTAAATTATGAGCATTATGATCTATCCAGCTTAAATACTTGTAACCATGAATCGCAAGTTCCTAGGGGCTTCTATGCTACTACGCAAGTGGTTTTACGGGTTTTATTGCAAAAAATCATATCGTGTTATCCAGTAAAAGAAATTTCTGATCTGCAAAAGGTAAGCTTCTCAAAAGTTGTGATACATGGATCTCCAAGTGTTTCGACATGTAACACTGGCCAGTGATGTGATTCATGCACACCTGCAAATATAGTATTAGAGTATAGACCTATGTTACCTGGACTCGGGTACGGGTACATATCCAAGGTAGGGTCCTTCAAACTCATAATTGAAAGACACACGTACTCGGCTAAAAAGGATCCAACGTTTGGATACGGATCCGAGGATATGACTAAGGTTTCATAAAAAGACAACCTGTAATTATAAATTACTAGTAGACTTTACTAAACTAGTTAAATAAGTCCCTAAGGGACTGTCCCTTCAGCTCCCCTACTACTTACTATTTTGTAATGATGAAGACTTGATTGCTATTTAATTATGTGTTTAATATTATGTTTAAAATTATTTTAAATATTATATTAGAGCTCGATAAATTTGATTGACCCAACCCAACCCGAGCCCAACCCGATCATCCGAGTTTGTTCTTGGGCTTCATATGTTGAACCCGAGGCCGGGTCAGGCTTGGGCTCGGGCTAGAATTATGATTCATCGGGTGGGCTCGGGTTGACCTCAAGCTCGACCCAACACGCCCGAGTTGCACCCCTAACTACTTTACTACCAGTCTACCATATTACAATAAACCATCTACATCACTAACACATTAAAATAAACTATCTAGTTCACTACTAGTCTTCCGATTGTCACCATAGAGGATCGGATACGAATTCCATACCCATACCCATGTTCTATATGGTCGACACGGATACTTCTCCTTAAAATGGAGAGTCTGGATAACATAGGTATAGACACAAATATTCATGGCACTATAACACATTATGCGTACTTGGGACTCAAATTTTAAAAATTTCAAATCTATAAACCTAAAGTCACATGGATACTTCATAGTATACTAGATAATGTAGTAACAAACATGCATACTAGATAACTTACAGACGCATAGTTCTTTTACGTATCTTCTTCAGTAAGAATACACACATCTTGCCTCAGATGTTTAGAGTCGATCTACATTGCACTCCCTCGATGCATGTGAATGTCCTCAATTTTCTAATACATTTTATATGTAGGACAGTTTTACAACAATTCATTCACATTTACTAGACAATTTCTTGCAAGTTTTTCCTCTTTTCATATGCAACAACAAAGCCTTTATACTAGATTTTTGAGTTAGTTTTTCCTCCTTTCATATGGAAGAATATAATCTTAGTAAAATTTTCACTGTCCACAGAAGTAATAGAAAAACTGAAGATGCATTTCTTATAAGTAGCTCAACCTAAAATTTTAGGATAAATAAACCCAATCCCCTTTCTCAGCCTTTAGATTCTCAAAGCTACTCCTCCTTTACTTTCTCAAGCTCTCAGCCTTAGCTGAGAATGAGCTTGAGAAGCTAAAGGCTGAGGAGGAGCTTGAGAAGCTAAAAGAGCTTGTACAAGCGGAGCCACACGCTTAGTAAAATGCTTATTAAACAAAAACTAACACCAAAGAGTCAAAAAAAAGTTCAGTACCACGTCTTATCAACTCCTTATACATACTCTTGAAGAAGTTTCCTCTCCTTATTCTTTTTCTCCTCCTCCTGCTCCTCCATCACCGGAAGTGGACCTTACCACCGAAAGTGGAGGAGCTAGCTACTATCTCTGGGTTGGCGGAGCCGAGAAGAGCGGGGGTGGCGGCTACTGGAACTGGGGTGGCGGAAGAGAGCGGATCGGAGCTGCACCTCTTCGAGGGCGGAGACGGTGGGGGTGGCGGCGATTGTGATGAGGGATTTATATAGGATAGGAAATAGATTGGGGTGGGTTTATATAGGGGCAGCGGAGGGATTTATTTCTTTATTTGTTTATTTATATATTTGTTTATTTGGCGGCCCAGCGGAGGGTGGCGGATCGGAGGAGGATCATTCTAAGGGTGGCGGATCGGAGGAGGGTCAGGGATTTATTTCTTTATTTGTTTATTTTTTTATTTGTTTGTTTATTTGTTTATTTGTTTATTTTATTATTTGTTTATTCTTTTATTTGTTTATTCTTTTATTTGTTTATTCATTTATTGATTTTTTATTTATTGATTGATTTTTTTATTTTTTTATTTATTTTATTTTTTATTTTTTATTTTTTAATGCCTTTACCAAAACCATATAAACCCAATCCTCTTTCTCAGCCTTTAGATTCTCAAAGCTTCTCCTCAGCCTTTACTTTCTCAAGCTCTCAGCCTTTAGCTTCTCCTTTGTTCACTCTGATTTTTTAATATATCTTCGCCAAATTTAGTTAGAAGATATATTAAAAAATCAGAGTGAACAAATGGAAAACTGGAGAAGCTAAAGACTGAGAATGAGCTCGAGAAAAGGCTGAGGAGGAGCTTGAGAAGCCTTGTACAAGCGGAGCCACATGCTTAGTAAAACCCTTATTAAACAAAAACTAACACCAAAGAGTCAAAAAAAAGTTCGACATACTCTTAAAGAAGCTTTCCTCTCCTTATTCTTTTTTTCCTCCTCCTGCTCCACCACCCGAAGTGGACCTCCACCACCAAAAGTGGAGGAGCCAGCTACTACCTCTGGGTTGGCGGAGCCGAGGAGAGCGGGGGTGGCGGCTGCTGGAACTGGGGTGGCAGAAGAGAGCGGATCGAAGCTGCACCTCTGCGAGGGCGGAGACGGTGGGAGTGGCGACGGAGGGGAGGAGAGCGGGTCGGAGCTGTACATCCACGGCAACTGTGGGGGGTGGCGGCGAAGCGTAGGAGAGGGGTGGCGGCAGAGCGGAGGAGAGCGGGGGTGGCGGCCGAGCGGAGAGTGGCGGATCGGAGGAGGGTCATTCTAAGGCTGGCGGATCGGAGGAGGGTCATTCTGGTTCTAGACAAGTGACGGCAGCTAGGATTGTGATGATGGAGAACAAGGGATTTATATAGGGGGAGCGAATAGATTGGGGTGGATTTATATAGGGTGAGCGGAGGGATTTATTTCTTTATTTGTTTATTTTTTATTTGTTTATTCGTTTTTATTTATTTATTTTATTTGTTTATTTGTTTTTTTTATTTGTTTATTTGTTTATTCTTTTATTTGTTTATTCTTTTATTTTTTATTTCATTATTTTCTTTGTTTCTTTATTTCTTTATTTCTTTATTTTCTTTATTTTCTTTTATTTCTTTATTTTTTTATTTGTTTATTTATTTATTTATTTATTTATTTATTAATATTATTTATTTATTTATTTATTTATTTATTTATTATTTATTTTTATTTTTTTATTTTATTATTTTTATTTTTTAAAGCCTTTACCAAAACCATATAAATCCAATCCTCTTCTCCAGTTTTTTTATTTGTTCACTCTAATTTTTTAATATATCTTTGCCAAATTTAGTTAGAAGATATATTAAAAAATCAGAGTGAATAAATGGAAAACAAGAAGCCAAAGGCTGAGAATGAGCTTGAGAAAATGCTGAGGAAGAGCTTGAGAAGCTAAAAGAGCTTGTACAAGCAGAGCCACATGTTTAGTAAAACGTTTATTAAATAAAAACTTACACTAAAGATTAAAAAAAAGTTCGGTACGACGCCTTATCAACTCCTTATACGTACTCTTAAAGAAGCTTTCCTCTTCTTGTTCTTTTTCTCCTCCTCCTGCTCGTCCACCACCGGAAGTGTGTCTCCACCACCGAAAGTGGAGGAGCCAGCTACTATCTCTGGGTTGGCGGAGCCGAGGAGGGCGGGGGTGGCGGCTGCTGGAACTGGGGTGGCGGAAGAGAGCGGATCGAAGCTGCACCTTTGCGAGGATGGAGACGGTGGGATTGGCGACGGAGCGGAGGAGAGCGGGTCGGAGCTGTACAACCACGATGACGGTGGGGGGTGGCGGCGAAGCGTATGAGAGGGGTGGCGGCCGAGCGGAGGGTGGTGGATCGGAGGAGGGTCATTCTAAGGATGGCGGATCGGAGGAGGGTTATTCTGGTTTCTGGACAAGTGGCGACAGCTAGGATTGTAATCATGGAGAACGAAGGATTTATATAGGGGAGGTGTTTATATAGGGTAAGCGGAGGGATTTATTTCTTTATTTGTTAATTTGTTTATTTATTTTTTTATTTGTTTATTTGTTTATTCTTTTATTTGTTTATTCTTTTATTTTTTATTCTTTTATTTTTTATTCTTTTATTTCTTTATTTCTTTATTTTCTTTTTTTGTTTTCTTTATTTATTTTCTTTATTTATTTTTTTATTTCTTTATTTATTTATTTATTTATTATTTATTTCTTTATTTCTTTATTTCTTTATTTTTTTTATTTCTTTATTTATTTATTTATTTATTATTTTTTTTATTTATTATTTATTATTTATTATTTTTTTATTTTTTTATTTTTTATTTTTTATTTTATTTTTATTTATTTTATTATTTATTTTATTTTTTAAAGCCTTTTCTAAAACCATATAAATCCAATCCTCTTTCTCAGCGTTTAGATTCTCAAAGCTCCTCCTCAGCCTTTACTTTCTCAAGCTCTCAGCCTTTAGCTTCTCCAGTTTTTTCATTTGTTCACTCTGATTTTTTTAATATATTTTCGCCAAATTTAGTTAGAAGATATATTAAAAAAATCAGAGTGAACAAATGGAAAACTTGAGAAGCTATAGGCTGAGAATGAGCTTGACAAATGGCTGAGGAGGAGCTTGAGAAGCTAAAAGAGCTTGTACGAGCGGAGCAACACGCTTAGTAAAACGTTTATAAACAAAAACTAACACCAAAGAGTCAAAAAAAAAAAGTTTCGGTACGCCTTATCAACTCCTTATACGTCCGAGCTCTCTGGCCTAGTGGTATTAGAGCGGACACCCGGAGGGGCCGGCAAGGTTCGAGCCCCCCAATTGTGTGTGTGCGTGTGATTTCAAAAAAAACTCCTTATACGTCCTCTTAAAGAAGCTTTCCTCTCCTTTTTCTTTTTCTCCTCCTCCTGCTCCTCCACCACCAGAAGTGGACCTCCACCACCAAAAGTGGAGGAGCCAGCTACTATCTCTGGGTTGGCGGAGCCGAGGAGAGCGTGGGTGGCGGCTGCATGGGGTGGCGGAAGAGAGCGGATCGGAGCTGCACCACTGCGAGGGGGGAGACGGTGGGAGTGGCGGCGGAGCGGAGGAGAGCGGGTCGGAGCTGTACATCCACGGCAACGGTGGGGGGTGGCGGCGAAGCGTATAAGAAGGGTGGCGGCAGAGCGGAGGAGATCGGAGGTGGCGGCCGAGCGGAGGGTGGCGGATCGGATGAGGGTCATTCTAAGGGTGGCGGATCGGAGGAGGGTCATTCTGGTTTCTGGACAAGTGGCGGCAGCTAAGATTGTGATGATGGAGAACGAGGGTTTATATAGGGGGAGCGAATAGATTGGGATTTATATAGGGGGAGTGGAGAGATTTATTTTTATTTCTTTATTTGTTTATTTGTTTATTTTTTAATTGTTTATTTATTTTATTTGTTTATTCTTTTATTTGTTTATTCTTTTATTTCTTTATTTTCTTTATTTTCTTTATTTTCTTTATTTCTCTATTTTTTATATTTTATTTCTTTATTTCTTTATTTCATTATTTATTTATTTATTTATTTATTTATTTATTGATTTATTGATTTATTTATTGATTTATTATTTTTATTTTTTTATTTTCTTGTGTTTTTTATTTTTATATTTTTATATTTATTTATTATTATTTATTTTTTTAATTTTTAGTTTCTTTTTTTATTTGTTAAAGCCTTTACCAAAACCATATAAACCCAATCCTCTTTCGTCTTTAGATTCTCAAAGCTCCTCCTCAGCCTTTACTTTCTCAAGGCTCTCAGCCTTTAGCTTCTCCAGTTTTTTCATTTGTTCACTCTAATTTTTTAATATATCTTCGCCAAATTTATTTAGAAGATATATTAAAAAATTATAGTGAACAAATGGAAAACTGGAGAAACAAAAGGCTGAGAATGAGTTTGAGAAGCTAAAGGCTGAAGAGGAGCTTGAGAAGCTAAAAGAGCTTGTACAATCGAAGCCACACGCTTAGTAAAACATTTATTAAACAAAAACTAACACCAAAGAGTCAAAAAAAAATTATTTGTTAAAGGCTGAGGAGGAGAGTGAATAGATTGGGGTGGGTTTATATAGGGGGAGCGGACGGATTTATTTCTTTATTTGTTTATTTGTTTATTTGGTGGCCGAGCGGAGGGTAGCGTATCGGAGGAGTGTCATTCTAAGGGTGACAGATCGGATGAGGGTCATTCTGGTTTCTGGACAAGTGGCAGCAACTAGGATTGTGATGATGGAGAACGAGGGATTTGTACAGGCAGCGAATAGATTGGGGTGGGTTTATATAGGGTGAGGGAGGGATTTATTTCTTTATTTCTTTATTTGTTTTTTTATTTGTTTATTTGTTTTATTATTATTTTTATTTGTTTATTTGTTTATTTGTTTATTCTTTTATTTGTTTATTCTTTTATTTCTATATTTTCTTTATTTATGTATTTTCTTTATATTTATTTATTTATTTATTTATTTTTATTTATTTATTTTATTTATTTTTATTTATTTCTTTATTTATTATTTATTTCTTTATTTCTTTACATGAATGATAAAAGCAATATTTATCGTATTTACATGAATGATAAAAACATACCGTAGTGCCCACCAATAAGTGCAACTTTCTGCCATCTCGAATCCGAAAGTGCTGTGAGACTCGTCGGACAGTATCGGTATTTATATACGGATACGTATTTTGTAGTGTATTTAGTATTTTCTTGATTTTCGTAATGTTTTAAAATTTTCCTAACTTATAGATTTTCTTCTTGGCCGGCATACCGCCAGTATACCGGAGTATACCGACGGCATACCGTCCAGACAGATTTTCCACATTTTAGATATTTTTGATTTCAGATATTTTCATGAATAGTGTTTCCGATATTTTTGTGAATAATATTTTAGATATTTTGATGAATAGTATTTAGATATTTTCATGAATAGTGTAGATGCACCCTATTACCCATTGGATATTTGATTTTGTTTGGATGGCCATGACTGACTTAGATCTTCACATGGATCACCATCCGACGGCTAAGATTAATTCCCCCTTCTATATATACCATTTCACTTTCTATCTCCTCCCTCTTTTCATTCTCTTCACTCTCTTTTCATTTTTTCTTCCCTTCTCTCCCCCTTGGAGCTTGCCAAGAGCTTGGCCTTGAGGCCTTGGGTGTGGTGTCTAACCCTCCTAGGAGAAGGAGTAGAAGATTAGGCTTGGAGCTTAACCTAGGTAAGTACATCTTGCCAAATCTATGAACCATATTTTTGTTGTCATTTTTATTTTCCTTGGTATTAAATGCTTAGAATTTTCCCAAACTCATTTTGTTAAATATGTTTTCCTTATGATTCTCGTATATGTGCATGTTTCCAAAATTTATTTAAACAAGGTTTTGATTTTCTGTTAAAACCCAATATGGACTTAGTAGAAAATTTGGTATCAAGAGTGATACTAGTGTTACCATCATGTATCTTGGTCACATATACATATATGAGGCCCTCACCTAGTTTGTATATCATGAATTTTGAGTTTGGTGGCAATCGAAACTCGTTTCGGTGTTCCGAGAACCTCTATTATAGAGTATTTTGAGGTATTGATCTATCAAATGTTTTGATTTGTGAAAAACTAATACTTCCATGTTGTAGGAAATTCAATTCTATGCAATTTTGACTTTTGAAATCCGAATTTCGATTTAAAACGAAGTTTTTATGGCCGAAACAAGTTTTGAGTTTTCAAAATCAACTTTCTGTGACAGTTCGAAAAATCCGTCGGAAATCCGCGGAAATCCCGTCGGAAAATCCGAACTTGCACCATAAAACTTGCTGTGACACTTCGGAAAATCCGCCAGAAATCTGCAATAATCCGCCGGATACTCCGGTTAGGCTGTTTTAGTCTGTTTCTGCCCGTTTCTGCCAGTTTTTGTCCGTTTTTGATATTTTCTTCGATTGTAATGATTCCTTAACAAGATTAGATGATCTTGAATAGTTAGAGAATGATTGTACACCCTATATACACTTGACACTAGCGCTTGTTCAATCATTTTTCTATGAAATGTACTTAACTTTAATTATTGTTTTTCACATGCCATGATATGTCTTTTTGATAGATTCTTTCTTACAAGCTATGATAATTGTTACATGCCTTCCTTGCTTACATGATAGTGGTCCATCGTGACGCACTCTTCTTACATATCTTATTTGCTTACTAGATAGTGACCCGTCGTGGTGCATTCTTGTACATGTCTTTTTTTGCTTACATGATAGTGGCCTGTCATGGCGCACTCTTGATTCCAGTACATGTCTTGCTCCTTAATAGTGGCTCGTCGTAGTGCATTCTTGTCTTGATATTGTCATGTCTTGTTGTGGAATGTTGTAGTGCACATTCTCGCTTTTGTCCAGTCTTGCATGTCTCATGTCTAGGATGGATTCTGCGGAATGCCACACCCAGAATCCAAGAAAATGGTAAGGCTTATATAACTAGATTGATCATTAGAACATGGGTGTGGAGGATTTCCAAGTTACCTGTTGCCTTTGGTCTAGGTCGTTATAACATTTAATTTAAGGGTTTGGAGCTATCCGTCGAGATAAGTACTCTCCCAGCTTCACCGTCGCGTGGGAGCACAAGGATACACTTGTAATCACATCCCGGCATGACCAATAGGTGGCAGCAGGCAGGTAACCGGACTTGGAATTCTCAAACTTGCATTTGTTAGTAATTAGGATTGTGACAACTCTAGTTAGCTAATGTATAAAGCCGTACTCATTGCTTGGCCGTGACTATTGTATGGAGTCCAGTCTAGTCTAGTTTGTCTAGGCAGTGTCCGAATTTGTTTATTTCAGTACATCTTTGTTTATGCTTTACTTTTTTCGGTAAATGATTAGATACTAAAGTTCTGTTCATGAGAAGGGTTACAACCCCGGTCCTTGTTTGGTTTACGGGTTGTAACTTGGGTTTCGGAATAGTTCCTAAGTCATCTTATCATTTATCGTTCTATATAGTATCTTAACATGCTTACATGCTCCAGTTACCTAACATGCTTACATGCTCCAGTTATCTTAACATGCTCACATGCTCCAGTTACTTAATATGCTCACATGTTCCAGTTACATAACATGCTCACATGCTCCGTCTACTTAACACGCGCACATGTCTAGTTTATCTTTCATGTTCACATGCTTCATTTTTCTTACATGTACACAGTTTACATTATGTCACATGTCCTTTACTTTATGCTATATGTTGCTTTACTTATTGTCTTTTCTATTCTCGGGATAAGTGCATTGGAGCGCACGAGTCTCGATTTGCTTTTACTTATTTCTGTCTCTATCTGTTGCTATGATTTGCATGCTGGTTTTAGTTCATAGTTTGGCTTCCTTTGTGGTACTTGCTATTGGGGGTCTGACCCCACTGGTTTTGTTTGGCCAGATCTGATAGAGGAGCTCGGAGGATCTTCCGTACCTTCCACTCGTTGGTGATTACCCAGAGCACCAGAGTACCTTAGTTGGTTTTCTATTTTATTCTCCCACTAGTTATGTATATTATTCTTTTGTGGCGTTTAGGCTCCGAGCACGTGTTTAGCTCGTGTTTTGGACTTGACATTTAGCCTACGGGCTAGAATATGATTTGCGTATTCTAGACTATAGCTAGAGCTTATCATGTATGACTATTACTCTTGCTAGTCTTCACTCTGTATTACTAGCTTCATGATCATTGATATATGATAGTTTGGGACGCTTTACTATTTTATATTCCAGTTGATCTTACTTCTTGTACATTGTTTACTGCCGGTGATTGAGATACCTAGGATTGCTTGACCTAGTATCGACTGTTGGCTTGTAGTAGTAACCCCCATTTATACAGCTTATACGTTATTTTTTAAAAAAATTTAGTTTTAAATTTTTTTAATTTTCTAATTTTAATTTTTTAAATTTTTAAATTTTTTTATTTTTAAATTTTATTTTTAAATTTTTAAATTTTTAAATTTTTTAGTTTTTAATTTTTTTAATTTTTTAATATTTTAGTTTTTAAATTTTTTAAATTTTTAAATTTTTAAATTTTTAAATTTTTAAATTTTTAAAATTTTAAATTTTTAAATTTTTAAATTTTATTTTTTAAATTTAATTTTATTTATTTCTTTATTTTTTAATTTTTAATTTTTATTGTTTTTTAATTTTTTGCTTTTTTGTTTTTATTGCTTTTTAATTTTTTTTGTTTTTTAATTTTGTTTTTAATTTTTTAATTTTTATATTTTATATTTTTTTAATTTTTCTATTTTTTTAAATTTTTAAATTTTTTTAGTTTTTAAATTTTTTTTAATTTTTTTTTTTTCTACTTTTTTACCTTTTTATTTTATTATTTTATTATTTTATTATTTTATTATTATTATTATTATTTTTATATTTCTTTATTTTTTATTTTTTATTTTTTGTATTTTTGTATTTTTGTATTTTATTATTTTCTATTTTATTATTTTTTTATTTGTTTATTTTTGTTTATTTTTTCTATTCTATTTTTCTATTTTTCTATTCTATTTTTCTATTTTTATTATTTTATTATTTTATATTTTTCTATTTTTTTATTCTATTTTTCTATTTTGTATTTATGTTTGTTTATTTTTTTATTTTTTATTTTTATTATTTGTTTATTTTTATTATTTTTATTATTTTTATTATTTGTTTATTTTTTATTGTTTTATTGTTTTATTTTTTTATTGTTTTATTGGTTTATTATTTTATTTTTTTTCTTTTTTTCTTTCTTTCTTTTTTTATTTTTATAATTTATTTATTTATTTATTTATTTATTTATTAATTAATTTTTTATTAATTAATTTATTTTATTTTGTAAAGCCTTTACCAAAACCATATAAACCCATTTATTTATTTTATTTATTTATTAATTTATTAATTTAATTTTTTAAAGCCTTTACCAAAACCACAATTAAAGCTAATAGTTACTAAACTGAATACATTAAATGATCATTAAATGGTGGTATCAAGAATATAGGCACATCATATTATACTTTCATCCATTAACTTTTTTACTATTGTAAATCAGACAAAAATAAATAACTTAAACACAATAGTCAATGAGTGAACATTTGAGCAATTTGAGCAGCAATTTTAGCAACAATTTGAACATTTGATCCACTGTTTACATAATAGATTTACCTTGGTTTACAGTGTACATAATAGATGTACACAGTCAAACACACACAAGAGAAAAGCCACATTGAATGCCAAAATGGGAAAGAAGAAATAAGGGACACTATCTCATACACTATTATGTTCTCAAAAGAAACTACAAGTAGTTTTATAAACTAGACATCGATGCTCAAGTAAACAAAACTGGAACATATACCAAAAATAACAAGCAAGTTTTCGAGCATCAACTACAGTTACAAATAGCTCCAAAAAAATGTTTGTTTCCTTCAGTTGCATCCGTTTTGAAATTATCTGAAACATGACCTAATGCTTGCCTTTCTGTAAATCAGCAACAATCTTCCTTCGTGCGCACAAAAAATCGAGGCAAATCTTCAGTGGAAAGCTTTCTCAGGAACCTATTCAGAACAAAAGAAAATAATTCAATAAACTTTATAGAGCTAAGACAATTATGTCAAAGACTAATCAAATTATATCACACTAATCAAATTATATAACATTAATAAAAGAATGAAGTGGAAATCTATGACAAGGCCTGACAAGAGACACTAAGAAAATTATATAACATGAGTGAGGATTCAGGAGCCAATCCCAAAGAGTTGATATATAATAAAGGGTATAATCATCTCTGTATGTTTGCATGGGTAAACACATAGAAACATGTATTTCCCTGACGAGATTTCAACTCTATCCTATGAAAATGAACTGAAGGAGGTGTCTTAGTTGAAATATCACTTCTTGTTGTTGACCCTGAACAACTAAATGCACAATAATATCGTGTGCGCATCAGAAGGTAACAAAATGAACAGAAGAAGCTTCATGTTAGGAAGATTCAGGTGAGGCATTAATCTGTGCTACCTACAAACATTAATACATGATCATGTATGCCCATGCATCTCTTCAAACCTTAAGATAATGTTCCAAAGAGCATTATGTAAGCACTTCATGTATATGAGCTTCCATTAGCTATCTGATTGCTTTCTCTTGATATGTTAGTGACCTTATTCAAGAAGAAAATTAGAAGGGCAACACAGTCCTAGGTGATTCTTCACAGCTGTAGCAGGCTGGAAAAAATTTATTATGTTGTTAAATACATATAAGTAGTTTGTATATATACCAGTGTTCCAAGTGATCCTTGTCCCATAAATAGCCGTTGAGATGCACATCTATACATCTATCTCAAAAGGCATCTAATTACATAGGGGTTCTCATGTATTTATATATTGCCTCTTCTGCAAACAATAGTTCTTTACTATTTGAACACTTCCTGATTTGACCTCCATTTACATCTTTATCAAAATCCATAGTGTTAAAGACTTCTCCTATGTCAAGTCTAAAACAGCAAGCTGATGCTCGTCTGTTCCATCTCCTGGGTGTTACTTAACATACAGAAGAAGTACTATTGAGCTAATTCATATGATTACGCTACTTATCTTTTACTTGCCACTGTTAAGCTATTCCAAAGGTTCCATGTTGTGAACAAAATCTATGTGTGTGCTCTTGATAGACCCACAATTTATGTACATTGGTGCTTAAATTGACATAGGCTTTGTGTTGATTGCTATGTATTCCATGCTGGTGCTTCTGCATGTTGTAGTTTGTTCTTGTTCTGAAGTTCAAAAAATGGGTCATTGCCCTTCTCGCATACACACTTTTTTTATTTTTGTGGAGAAAGCTGCTCTAGTTTGTTTCTTGAACTTGATGTTTCATTTCAGAAATGACTTTTTTGGTGGGAATTTACCTAACTATATGGTTCCGTAGAACTCTACGAAAACATGTCCAGAATGTGAAGGTCTCGACAGTCGGTATTGGTATCATGGGCTACATCGGTAACAAGGTCAGGTTTCCTCCTTTTGTTATTTATAGCAGGTGTCTCATATGTATTGTTATGTTTTATGTCCCAGACATTTGACCAATCACTATGAAAACCTATGTTCCTTGGCTACCATATCCGTAGTTACATCTGACATGAATGCAACACGATACTTCATCGACACACGTAGGATGTGGCTCGCCATTCGCTCCTCCAAAAGGAACCAAGACATGGTCGAAAGTGATTTTTGATGATCATGGTCTTGCCAAACATAATTAAGATATGAGAAAACAACATTTCTATAACTTTTTGGGAACTAGTTACTATCCAAACGTATGTGAATATAGAATCATTAAGATATAATGTGTAAATGTTCTCACGTGTATATATAATTGTTATGTAGTTATTTGAATCTAGCTTTAGGGTTTTAGGAGATGAGAAGGAGAAACTTTTTTTATTGTAATAAAAACCACTATATCACTTATATTGGGGATTATAAATCTTGAATCTGCCAAGCACAGCCCAAATTTCAATTTTTCCTGATAGTACTAAACCAACTGGTCCAGTAGACTCAGACTTTAGGTTTTACCTGATTTACTGAGTTGTATTCCTTTGTTGTTGTTTTTGTTTCTTGAACTTCTTTGTCTAGGCACTATTCTCAATAAGAAAAGCGCATACTGTAGTTAAGGTAATTCTACCTGGAACAGTAACATGTACACCCGTACCTCTACACTAAAAAATCAATTCAAAGTAATATATTATGTAATGAAAATAGTGTAATACAGGAATTATAATCAAGAGATAAAAGAGGACTTACTAAGGCTCCATGTATTTGACGAAGGACTTGTTCCACACAAGGAAATCGCCGAGGCTAACGTCTCCAATTTTCTTAGATTCTGGATTTTTATCAGCCTTGTAAATCTTTGTAGAGAATACCTTTCGTGTAACCATGCTCACCTTCAATTCATCAGGTTCCAAGACATAGCCATGACATATACCCCGATGGATTGGATCTACTACCTCCTTGGCAATTGCAAGACAGTTGCCATCCCAATCAAGCAGCTCACACAATCTTGCAACTTCTGTAGGTTCATTGTGTGCCACTTTAGTAGGTTCATTGCGTGCCACTTTTGTAGGTTCTTTGTGTGCCACTTCGGTAGGTTCATTGCATGCCACTTCAACAGGTTCATTGCGTGCAGATGTCTTGCATGCCACTTTAGTATGTTTATAGCCTGCCACTTTAGTAGGTTCTTCGTGTGCTAATTCAATAGGTTCATTGCATGCCACTTCAACAGTATCATTATGTGCAGATGTCATTGAGTCTCCTTTAGCTAAGGAATGTCTTTTCCTTGTTAGATTCATGTTCATCATCATTGGGGGTGGCGAAGACCCAACTATTTCTTCTGCTTCTGTTTGAGAGATGTTTTTCTAGAGCACATAACAACAATTTATAAATACACAAATATGATTTAAGTAAACAATAAAGTAATATATATACACACGTTTTAGGGCATTGATAAAGTAGTGTTGGGTATTCACCGAACACATGTTCAAACATAAATCAACTATTGACTCCAACCGTTCAAAAAATTTCTCTGTAATCTTCCTTTCCGCTCGTTCATTCAATAGCATTATATGGCAAGGAAGACAATCCTCATACTGTCTTCTAGAAACATGGCTACCAACACCCGGAAGACTGTCTTTTGAGTTCTTACCTAGAACTTGAGTCAAAGGATCGGAATCAATTGATAACGGGTGAATGTCGCTATTGTTTTCACTATTTTTAGCTTCTTCGACCTTTTCCTTAATTTTCTTCTGTAATGAGATGTTGAACATAACTAAATAAATACAAAAATATTTATGTATATGCATTAAACTTTACTAATGTCATTTATCTCACCATCAGCTCCACGGCGCTAGGCAATATGCTTCTATCCTTTCTAGTATGAGTTTCGATCCACACTGCAGTTCGTGAAATTGGAATAGTAGGATTTGCTTGTTTTTGAATCTGTACCATAAATGGTTGTTATTATATCAGTTTAACCATTGAAATATTAAAGGTGCACCAGAATACATACATATCCTCATCGACCATTGCAGCACTCTTACGTCCTCCAGTATGGCCACACCTACTATGCTTCTTATTTTCAGCATTTTTTACTCTACGTTCTTTTGTTTTTTCTCCACACTCATTTTTACAGAATTTCTTCCAATCCTCTTTTTTTGTTCGAGGAGGAATATTCAATTTTTGTTCCTCTATATTTGGATACTTGTCCAAAAAAATCTTCCGCAAAGTATTTTTATGCTTCCTAAACACACTCGCCATTGAACCTTGAAGATGTCTTCTGATGTAGGTTGGTACTTCAAATTCTTTCTGCAATAACATATGTTAAGCGGAATAAAAACATATACTAATGTACTATTTTCTAAATAAAGAACCCCTTAAAAACTAATGCAGAAATGTATAATTGTCATCTCACCAATATGGCATTCCAAATTTCATCCTTCTGATGATCATGAACTGTCACGATCCGCTACCTGCCGAGTCATGTCCAGCCTACCCTTGAGATAAAACGTAGTAAGCTGTTCTAAAGACAAACAAGATAAGACCAAAGTGTGCTAACAGTTCTATATGTAATAATGAGTCAAAAATGTTCCAAACATAAGTCATCTTGTATATAAATATGTTCCAAGTACAAGTCCAAAATGTAAAACTGGATACAGGTCCAGTTACAAAATACGTAGTCTAAAATATGACTACTCTCAAAGTCCCGAGCAACAACACAAACTAGACGAGTTTCCCTGTAGGTACATCCTCGTAAAGTAAAGCTTGATCCTCGTCAGCAACTCCATAATAGGAATCGCATAGCAACTCCTCCTCGGTAAGTATACCTACAACGTTATCCTGTCAGGATAGGATCAAGTACTGATTCTAACAAACTAAATATACAAAACATAAAATGAACAGAAATGTAGGAATCATGGAATATCATAATCTATCATGGCATCATATGTTTGTTTTAAACTTTTAAACTGTAGCATGTACGTGATCGGTCAATAGGTAAATAGGATGTAAAATGGTACATATCAATTTTTCTGGAATGCACATACGTGCACTAACGGCATCGGTGAATATCCATATACAAATGCGGGATCAGACCTACGGCAAAGTTACATATATAATGTTACCGTGCACGGTAAATACATACGAAGAAGGGGGGCATGATCACGTACTCTACTAACAGTTTTCCCTTAACCCGTTTTATAACATATGGGTGATACGAGAACAGTATGAAGCATGGTGGATACTGAGAGCAGTATGAAGCATATGAAACATGGGGATATACGACTTGCAGTTTAAATATTAACATGGTTTATACACAATTCATTATATACTGTAAATAAAGTTTATAGAGTTACTTGCCTCTAGCAAAGCAAGGTAGTAAAGGAAATGCTATAGATGTTTGGTGTTTCGTCAATGTAAAATAATACATGAACTTAGTTTTATACTAAGTTAAACACTAAGACACTAGATGTGCGACACGACTTTCTGACCGGACACCTAGCCAAATGATGACTTTAGCATAGAAGACCAATATGCGGTGACACAATACCTAAAATAAATTTCTAGGGCCTTTACACTATGGTAAGGTGAGGTCCAATACTACAATACCCCAAAATCATACAATACATCGCAAGTCGTAATTATTTAATAAATAAATCAGACTGTACACTGTGTTTCAACAATTTTTGAGATAGACAAAATGCTCAATTATATATAAAATAAATTACCAAAATGATCCTTGTTAATTGTAGAAATTTATACTAATTTTTATGAAATTTATAAACCCTCATAGATATTTATTAAAAATCAGTAAACATAAGTATCCTGAAAATGAGTTATGTTTTCCTATTTTTATAAAATGCCAAAATTACTAATTAAATAATGGAATAATTATATTAAATTAGATAAATTATCATAGTATTCAAATACAATTATTTCCAGATTTTTACAGCACGTAATATATATATAAATTCAAAAACTGCAAGTAACAATTTTTCGAAAATAATTAATTAATTATTTAATATTTTGTACTCGTATTCGAAATTGAACTGAAGTCCAGATACGGGATCCAAAGCCATGAATCAAGTCCGATATGACTCGTATAGACTTTGAATGTATTTAGACACATTTGGGCCCAAAAATTCATGCTAGGTTTGGACACCAAATGGCCATGATTAATAAAATATAGTAATTCAAATAAATATAAAAGTATTTTAATAATAATATATTTTAAAGTGGTAAAATATACAAGTCATAAAATTATATAATAAAATAACTTGTGAATTTACACATAATGACATTTGCACAAAATTGTATTTGAAATATATATACATATACAACAAATAAATTTATATATATATATATGTATATATATATATATATATATATATATATATATAAATATAAATATAGATATTTATATATAGGCCCCTTCTATGATACATGGGATGTATCAATACATCCCAAACAATTGCATTGAAAATGCATTGGAAATTGTGAAAGATGTTTACTTTGATTTTGACTTTACCTGTTACTTTAACTTCGGCTTTAATCTGAACCATTGGATCAACATCCAATGATTCAGATTTGGGATGTATCGATACAAATTTTTACATGGGATGTATTGAAATTTTTTCCTTATATATATAATAAACATATATATATATATATATAATAAATATATATATAGAAAATACTTAATATAAAAAATATATATAAATCCAGTATATGTATTATATACAACAGTATATAACAATATATATATAAATACATATACATATACATATACATACACACACACACACACACACACACACACACACACACACACACACACACACACATATATATATATATATATATATATATATATATATATATATATATATATAAAATATATATATATATATTTTATATTTTTTTTATAAAAATATATATATTTTATATATATATATATATATATATATATATATATATATATATATATATATATAGGGAGCGGATCAAAAGCCCCCCTTAGAAAGCCCCCGAAAAACCCCCATCACTCTAATTCGTAATATTAATGTTAATGTTAATATTAATTTTTTTTAATTTTTTTATATTAATGTTAATGTTAATGTTAATATTAATGTTAATTTTAATGTTAATATTAATTTTAATGTTAATATTAATGTTAATTTTAGTATTTAATGTTAATATTAATATTAACATTAATATTAACATTAATATTAACATTAAATTACGGATTAGAGTGAGGGGGTTTTTGGGGGGCTTTCTAAGGGGGGCTTTTGATCCGCTTCCATATATATATATATATATATATATATATATATATATATATATATATATATATAATACGTATATAATATATTTTTTTTGTATTATATATATATATATATATATATATATATATATATATATATAAATATATATATATATATATATATAAATAAATAAATAAATAAATATATATATATATATATATATATATATATATATATATATATATATATATATATATATATAAAATAAAACAATTAAAACAAAATAAAACAAAAAGAACAACAAAAGGGGGGCTCAAACTCGGCCCGCTGGGACAGGGGGAGGGTTTGAGTGGCACTCGGCTGACCAGGGGGCCAGCTCGAGCTTGCTGGTCGGGTTAGGGCTTGGATTAATTATATTATGAAATAGAGTAACGGGTTGGAAAATAAACCAAACCCGATAACCAAACCCATTAGCCCAAGTTCTGTGTCTTCGTGTCCTGACAGTTAGGAACACGAAGACACACGAGTCCTGTGTCCAAAGCGTGTACCACACACACGACACGAGTTTCTCGTGTCCGAGCACATCAATGGACTCCTCGTGTCTAGGCGAGTCCAGTTACACAAATACGAGACACTGAATGACACGAGGGATAAAAATGACACGTACGTGTCAGATAGGCAGTGGCCGTCGAGGGTGCTACACGGCGGAGGAGGCGTCAGGGTCGTCGGAGGAAAATGGTGCTGAGTTCGTCACGTCGTAGGGAACAATGTGGCAGTGGTCGTAGGCGGTGGCGTGGCTTGTAGGGGCGGCGCTCCTAGATCTAGGGTTCCGACGAGCTCGTCGAGTAAGAAATAGGGTAGGGCGGTGGCTAGGGTGGTCAGAGTGGTGTCTAGGGTTAGGGTTTAGGTCGGGGTCTATTTATAGGGTCGAATGGCGGTGGAATTAGGGTTATGGTTACGAGAAATTAGGGGTTTGGGTCGGTCGCCGGTCGTCGATCGTCGGTGAGGTCGTAGGGGGGGGATGACGGGTGTTTTACGGTTAGATCCCCAAGTTTGGGGTTTTACAAACTAACCCTACCGCCTTAGCAAAATGCAAAACCTAATTTGCAAAACCTATCCCGCAGTGTTCTGTGCAAATTCTAATTTGCACAGACAATACAAAAATTGCAAATCGACTTAAAAATAATCTAATAAATTATAAACTGATGTAAAAACAATTTAAATAATTGCAAAATAATATTTTTAGCTTTAAAAATCATTTCAAAATTCTAAAAAATTTCTAATAATTATAATAATTTATTTTAAAGATATAAATGCTATTTAAAATTATAAAAAAAATAATATTTTAAAATCTAGGGGCTTACAAATCTTCCCTCCTTGAAAAATTTTGTCCTCAAAATTTATAAGGATAGAAGACTCTACAAACATTTAATATAGCAAGTAATGCAAACAAATGACTAAGGCTACTATTAAGACTAATATCTAAGGTATTAAACGGGAACGGGTGGTTCCCTCGCGGCTGTTGAGTCGAACAAGTAAGGGTATCTCTCCCTCATGTCCGACTCCCTCTCCCAAGTAGATTTCCTCGGAGAGTGACGGCTCCAAGCTATTCGTACCAAGGGTATGACTTTGTTCCTCAGTCTCTTCTCCCTCCTGTCCAATATCTCTACTGGCTGCTCAGTAACTACAAGGCTCGGTCCGATCTCCAACTCTGAATGATCTAGCACATGGCTGGGGTCTGGAACGTACCTCCTCAGCTGAGACACATGAAAAACATCGTGAACTCCTGCTAGGTTGGGTGGAAGTGCAACCCTGTAAGCTACCTCTCCGTTCCTCCCAAGTATCTCGAACGGTCCAATATATCTGGGGCTCAACTTGGGGCCTCGTCCGAACGGATCGTCCCTCTAGTAGGTGATATCTTCACCAGTACCATATCCCCGTCGGTGAACTCCATCGGTCTGCGACTAGCATCGGCCCAGTATTTCTGCCTGTCCTGAGCGACTCTAAGACTGTCTCTGATCATCCTGTCCTTATCTGCTGTATCCGTGATCATCTCCGAACCAAGCATAATTCTATCCCCAACATCATCCCAAAAGAGCGGTATACGGCATCGCCGTCCATATAGTGCCTCGAAAGGAGACATACCGATGCTGGCTTGGTAGCTGTTGTTGTATAAAAACTCTACCAAGTGCAGATGGCTCTCCCATGATCCGCCAACGTCCAGCACACAAGTCCTCAGCATGTCCTCTAGCGTATGTATCGTCCTCTCGGACTGTTCATCTGTATGTGGGTGGTACGCTGTACTGAACTTGAGCCGACTGCCCAACTCCTTCTGTAAGCTCCTCCAGTAGTGGAATATGAATCTGCTATCCTGGTATGATACGATGCTCGCTTGTACCCCGTACAAGAGAACTATTCGCTGTATGTATAGCTCTGCCAACTTCTCGATGGGGAGCCCCACCTTAAAGGGTATGAAGTGCGCACACTTCGTCAGCCTGTCAACGATGACCCATATGGCTTTCTTTCCTCCTTGAGGACGAGGAAGCCCTGAGACGTAGTCCATCGTAATATGTTCCCACTTCCACTCAGGAATGGGTAACGACTGTAATAGACCAGCTGGCCTCTGACGCTCCGCCTTGACCTGCTGGCAAACTAGGCATCTCGAAATGAAACGTGATACATCTCTCTTCTTCCCGTGCCACCAAAGATGTTTCCGCAAGTCACGGTACATTTGGTTGGCACCAGGGTGAATAGAATATCGCTATCGATGCGCCTCCTGTAAGACTGCCTCTATCAGCTCTCCCTTCGGCACGCATAATCGGCTGCCATGCCTCAAGGATCCATGCTCTGCTACGGTAAAGTCATCTAGCAATCCAGCTAAAGCCTGGGCTCGAAGTCTGCGGAGGCTCTCATCTGTAGACTGTGCCTCCTTGATCTGCTCCATCAGACCTGACTGAATGTCTAGCACCATCATCTGTATCACTGATCCTGGCCGAACTATCTCGATATCGAGCTTCTCCAGATCTTTTCGTAAATGATGATCTATCATCAGATACCATGCCGTCGAAAGCCTGCTCAGCGCATCCGCCACCATATTTGCCTTCCCAGGGTGATACTGTAAATCGATGTCGAAGTCCTTCATCAACTCCAACCATCGTCTTTGCCTCATGTTCAGCTTTTTCTGCATGAACACATACTTCAAGCTCTTATGGTCAGTAAAGATTTCCACTCGCTCTCCGTATAAGTACTATTTCCACAATTTGAGTGCAAAGATCACCGCAGCTAACTCTGGGTCGTGGATAAGATAGTTTTGTTCATGAGTCCGTAATTGCCCAGATGCATAAGCAATCACTTTGCCATGCTGATGTAGGACACATCTTAGCCCCTTTCCCGAAGCATCGATGTAAATAGTAAAACTTATAGACCCTGAAGGTAATGTCAGAACTGGAGCGGTCGTCAGCCTCCTTTTTAGCTCCTCAAATGCTGCCTGGCAGTCCTCTGACCAGATGTACTCTGCGTCCTTCGGTGTCAGTTTCGTCATGGGTTCAGCTATCCTAGCAAAGTCCTGGACGAACTTCCTATAATAGCCTGCTAAACCCAAGAAGCTCATGATCTCTGAAACTGACGTCGGAGCCTTCCATGTCTCTACGGCAGCAATCTTCCTGGGATCCACTAAGATCCCCTCTCTAGTGACCACATGACCGAGAAACTCCACTCGGTCCAAAAAGAACTCACACTTCGACAATTTGGCATACAACCTCTCCAGCCTTAGAATCCCCAAAACTGTTCGCAAGTGCTCTGCGTGCTCCTCCGGCGTTTTCGAGTATATCAGGATGTCGTCGATAAATACTACGGCAAACTTATCCAGATATTGGTGAAATATCTTATTCATCAAGTTCATAAAGACACCTGGCACATTTGTGAGACCAAATGGCATCACCAAAAACTCGTACTACCCGTACTTCATGTTAAACGCCGTCTTCTGGATGTCTGCAGTCCTGACTTTCACCTGGTGGTAACCGGATCTCAAATCTATCCTGGAAAATACCTTTGTTCCACTCAACTGGTCGAATAAATCATCTATCCTGGGCAGAGGATATTTGTTCTTAATGGTGATGGTATTCAACGTTCGGTAGTCAATACACAACCGGACTGTACCATCCTTGTTCGGTACAAAGAGTACTGGCGCTCCCCATGGAGAAGCACTAGATCGAATGAAACCCTTCTTCAACAGGTCATCAATCTGCTCCTTCATCTCTACGGCCTCCTTGGGGTTCACTCTATAGCAAGCCTGGGATACTGGTGATGAACCTGGTACTAAATCTATAGTGAACTCCACATCTCTGTCAGGTGGAAGTCCTGAAAGATCCTCTGGGAATACATCCATAAACTCCCTAATGATAGGGTATGGCGGTGCTAACTCCCCAACAGTCGTACAACAGTTCGGCTCTAGGCTGATCTCCGGCCCTGTCCTCGTGACACTGAACGGTGCCGTGCCTGGGGGACTGAACAGAATACTACCCTCATGGCAGTCTATAGCTACGTGAGCATAGCTAAGCCAGTCCATCCCCAATATGATATCATACCCGGGGAGTGGCATCACAAAGAATCGTCCTCCAAAATATCTCCCAGCAATAGTAATAGAGCATCTATAGATAGCCATAATGGGTACTGGTCCACCTTCCATCATTACTCTACTCATCTCCTCGGTAGGTGTAGCTACTAAGTGGTGCTTATGCATAAACTCTAATAACAGGAAGTTATGTGATGTACCAGAATCAAACAAGCATAGAGCTAGAAAAGTATGTAAATAAACATGACCTGTGATGATGTCAGCCAAATAATGTGGCTCCGAAACCTGCTCCGGCTCCACCTCAAGAGCCAGACTATAAGCCTTCTCCTGGGGTCCCTTTTGCTGCTGCAGATGTTGCCCAAACCTCTGCTGCTGAGTAGGAAGCGGCGGTCCTCTAGATGGTGGTCTAGCACCTGGTACCCTGGCTACTTGGCAGTCCCAAAGCTGATGGGTGGTAGACCCACATGCTAAACACTGCCCCAACCTTTTCCTACAGACGAAAGTGTCATGGCCTGGCCTTTTACAGAATGAACACATACCCCCTTTTGTTGTCGGGGTCCCGGGGATCTAACTGGCGGGGTTGGGTGATGTGGTGTGAGAGGACGGTAAGTCTGGTAGTGCGGCGCTGGTGCTCTTGGTTGGAAAGCCTGACGCTTGGAAGGTCCCTCGTGGTGTACAGGAGCCGGCCTCTTGTAAGACAGAAGACGATCTTCCATGTCCTGGGCCAACTCTAGGCTCTGGTAGTAGTCAGTCGTCCCATTCGCTACTATAAGAATGCCAATGTCTGGAACTAGACCATGGCAAAACCTACGCGTTATCTCCTTTGGGTCTGCAACTAGACTAGGAGCAAAATAGCTCAGACGGATGAACTCTGTTGTATACTAGTCAACAGAACAGTTCCCTGCTGGATGTTCTAGAATAGTAGCCCCATGGCTACCCTAGCGGTGGTCGAGAAGAATTTCTTCTTGATCTGGATCTTAAAATGATCCCAAGTGGCCTTCCCTCTCGCGAATAGCGGCTCATTTCTGAACCAAACTCCTTCCAAGTCTGTCAACAAAAATCCAGCTGCCTCGACCTAGAGGTCACCCGGTCACCTAGCTCCAAGGAGCTTCCTCTCTACCGAGTCAAGCCAGTCATCTGCTACTACGATGCCCTCGGTCCCCATGAACTCCTTGGGGTTCAAACCCATAAAGTCCTTGATATTCCTCGCTCTCTGCCATGGCTCTACCGGTGGTGGGACCACGGTACGCTCATCAGAATGCTCCATGCTATGGCGGAGTAAGGTGGTCTGCTCCTGATGGGTCGTTAGGAACCCCTGGATCATTGTGAGCAGTTGGTTCCCGTCGAGAGTGACGGAAGCCTGGGCAAGTATAGTAATAGGTGGTGGTGGGAGTATCGGGTCCTGTTGGGACTGTGATGTGGAAGGTGGTGGAGGCATCTGGGTTGGTGGATTTGTGGGGTGGGGGAGGATGGTAGGTGGAGGTGGAGGTGCATCTATCAACTGGTCAACCGACTGGGTAGGAAGTGTGCCATTTTCAGGTATGGCATACTGGGATGAGCGGGTGAGCACCATCTAATAAATAAAAGAACTTATAAGGACTCTTTTAAGTAACCAATCATAAACAACAAGAAAATCTAATTTGTAATAACGAGCATATGATGTGATGCGTTTTATATGTTGCAATCCTAGTAATCCTCTATGTGTTCTAAGCGTCATTCCTAGTGTTGTCTAGTTACCTTAAGTTCCTACTTGCAGGCATGCTTGGTACAATAACGTAACCAAAAAATTTAGTCAGGACCTGCATGGGCCACCATTAAAAATATGTCACGATCTGCTACCCAAATTGTTGGGCTGGGCCGAGTCATATCCAGCCTACGATTAAGATAAAACGTAGTAAGCTGTTCTAAAGACAAACAAGATAAGGCCAAAGTGTGCTAACAGTTTTATATATAATAATGAGTCAGAAATGTTCCAAACACAGAAGAAGTCATCTTATATATAAATATGTTCCAAGTACAAGTCAAAAATATAAAACTGGATACAGGTCCAGTTACAAAATACGTAGTCTAAAACATGACTACTCTCAAAGTCCCGAGCAACTACACAAACTAGACGAGTTTTTCTGCAGGTACATCCTCGTAAAGTAAAGCCCGATCCTCGTCAGCAACTCCATAATAGAAATCGCATAGCAACTCCTCCTCGGTAAGTATACCTACAACGTTATCCTGTCAGGATGGGAGCAAGTAATAATTCTAAAAAACAATATATACGAAACAAGAAATGAACACAAATATAGGAATCATGGCATATCATAATCTATCATGGCATCATATGTTTGTTTTAAAGTTTAAAACTGTAGCATGTACGTGATCGGTCAATAGGTAACTAGGATGTATAGTGGTATATATCAATTTTTCTGGAATATACATACGTGCACTAAAGGCATCGGTGTATATCCATACACAAACGAGGGATCAGACCTACGGCAAAGTTACATATAGAATGTTACCGTGCACGATAAATACATACGGAGAAGGGGGGCATGATCATGTACTCTACTAACAGTTTTCTCTTAACCCGTTTTATAACATATGGGTGATACGAGAACAGTATGAAGCATGGTGGATACTGAGAGCAGTATGAAGCATATGAAACATGGTGATATACGACTTGTAGTTTAAATATTAACATGATTTATACACAATTCATTATATGCTGTAAATAAAGTTTGTAGAGGTACTTGCCTCTAGCAAAGCAAGGTAGTGAAGGAAATGCTATAGATGTTTGGTGTTTCGTCAATGTAAAATAATACATGAACTTAGTTTTATACTAAGTTAAACACTAAGACACTAGTTGTGCGACACGACTTTCTGACTGGACACCTAGCCAAATGATGACTTTAGCATAGGAGACCAATGTGCGGTGACACAATACCTAAAATAAATTTCTAGGGCCTTTACACTATGGTAAGATGAGGTTCAATACTACAATACCCCAAAATCACACAATACATCGCAAGTCGTAATTATTTAATAAATAAATCAGACTGTACACTGTGTTCCAACAATTTTTAAGATAGACAAAAAGCTCAATTATACATAAAATAAAGTACCAAAATGATCCTTGTTAATTATAGAAATTTATAATAATTTTTATAAAATTTATAAACCCTCATAGATATTTATTAAAAATTAGTAAAAATAAGTATCCTGAAAATGAGTTCTATTTTCCTATTTTTATAAAATGTCAATTAAATGATGGAAAAGTGATATTAAATTATCTAAATTAACATAGTATTTAAATACAATTTTTCCCAGATTTTTACATCAATTTATATATATATATATATATATATATAAATTCAAAAACAACAAGTAACAATTTCTGGAAAATAATTAATTAATTATTTAATATTTAGTCCACGTATTCGAAATTGAACCAAAGTCCAGATACGGGACCCAAAGCCATGAATCAAGTCCGATATGACTCGTACAGACTTTGAATGTATTTAGACACATTTGGGCCCAAAAACCCATGCTAGATTTGGACACCAAATGGCCATGATTAATAAAATACAGTAATTCAAATATATATATATATATATATATATATATATATATATATATATATAATTTTTTTAATAATAATATATTTTAAAGTGGTAAAATATACAAGTCATAAAATTATATAATAAAATAACTTGTGAATTTACAAATAATGACATTTGCACAAAATTGTATTTGAAATATATATACATGTACAACAAATACATTTATATATATATATATATATATATATATATATATATATATATATATATATATATATATAAAGAAAAATATATATATATATATATATATATATATATATATATATATATATATATATATATATATATATATATATATATATATATACAAAATACTTAATATAATATATATATATATATATATATATATATATATATATATATATATATATATATATATATATATATATATATATATATATATATTTATATATATATATTTTTCATTTATATATATATTTATATATATATATATTTTTCATTTATATATATATATATATATATATATATATATATATATATATATATATAAATGAAATATATATATATATATATATATATATATATATATATATATATATATATATATATATATATATATAAACAATTAAAAACAAAAATAAAACAAAAAGAACAACAAAAAGGGGGGCTCGAACTCGGCCCGGTGGGACATGGGGTAGGTTTGAGCGCCACTCGGCAGACCAGGGGGCTAGCTCGAGCTTGCTGGTCGTGTTAGGGCTTGGGTTAATTATATTGTGAAATAGAGTAACGGGTTGGAAAACAAACCAAACCCGATAACCAAACCCATTAGCCCAAGTTCTGTGTCTTCGTGTCCTGACAATTAGGGATACGAAGACACACGAGTCATGTCTCCAAAGCGTGTACCACACACACAACACCAGTTTCTCGTATCCGAGCACATCAATGGACTCCTCGTGTCTAGGTGAGTCCAGTGACACAAATACGAGACACAGAACGACATGAGGGGTAAAGTAACACGTACGTGTCCGATGGGCAGTGGCCGTCGAGGGTGCTACACGACGGAGGAGGCATCAGGGTCGTCGGAGGAAAATGGAGCTGAGTTCGTCACGTCGTGGCGAACAATGTGGCAGTGCTTGGAGGCGATGGCGTGGCCTGTAGGGGTGGCGCTCCTAGATCTAGGGTTCCGGCAAGCTCGTCGGGGAAGAAATAGGGTAGGGCGGTGGCTAGGGTGGTCGGAGTGGTGTCTAGGGTTAGGGTTTAGGTCGAGGTCTATTTATAGGGTCGAATGGCGATGGAATTAGGCTTAAGGTTACGAAAAATTAGGGTTTTAGGTCGGTCGCCGGTCGTCGGTCGCCGGTGAGGTCGTGGGGGCGGGGGGGGGGGGGGGGGGGGGGGGGGGGGTGGTGACGGGTGTTTTACGGATAGGTCCCCCCAAGTTTAGGGTTTTACAAACTAACCCTACCGCCTTAGCAAAATGCAAAACCTATCCCGCAGTGTTCTGTAAAAATTCTAATTTGCACAGACAATACAAAAATTGTAAACCGACTTAAAAATAATCTAATAAATTACAAACTGATATAAAAATAATTTAAATAATTACAAAATGATATTTTTATCTTTAAAAATCATTTTAAAAATTATTTAAAAATTCTAAAAAATTTCTAATAATTATAATAATTCTTTTTAAAGATATAAATGCTACTTAAAATTATATAAAAATAATATTTTAAAATCTAGGGGCTTACAGGAACCAACCTCCAGTCAGTGCACTTGATGGATGCATGTGACTTCACAATCTCGCCAACACGGTGCATAAAGTGAGGCGCTCTCTTTCCAATTGCTTTTCCATGTCTGTTGAAGTCAATTTTCTCTTGAGGTTTGTTGCTATCTTGTGATTCTATATTTTCCTGATTGAAGTTGCTGCCCATATGTTCTGACATTGTGCTTAGCAATAAAACCTTCAATATCAACCAAGAAAAATATTATTGGTTTACATAACATAATAAGAAAACTGGAAGGAAATATTTGTTAAACATTTTTTAATAGAGCAAACTGCAGTCGCCAATTGGCAGCAAACTGGAAGCAAATATAGAGCAAACTACAGTAAATTTAATAGGGGATATGAATATAGAGCAAACTGCAGTCGCCATTGCAAGCAAATATACAGGTATAAGAGCAAACTGCAATAATTTAATAGCTCATTATAGAGCAAACTGCAGTAAATTCAGCAGGTAGAAGATTAACCTGCAGTAATTAAATTCAATAGCTCATTAGGTAAATGTGCAAGATGTATATGTTAATAAATAGGTAAATGTGTAAACTGATAAATAGGGGATGGCATATGAGTAACAATCTAGGTAAATGAGAAGCAAACATTTTGAAACCCTCCAGATTTCTCTAAAATCACAACAGGGTCTAGACAAAGAAAAATATAGTATTATTCATATAGAGTGCTTTCAAGGATTGCGAGTATATGGCTTAAAATCCAAAAAATATCAGCACATATTAGAAGATATAGCGTAATATCGGTACACAATATTTGGCAAATTTACATATAGTGCCAATATATCAATAACTCAGCATAGTATTATTGATATACAATATTACATTCAGCTCTCATTCCTTTGATGGATACCCCAGCTTTTCTGGTTATATTGTTTAGGAACATGCCATTCAATATGTACATAATTGGTATACAGGATACTTACAGAATAATTGGTATACCTCATCTTTTTTCTTTCCGTTTGATTATCTTTGAATGTTATTTTGCAGTGATATTCTGGACAATGGAGACCACCTTGGCCAATGAGAGAAAATATATGAAACACAGAAATGCTACAATAAACTTGTGTGTTTGTGGACAATCATGATGATAGAAGTATACATAAAGTGACTATGAAACTTAAGATTGTAGTCCTCGGTTGTTAGCTACTTCGCAAAATTGGTGGAAAGATAAATGCCTGAACACTTGCCTTGAACAAAAATCTTTAGCATATATACTGATGTTAAGGTACCATATAATGATGTTAAGGTACCATAAGACGATCCTTCTTTGTCCATCCAGTAAAAAATAAATGTCTGAACACTTGCCTTGTCTTACTATAGTTTTGAAGTTAATTCATCAAGAAAAAAAAAGAATATTAGGTACCATTGTTGATAAGGGGAACTAGAATTTGCTAAACTTAAAAGATGGAAGTCTCATAGATTTCCTTCGTCTTCCTCTTGGTGCCTTCCTGTAACAACTTGAGTTCATCTATTACAAAAATAAAGAATCTGGGAAAAGTACTGTTAACCCAAAATTGCTCAGCCTTGATTTTATTCGCTTCAAAATTCAGTCACTAGTTTAGAACAAATGCAATGCCTAATGAATGGCGAAGTAGTATTATAGTACCCACTTATAAAAATAAAGAAGATATACAAAGTAATAACTGTCAAGGAACTAATACAAAAACAATCAGTATATAGTATGCATGCCCATTTGAAAATTAATTGAAAGCCTGATGGCCATGAAACAAAAATGAAAAAAGGATAAAAATAACATCTATGTCTAACATTCAATACCTTGTATTATAGATGTACATGATTCCTGTGGAATCTTTGCAGCGAACATCTGTGTCTAACAAAATCCAACCATTCTATGTTGAATCCAAATGCCACCTTTTGTATTATAGATGTACATGATTCCTGCATATTTTCTTACCTTCTAATTTCATCATCGTTCTTTCTATACATATTAATATTTAGAAGAAGATTTGCTTCTGGTAAGATTTCTTGGTAAATCTTTATTTCTTGCCAAATGTTACCTTGGGCGTCGTCACCTTGGAATCTTTCCGACAAAGGTTTGACAATAGGGATCAGGAAGTACTTGTAAGCATTTGCTCTCTCATTGATGACAGCAATGCTCCCTCACTTTCCCTATTCTCCTTTGTCAATCTACAACAGGCTATGAGAATTCGCCTTTGTAAGGCTTGCGTCTGGCAGTAACTGTGGTATCTTCCATTAGCATAGTATAGGCATATATGTGCCAAATGGATATGCTTCACATTAGGTTATTTGGCATACTTGCTTGAAATTGTTCATTTTGGACAAAGATGAACATTAGCATATTAATATTCATATGTGATGTAATTTACCTGTTCCTTTCCCAAAGACAACTCATGTATCAGAATAAAAGCATGGACTGGCAACCTGATCTAATTCAGAAGTAAAACCCTAAATCCTTATCGGTAGGTGTTTGGACATGTATGGTCGAAACCAATTTGCATAAAGCACATATCACATAATATGAATCCTATAGTACTAAAACAATCGAAAACATGATCTTAACTGATAGATTAAATATTTTCATGTCAATACATGATAGGAACCAAAACGAAAGCACATGATTGGCACCGATGTCCACCGACTCTACGATCCTAACAATCTTATAATGGTCATTCTAGATGGCTACTTAAAAAAATTCTTGCCTTCCATATACATTGCAGATTGTGGACATACAATCAGTATTTGTTCTACCAACTTGTGAAGGCCCATCCCAATACCGAGTGTTTGTTCTACCAACTTGTGAAGGCCCATCCCTACTTAAAAAAATTCATGCCTTCCATATACGCTTTAATAAGATGGCTTCAAGCTTCCATAAAATATTTTCTATCAAAATATTATCAAACAAAAAAAATCAAGATTAATGATTAAATATCTGGAAAAGTTCACAAAACTCAAAAGTTACTTCCAAATACAAGAGATCAAGATAAAAATAACAGATTTAAGCAAAAAGGATAAAAAGTTCCAGTATCTTGATTCCTTTGGTGGCATAGTAATAATATCTTCATTCATCAAAATTGAACAAATTATGTAGGTTAAGATTGTCATTCAAAATGGACTGATAGTCAGTGGGGATGCTTATCATGTCAACTTGCTTAGTTAGCCTCTTGGGTGTATGTAAAACTACATGCCATCCATCTTCCTTTTGATCTTTAGAATAGAATACACCGCTGGCTTCTCGAGCTAAAATGAATGGATCCTCCTCCACTTTTTCTTTGTTCTTGAGCTTCTTCAAATTTACCATCACATGATTCCAAATAGGATCAACCTTACAACCATTTTTGGAATCCTCTACTTTCACCCAATCACAATAAAATACTGTCTCCTTAAAATCTATATAGTCCAACTCTAATATATCTCTAATTATTCCATAGTAAGTCATCATTCCTTGCTTTGGATTTGTGTCTTTCCGACCAGCAACAAAAGTAGTATAAGCCTTCATAGATACGCCACTGTCCTGGGTCACCAAATTTATATCGGAGGAACTTGATGAAAAGACAAACCCATTGACATAATATTTATTGTATCTTGTTTCCTTATACATTGGACCATTGACTAATCTCCATAAGGTTGTATTGGTCTCCCCAGCCTTATGTAACTGTATTGCAAAAGTATTCACTTGTCACTAAATTTAAAAAGTGACACACAAACTAGTAAGAAAATATGACTTAGCTTATGTAAAATACCTCATCACACAACCAAGGAATGAATTCTTTGATTGTTGTGCTCGTCTTAGTAGCCCCATCTTTTCGAATCTGGACAGACGTCCTTTGGAAATATTCTGCATACTTACTACATAAATTCACAACAATGAAAATAACTCATACTCTTAACAAGTGTAATAGTCATTTACCTAAAATATATGGATAAAACCAACTTTTCCCAGTCGTCCAAGTCTTCAAGTTGGTTGAGTGCCCATCTCCGTACTTGTTCAAATTGCATATTGTTTAACTCGACGACTTTTCCAACATCTAAAGGTTTCTCATCTGATATGTCAATATTCTCATCCACTCAATCTTCTCGACTCGACTTATGAGTATCAATTCCTCTATTTGGCATATACTCCATGCAATACATCACAGATTAATCTGCAAGGTAAGACTCTGCTATAGAGCCTTCTATGTACATTTTATTAAGGGTATACTCTTTATACCGCTTCATTAATCTGCCATAACATAAATAAATTTTTTTATTAAATAGAATAAGTAAAATTGTATTAAATGCAAAACGTATTTAAAAAAAATATTGTATACCTTTCAAATGGGTACATCCATCGGAATCTGATTGGGCCACATGCCAAAGCCTCGTCTGCCAAATGAACCATACAATGCGCACTTATGACAAAAAAGGAGGGAGGAAGTTCTTTTTCAAGAATACACATTGCTTCCACCAATGCCCTCTTTGCTTTACGGAGTTTCTCCTTATTTATCACTTTAGCACATAAGATATTAAAGAATAAACTAATTCTGTGAATAGCAATTCTTAAGTCCTGCTCCTTTTTAAAAGAATGTTTAAGTAAAATTGGAAGCAAGTATTGCATAATCATATGATAGTCATGCGATTTGATCCCCCTTAGCTCTGGAGGTTGGATAGTCACCAAATTACTCAAGTTAGAGAAAAACCCTGTAGGAAATTTTAAATCTTTCAAGCAACGACAAAATTCGTCCTTTTCCTCTTTAGTTAAGGCGTATAATGCCTTTGGCATTGAAGTTTTTTCGGTATCTTTTTATTCTACTAACCATAATTTCTTGTTGATGCTCAATTTCTTCAAATATTTTCGTGCCTTCAGCCCATCTTTTGTTTTTCTAGTGACATTCATCAACATGCTTAATAAGTGATCAGTGACATTCTTTTTAGTATGCATGACGTCAATGTTATGGCGGACCTCAAGAAACTTCCAGTATGGCAAATTAAACAAAATTGACCTTCTCGACCATGGAGGTGCAATAGTGGAATTAGCATCCATATTGGCATCTTTATTGACCCTACCCTTGTGCTTTTTACCAATGTTCTTACTCTTTTTTCTTTTGCCGGTGACTCTACTAAGCCCTTGCCCATCATTACTCTTAAGAATTTCAGAAATTCGTTGTTCAACTTCTTCACCAGATAATCGTCTGGAGGTGGCCGATGATCTACAGTCTTGTTGAATATTTTATCATTTCTAAACTTGTGGTCAGACCTTAAAAATCGACGATAGCCTCGATAACATATTTTATTTGAGTCTTCAAGATGCTCAGAGTCAACATTATCGGCGCATACTGGACAAGCCTTATAGCCATGAATATTGCACCCAGATAGTGTTCCATATGCAAGTAAATCGTGGACCCCCCATATCAATATTGCTTTCATTGTAAAAGAGGTTTTAGTAAATGCGTCCCACGTCGATACACTATTTACCCACAGTTCTTTCAACTCATCTGTAAGTGGTTCTAGAAAGACATCGATGTGTTTGCCTGGTGATTTAGGCCTGGATATTAATAAAGTCAACAATAAAAACTCCTTTTTCATGCACAAAGATGGTGGAAGATTTAAAGGTGCTACAATCACCGGCCAACAACTATAAGTGCTGCTTTGAGTTCCATGTGGGTTAAAGCAATCAATTGATATTGCAAGCCGTAAATTTCTAGCCTCGGCAGCAAAATCTGGCCAATTGACATTGACTGAATCCCATTGACCTGAGTCGCATGAATGTCTCATTAGATTTTCATCTTTTTTGCCTTCTTAGGCCAAGTCATTGCATCTGCAATCCAAGGAATGCTAAAGAATCTCTTTAGCCTTGGGATCAATGGAAACTATTTTACAAATTTTGCTGCCTATTTTTTTACCCCTTTTTTTTTACCTCAGAGTCTTCTTCAAAGACAAGCTTATACCCACTGACTCCACATTTGGGACACATATGATGTTGCTTGTATTGCTTCCAATATAGGATGCAACCATTTCTGCATGCATGGATGGTTTCACATTCCATTCCCAAGTCCTTGATCATGTTCTTCATTTGTGGGTAATTTTTGGGAAGATTGCAGTTTTCTACAAATAAAGACTTTACCCAATCTAATATAGCAGTCATGCTATTTCCAGTCAAACTGTATCGTGTTTTCAAATTCTGTAACTCAATAATGGTAGACAACATTGTCTTACCCTTAGGACAACCATTTTACAAAGGTTGTGTTGCCATCTCCTTATATTTTTTTGTATTTTCTACTCTCATTCATCTCGATCTCAAAACCAACAGTTTGATCGCCTCCTACTCCACCTTCAAGTGTAATATTCATGTCTTCTAACTCGTGCTCATTCCCCCAATTATTCATATTGAAAAGATCATCAACAAGTTCCTCCATCATAGGCTGGTCAGCTTCTTTGATTGGGTCGAATTTTATTGTTGTAGACTTCTGGCCCATCGATTTTTCTCCATGTTGATCCCATAGCACATAGCTCTGATCAATACCATTTGACAACAAATAAAAGCTGATTAAATCAAGCTCTAGGTGTCCCTTCGATTTTCTGTATCGAATACATGGGCATAAACAAACGATCTTCTTTGTTAGCATTCTTATTGACAAAATTCACAAATTATTTGACACCTTCAATATATTCTAAATCCCCCCGTTTGCTCATCCATGGCTTGTCCAAAGGCATTTCTATACGAAAAAAATTCTTTTTATAAGAAAAATCTGTATAAAATAAAAACAAATAAAGTAAATACTCAATAAAGTCATATGAATACATTTTAATTAAATTAAGGATTTCTAAGATGTATGACATGATAAATAAATTAAATTATCTGAAGACTTATAAAAATTAACTATATGCAAGCAAATCTCAATTAAAAATAAATAAATAATGGGTTCTTTCATAAATAAATAATAAGAAGTCCCTTGAATCCTATAGCGAAAGTGGTGAGCAAATCACATGAAGTTGTGTTATATCCGTCAAAATGAATAAATTAACACTGGCTTAAACAAATTATTAAATGGGAAATGCATATTGAGAAGAAGCATGTCATTCCAACTACTGAAAACCTTTGACCAAATTTTACTTTGTTTACAATTAGATACCATTTATCTGCCCAACTTAATTCAATCGAATTCATTAACTAGTAAGTCAGTCCCGAATCAATTGATCTTAAATCCAAATGATATATATAGGCTTGCAACTGGAAAGGATATAGGTATTGATATATTTTGTATTTGTTTTCTTATGGAATCATTGGAAAGATAGGTAGCACAAACACTCCAAATACTAAGAACGCAATCAGTTCTGTGATGTTGTGATAATATGGGGACTCCTATAGGAACATTTTTTCTTTGCCAAATATATGAAATAAAAGCAATGCTTTGCTCATGGAAGTTTATGTCATCTTATTAGTCTTTCTGAGGGAAATCAAATGTGTGCTACATAATGTCTGTATCTATACCGATAGATTCGTATACGTACCGGCTGAATTTTTATATCATGTTTCAGATGCATAGTTGTTTTGCATCATATCAATCTAAAATTTGAAAGTTATACATCATATCGACTTTAAGCCAAACAAATTTGAGCAACAAGCTAAAATATTATGGTATCAAACTAATATTATATATCTTAGAGAACCAGTCCAATACATGATTCTAGATTTTCGATGGTGAGAATAATATACATATGGACCTTAATTCCAAATCGAAAAGGTAAAATCATGTAGAGGATAAGCCTAATCTAGTCCAATACATGATTCGAGATTTCTGGTGTTCAGAATAATATACATATGAACCTTAATTCCAAACCGAAAAGGAAAAATATTATTTTGTAATAAAATAATTACAGATGTCTTAATTTTCATAGGTAGACAAGCCGCATGTGGTACGAGTAGTAGGATCAACACTAAAAAAGTCTTCAAAAACTTTAGAATTTTAATACTATGGTCCATATCACTAAAATAAAAAAAAGCATATTCATATACAAGTAATTTTTGTTTCGGTGTCAAAGTTGTGGGACTAACAACCATAAAATAATATATAGTTTTAGCATCTAAAAAATTATTGTAACAAAAACTATTAATTTACTGAGGCAAATTTGTTTTTATTTTCCTTTTCTATTTTTGATTTTTTTTTGTTTCTATGGAAAAAAGCAAATTCCTAAACAAAATTAAACAAAAAAATAGGGGAAATAGAAAGAACAAACCTTTCTCGATGGATGATGGCAAGCCCTCAACTGTTATGCGGGTTTGAAGAACCTGGATGGCGATTGTATATATGCGAATGTCGATCTTCTTCTCCTTCCTAGATGGCGACCATATGGGTTTGAAGATTTGTGATTGGTGAGATCTCCAAACCCTTCCTTTGGCCGATTGTACGTGGGTTTAATTCGGAGGGAGATTAAAAGTTTCTGGAGGAAGAAAATTTCTAAGAGGGGGGAAAGGTTTGGTATGTCTTGGAACATTTAGGGTTTAGATGTCACGATGGGAGATATATGTTTTGTTTGCTTGGACGCTTTAGTTGGTAATTACATTATATGAATATGGGTGCAATCTTAATTTGGAACAAATTTGGAATACTAAAAATGTGTATGTGAATAAATATTTTTTCTAAAAAATAAAATAAAACATATTAGGAACATTTATTTGCTCTGGAACATATTTAATGTGTTCCATAACCTAGAAACAAAAAATAAGTGTTTCAAATTGAAAAAAACCAAGCGTTTCTATTTAGCCATTTTGGTGTAGTGTTATCAGAATGTCACCCAGTTAGCGCCAACCATGCATGGCGCACACTAGACAACAAAATATCGTAATCATCCTGAAACAATCTTTTTGAGCGCTGGTGCACTCTGGTTTCGAGGGGATTTTTCTCTACTGTCATGTTGTCAGTAATGATGACAGTCGTTTTGTCTTCTCCTGGAAGGCTGCCACGTGTTGACTCGCGCCAACTGAGGCTGGCGCCATTTGATGTCATGCGCCTTCTATGACTTGCACCATTTAATGATTTCAGTCTTTGGCGCCTTCTATAGGTAGCCCATGATGATGTTGATCATTTTAAAGCTTCTACATGTTGTTCTGTGACCAACTGGCTGATGGATCTCTCCATCTCAAGAGCTATTTCGTATGCCTCCCTGTAGGACGTACACTTCCGACTTAGAACATCGCGTTGTATGCCATCATTCAAGCCTTGCACGAATATTTCCCGTTTGGCATCGTCGTTCGGTACCATGTACCCAGCAAAAGCAACTCTTTTAAAGAATTATGTCTCGTACTCATCCACTGACATGTTGTCCTATTGGAGTACTATGAACTCCTTTTCCTTCTGTCGACGGATAGTAGGTGGAATGAATTGAGCAATAAAGGCCTGCTTAAAGGTCTCCCAGGATATCTTCATATCAGGGCTATTATCGCAAAGTGCCATTCTCTGCGAATTCTACCATTCCTGGACCTTGAGACAAAGTTGTACAGCGGTACACTCCATTCGCTTACTTCCATATATGTCCAACATTCTGGAATAGCCCTCCAGTGTATTTAGGAATCCCATCACCTCATCTGGTTCTGCCCTTCTATTGAACTCAAGTGGTACTGTTACCGTCTCGGTCGTTGCGGCCATTGCAAAAACGTTGTGATCGGCTGTCAGCGTAGTGACAATCTGAGCCAAATTGTCCACTTGCTTTTGTTGAGCATCTAGTTGCTCATGAAACTGGTATTGAAGCTGTTCCTGAAGCTAGTGATGTTGAGCCTCACTCTGCTTCCTCTAAGCTTCTATTAGCTTTATTAGTTTTTCTATTGGGTCAGACGATAAAGTCGTTTTTGAGCTATCACCTTTAGTCATTCTACAACAAAAATAATTTCATAGGCACTCATAAAATATTTATGGGCTTATTGTATGGAACATTAATTTAGGCCAGCACTATCGACACCATCAACCAAGAAAATTTGTATCAAGACTTCTATTTGAAAACATTTTTCGAAATTTGGCGAATTAAAACCGAGCTCTGATACCAATCTGTCATGCCCCGATTCGAAGAAGCATTCATCCTCGCTTTGATTCACGCTGAATCGTTCGTCCTCGCTAGGGCGTGATGTCGTAGAAGTCTGGTGTTGCACTTATACAAGACAAGAACGTGCATATTTGTATCATTGTGAAACATTTAAAAACATAGCCACATTGCAGAAACATTGAGTACGCAGTATAGGAAGAAATAAATAATTTTATTGATAATTGTAGCAAGATACAACTTTTCTCGGTACTATCTGAAATGCCTTTCTGGCTTACATTTATTCATAAAAGGAAAACAACTGATAGGCTGCCATGAAATAACTTCTCGTTCCATACATTATGCCCTACATCTAAAATCCAAGCAGTTATCTTGAAAACTTCGTAATACTTTGTGCATCTTTATTGAAAGTAACTTGAAAAAAATAGCAGCAACTCAAAAAGCCTTAGTTCCGACGTGCGCTCGAGCCTTCTCCAGTACCTGTGAAGGAGGGGTTAGCACATTATAAAAATGCACTGGTGAGCCCCGTTGGCCCACTCAGCTTAACCGACATTTGTAGTTATGACAAGCATTTTAAAGCATGAGATTAATGTTAGGGACTAGCAACATTCAGATGTTACATCATTTAACTCAAGCAGCAATGAGACATATTGAATATGTAAATACTTTATCCACTGTCGATCCAACATACCTACATAAGATACTGTCATGAACCACACCCTAGAATAAGGGCACGAGAAGTGGGTACGTCCAGCCTACGCCGCAGTGTCGGCGGTAGAATGCTGTCCTAGGTCTCATGCATCTAACAGTATAAGGCTAAACAGTTTATACTCCCCGAATGGGGGTGACATAGCAGATACAGACTCAATCACATCTAAGGTAGAGCATGATAAGGATAGATAAAATATGAAATCCAAAAGAGGTGCAACAGAGAGAAATCTAAGTGTCTAAGATACACAAATCCAGAAATACATCTCAAATCTCCAAACTCAGATACAGTAATCCATAAAGTAAATACAACTCCAGACAATTAAAATAACTACCTAAACAACCTCTAATGTGTCTCCTCTAGGCTAGCAGGCAACCTCCAAGCTATCTGTAAAATTTATCAACAGGTCCAGTCAGGACGGGAACGAGCACATATCTCTAAAACAGTTCATAGCAGGTTAGGAGTATAAATCATGCAATAGAGTAAAATACAGGAAGTGCTGAATAGAAGTACGAGTAAACAGGAGATATTTTGTAACTGAAAGTAAATACATGATAGTAGAGACTGTTAGTGGCTACGTGATTTAGAGCACAATATGGTTATGTAAATGACTTAGGGGCACATGAATACAAATAAGGAGGCACATGAATACAGCTACTGGGGATAGTGATCACATAACCAATTCTACTCACCCCGCCCCAATCAATACACAAGGATCCGTTCAAGTTATGTTATAAGCACATGAATACAGCTAAGATACATGAACTCATGTAATGAGTAGTACATGAGGCATATGATAAGCACATGAAAGCACATGAAAGCACATGAAGCACATGAAGCACATGAAAACATGTAAAAACATGAACTAGTACGAGTACAAGGAGTACCTGATGCACATGATAAAGTACATGAACATGAAATACCCGATGCACCCGTAGAGGGATAACATCTCAGGAAAGGATCCATATAGTACTAATCCGTGAAGATATGTGTCAGCATCAAGTAGAGTAATCTAGAGCAAGAAAATAATCCAGGTAAGTATGAAAAGATCAGAGAATGTACTCGCCTGATATCTGAATGTCCAAGGTAAAGATACTGTCCGAGGAGAGGTGTCTGGCTCCTAATTAGAACAGCACAAGTCACAACATGTCCAGAAGGGTAATATAAAGCACTACAATGCATTCTACATGAATCTAGGTCAAACTAGGCCAAAGTCAACTCTTGGTCAACTCTGGTAAACTGTACTAGTCAAACTAGGTCAAACTAGGTCATGTCCTAACCCAGCAAGTCTTACTAGGCCTAACCAAGACTATCCTAGCAAGCACACATCAATACAAGGCTATACAAGCCAACATACACCCAACTCTATATAGCATGCAATTATTCAATACTCAAATAGGCAAGAATTCACATTGGATATACACTAGGTAATCTATTACTTTAGGCTATATATGTCTACACATATATACACATACATATATTGGTATTCAACATTAGGTCTATAATCATGGCATTTCAAATGGTTATATAAACTTATATATTACAACACAATATGCTAACATATATATAATATACATACATAGCTAAGTTAACTATATTCATAAATACTTATTTAAGAGGCTATGTGTGTGTATGTGAACATGGCAAAGGGGCAAGTGAGGGTTAAATGGGCATATATAGTGTATACATATCAAAGAGTATCAAAGTGTAAGTGAACAATGTGTCAAGTATGATAGTGTCAACATAGTGTAAGGGGGTACATGAGGTAATATAGGATTTGTGTTAACATAGAACATTACATCTCATTAACTTGTATATTGCATACATTACATCTATTATTACATTACATTCATGCTTGCATTCATTCATCATTCATTTATTCTATTGCACCACTATATGTACCATACATTACATACTATGGAACCTACATATTCATTACAAGCCATACTTATACATGCTTACTTTAGATAGGATACTTACACCTCATACATCATTTATTTAACCATTTACTCATGCTTGCATTTTCTATTTAATTACATAATGTATATACATTAACATGGGTTAAAATCAAATAGAACATTATATTACACACAAGGGTGCACAAAATGTATATGCCGAATAGTAACTCCTACTAATAATCAATACTGTACCATATCAGCATGAATTAAAATCTAGGATTAAATTATGTAATAGATCTATGTGTTAGCTTTCCGAAACTTCAAACGGATCGCGTTTTCGTTTCCGGAAACTCCCGAAATCGCAAAAACACCGAGAACGCATTTGTCTTTCGTACAGCTGACACTCAAATAATTTTCCAGAAAGTTACAGAAAGAATTAGGCCTATTAATACATGTTTTTGAAAAGCTAACTTCAATACGCTTCTTTTAAAAAAAACGGAAGATTAAACCGAGCTTTGAGCTAGAAGTTATGATATTTCTAAGTTAGGGCTGAAATTAAAAACGTGGATAAAAATTATGACGAATTTGGGTAGTTTGAGCCAAAAGAATACACAATATATATCCTAATTATCCACAACAATAATAGCAATAATAATATGAGTAACCACACTCACAAACTTGATTATATAATCATTATGAACCATTTATTATATATATAAATATAGATACACTCTCATTACAATATATATATATATATAAATCTATATATGTAACATGAACACATCCACAACACAAAGGACACTCCTATGACCTCCAAATGGACACAAAATGGACACAAATGGAGATACAACCATGGGGAAGAATTTTTTTAGACCTTGATTGTTGGAAAATAGGGACGTCACCCTATTAGTATCAGTTGTAGATATATATAGGTTAGTCATTGATGTGGGGATGTGTGTCTCTAAACATGTAGCTTATGAGATTTATGAGAGATTATAGTATCAGCCTTGATAGGATGTACTAGTCTTTTGATGAGTATAAATATGTTATGAGAGATAGGGGCCTATATGTCATAGTAATGCATCATTCCTATGGTAATAGAATGTATTAATAGATGGTTAATAGGAAGATAACAGTTTGAGCATACCTATAGCCTATGATCAGTTCCTTTTCATCCTTAGTTAAGACCACTTTAAAATAGGTCCAGTCCCTTGGATATAGATTCCAGTCCATATTTTATTGAAGTTCCATTACCGCCGTACAGTAGAACAGTATTGGAGGTATTCCTAGATTGACACTTTTTAGATGTCCGTTTATTATTCCAGTGTTAGGAAGTGTTACCTTAGATATTGGGTAGGTTAGAGGCTCTAGAAGGAGTACTATCGATCTTAAATTTCGAGGACGAAATTTTTCTAAGGTGGGTAGAGTTGTAGCACCCAATTTTCTAAATGAGGGTAATTTTGAAATTTCATATTTATAATTATTTAATAATGATATTTAATTCATGATATAATTTTTGGTGATTTTAAATCATTTTAAAATTATTTAAATCAATGACTTGTGGTTTTGACGTTTTGCTAGTGAAACCCTAGAGATTGTTTGACCTAGAGCCTAACCATGTGATTATGATATTTTAATGTCATTTTTAGCCTAAGAATATTTTTGCATTTGACCTCTTTGAATTATTTTGATATTATTTTATTATTTATGATATTGTTTTGGGGTTATTTGAGTCGGGTTCAAATTTCAACTCAATCCGACTTGAAACGGAGACTCGGGGGTAGTTTGACTCTAGTGGGACCCACACACTAGTTAGGCATGGCCCACATGATATTAATTTTAGTCCACATAATAGAAATATTTTAGTTAGAGGTTAGACTAATTATTATGGATAAGGTTAGTGTGATTAGAGACTTTAGAATGACTAATTTAGCCCCAACCAATTAGCCCTTTCCTAATACTCATAGAATAGGTTAGTAGGGGCTTTTGGAATTTTCCTAATAGGACAAAACCACCTTTATGGCCAGCCACAATAAGGATAGGGTTGAGCCTCCTATTTGTCATTATCCATCTATTTTTCTCTCTCTTGTTCTTTCCCAAATTCCTAGAGAGCAATCCCTAGCAATTTCTCCACCAAATCCTTCAATTTCACCACCAAATCTTTTTTTTCCTTCTCCATTCTAGCCAAGGAGGAAGATACCCAAGTTTGGGAGGATTCGGAGCTCGTTCGTGTCCCTTTGGAATCTCTACGTGTCGGTATCGCTCCGGGAAGGCTTTTCTTCGATTCGATCTACCGGGAGGTATAAATCACTTCTCCTTTTCATTCTCCTTTTCATTTTTGTTCTCACTGTATGTTCACTTTAGTTTGGTTAGATTACCTTATTATGTCTTGTCACTTTCTTGGATTGTGACATATTTTATATTCAGTATTTATATGGCATGTTTATTGTATCTTGTTACGTCCCTCTGAGGACCAGGTTATCTCGCCAGGTGTGTGTGTTCTTGTCTTTCGCATGTGTTCTAGCCGTGGCCATGATTGTCACTATCTCTTCGAGGATGATTGTGCTTTGATCGTCTTTGTTTCACCCGCCAAACTCATTGTGTTTTCCATGTATTTCTCCTTACTTGTTGGTAGTGGATTTGTCTCCGCCCAACGATTGTATACATGACAAAATCAAAGTTGCTTTTTTATCATATTTATCTTTATGGATGAGATTTAGTACCTTAAATACTGTATTTTACAGCTTATATAAATATACGAGGGTCCAAATACTTCGTATGTATACAGCTGGCATGATTACGTTCTAGTCCTACGTATTTTGGGACTGGGGCGTTACACAAGTATCGAGGCATGATTGGTAGTTTATTATATTTAACTACTATTTGTCCTGATATCATGTTTAGCATTTACATCTGTGCAAGATATCAAGCTAATCCTAAGGAATCACAGTTATGCGCCGTTAATCATATCTTCCGATACCTTAAGGAAACTTCTACAGTCGGCTTGTGGTATCCCAAAACCAAATCTTTTGACCTAATTGGTTATTCAGATGTTGATTTTGCTGGATGCAAAGTAGACCGTAAAAGTAGCAGTGATACGTATTATTTTCTAGGAAAAGTTTTAGCCTCCTGGTTTATCAAGAAGCAAAATTTTATAGTGTTATCAACTACTAAGATAGAGTATATCACCGCAGGACGCTGTTGTGCTTAAATTTTGTGGATGAAGCAAACCCTAGAAGACTACAATCTACACTTCACGAAGATTTCCATATTTTGTGATAACACTAGCACGAACTTGACTATGAACCATGTTTGTCACTCACACACAAATCACATAGATATTCATCATCACTTTCTACGTGATCACCAACAACATGGGAATATTGCTTAAAGTTCATCGACAAAGATCATCAACTAGCAGATATTTTCACAAAACCACTAGCTAAAGACCGTTTTAATTATCTGCGTCGTGAGCTAGGCATACTTGAATTTTTGGATTCTTGATGTATTTTGTTTAGTAAAAACTCGTATAACTTAAAACTTTGACATTTATTAATTGAAGTTATTTTGGGTACAAGTCGAAAGGGTCCTTATGTCGTACAGGCGTAAATAGCCTGAAGCGACACGGTGTACTAGTCTTCTGACTACCGCTAGCTGGAATCTGGGCCCTACAGCTAACCCAAAGTAATGAGCAATATTAAATAAAGAAGTTTAAAAGTTATCAAGATTATTTATCATTCATTATACATAAATGAACTGGGAAAACAAGTGACTGAACTCTGGCAGAACTCGGACTGAGTTCGGGCCGAGTTCGGTCGACGATGGTTCAATTTTCCAGAACAGCTGTTGTCGGCCCTAATACTATTTATACCCCATCTTCTCCATCTTTCTTCTTCATCTACCCTCCGAAAACCCTCGAAAAACCCTAGTTTTCAAATTTTGAAGCTCTCATCTTCCCTAGTTCTTGGATCTAAGAAGCTCAGCGGTGACTCCCTCCTTCTATTTCTCCACTCTTTTGAGGTATCTCTCCTCTCTTTCTCTTTTCATATATAGCTCCTAAGCAAATCCATAAGAGAAAGAAAATCTCTTCCACAGCGGGTTCATCTTCAATTTTGGAGTATGAACCTGTGAACGCATTTAGTCCCGCTCGTCCCTCCGACAAAGAGGACTTTGACGCTTCACTCTTTCCAAATGTGGAATTCTCAAACTCTTGGTTTGACTCTTTTTCTCTTCGAAAAATATGTCCCAGGAGAGCTGACAACTTTACTATTTTTCTGAGTATGCAAATACTTTCGATTGACTTAGTCTTCGGGATTTCCTTACAACTGCTGACAATATCTATGATAATACCGTTCGAATGTTCCATTGCAACATGAAAATAAAACTGAACGGCAGTATCTACTCTTCTGTCGCTGGATACGAAATCGAATTCAACTCAACTGACGTTAGTGAGTATTTTCATATGTCTGATGTCGGCGAGGCGTTAGTTGATATTCATAGAGTCCAATTTTCCGAAGACATGACCCTCGACTTTCTTAAAGTCTCAATGTGTCATCCTAACCCTGTCCCTCGTAGTGGTAGGATATTTGCAAAATACCTCAACTAAAACTTTTATGAGTTACATCACTTTATTTTCTCTGCTCTGCTTCCCAATACAGGATCTTCTTATGAGATCACGTTTTATGAGATGTCTGCGATGTATCATCTTCATTTCTGTGTTCCGTTTTGTGTCCCTAAGACCTTTATGGCTTGGATGTTCGGTTACAGACGGGTGGAGAGCAACCTTTTATACCCATGCATCTGGCAGTTATTTTCAGAAGATTTTAGATCAACCTTTCTGTCTGTCCTATTTCTTAATCATCTTCTGAGCTGACCAGATCTAAGAAGTATCCTCTGCCTCCACCTCCTCCCGGTACAGCTCCTGTTGAGGCTCAGGCCGATCCAGATGTTCCTTCTCATATCCCTGATGCTCATGCGCCTGGCTTTGACCCGCAGTTCTATAAGCGCTTTGATGATTTTGTCACCCTCTCCGGACAACGTCATCATAGTTATATTGATGCTGAGTTTCGTCATACCTCGCAGGCTCAGGTATTGAGGAACAATATTGATGATCTATACTGGAGTCTGTTGCATCACCCCACTTCTCCCATTCCGATGATCTATCATCCGACATTCGATGGACCGAGGTTCGAGACTCGACTACTTTCGGATACCTTGATCCAACCACCGCCTATTTCGACCCTTAGCCACCTGCTCTAGGTCGAGTATTCATTTTAGTGTTTTTGAGTTTTTATTTGCTAGTGATGATGATCTATGTAGCTGTATTTTGTATCAATCCAAACTTTCATAGTTGGACATTTTTAGTAGTTTCATTTTTAGCAGTCATAAACTCTTTTAGTTATGACTTTTATGGACTTATGATGTACTTTCATCAGTTCTATTTGATCACTTTATTAGTTGAGTTTATTAGTTTTATCTACTGCTAGTTCTACTATCTTGTGACTTGTGTCTTGTGGATATTCTTTTTTTTCTTTCCTTGTCTGTGTCTACATTGTTAGCCTCACACATTGTGGGAGAGCTACTCATTTTGTACATGACAAAGGAGGAGAAGAGCAATACCAAAATAAAATTTCAAACGTTCAATCAAATACCAAGTCATGTATATATTTCAAAGTTATATTTTAGTTATATTTTGGTATAGACTCAAGTTTGTAAATTATCACAATGGGGGAGATTGTTGGCCCATTGCCTAACGATCACACCTGATTTTGATAATCAATGACGACTTAAGTCGATACGTAAAATATAAAAATTGCTACTAATATTTCAGGTCAGTAAAATTAATATCAAAGGACGTACCGCATCTACAACTAGTATTCAAGTCATCATCCAAAAGCTAACTGTTACGAAATTCAAATCGAGTTATTTTCTACATTTCTTCTTTGTTTTTATTTTTATTGATTCTAGGATGTGAAATATAAAATTGATCGGATATTACGGGCTTAGGTTAACTTCAGTCCACCTTTTCGAAAGTCTACCTAAATCTTAAAACTCCACATATCCAAACAGCCCATAAATACCTTTGTAAATTTGGCTACTCAAATTGAGTTCTGAAGCGACAGAACTTTGACCGAGATCGGTCCGAGTTCTGGCCGAGTTTGGTCAACTCAAATTTGAATTTCAGTTGCCTCCAAATCTGCATCCAACATTCGTGTGCGGGATCTTCGCATCCGAACTCCGCCTGAACTCTGCCCGAGTTCGGTCAGGGAAAATACCTATAAATAGAGAAGAATTTTTCATTTCTAATCACTCATTCACTCTTCTCTCTATTCTTTCTTCAAGTGTTTTTTAGCGATCTAAAGCTTTCACATTCTACCTACACACCTCTTAGCCAAAGACAGTAACATCGTGTCCGATTTAGAGTCTATGGTCTGCAGAGTTGTAAAGAGGTTACAAGTTCAAAAAACATCTCAGTTTTCGGAGTCGGTCGTGCGCTCGTCACCAAGCACGATGTTGTAGAGCCGGTCGTGCGCTCGTCACCAAGCACGGTATTGTGAAGTCGGTCGTACACTTGTCACCAAGTATGGTGTTGTAAAGAGACGGCAAGCTCTCATTTAGCTTACAAATAGTGGATTAACATGGGACAAGAGTACTCGCGACTGGATTAGTCCTCTCAGAGGAAAACCAGTATATATCGCGGTGTTCTCTGAGTTTGATCTTCCATCTCTTACTGTCTTTCTATATTACTGTATTTTTATTCCTTCCATAGATCATAATTGTTCATTTTTTAATTGGTGATTATTTTCGTTGCACTTACACACACTCTATTTACCCCCCTCTAGTGGTGCTCAATGGTCCTATAATAATATGCATAAAGGATAATTGAAATTAAAAGAAAATATACTTAATTACCTTAAAATCAGCAAACCAGAATGCGTTCCTATCGTCCGGAGCATCTGAGTAGTTGATCCACGCCCCACCATAGTTATGCTTCAAAAAATGTCCCAATGCTCTCTGTACCGACTGTAATGCCCGGCCCACTCAGTTCAACCGGAGAAATTGAAATGCAACGACGTTTGGACTTAGCTACGCAACGACTTGCTCGAAGCCTCGCATAGTCGAGGCAATCTACGCTCAGGTGGGTGGCTTTGGTGAATTTGCCTCAGCTTGGCCTTCATACTAATAAAATAGAGTTTTTTCATGCACTTAGTAGGTTTGTTAATAAAAGAGATGAACCCACATAGCTAAGAAAATAATCCCATTGAGTCAAGTATATGTATAGAACATGGAAAAATTGTCAATATGTTGCTTAGATGTTCTTTATGATGGTTTTCAAAGTTGGCACTCGGTCTTTCGACCTTTGAGTCAAATAGAATTCTGCTATGAGCTATCGACTAAATATTATAGCATGCATGCTCCCACATATTAGCTGCTTGTCTTAACATGAACGTTTTCACGATATCAAAGCTTGTCACATAGAGTATGTCTCGGTTGGTGGCATTGCACGGAACACGGGTGGTTCAACTTAAGAAAGAAGGCTATCAAATAGTCGTTCCAAGGAATGAGTCAGAAAAGATATGAACATGTGGAAAGTTCTTGGGACCGTTAGGTTCCCGAGGTAGCCCCTGGTTTGAGGGATGTTGCATAAGAAGTATGGAAATGAAAGAAAATGAAAGGAAAGAGGAAGAACACTGGTTTGAGTCATATGGTCAGTTAGGTAGGGGTCATTGCATGATCATGGACGACTTTTGCACAAGGTTTGAATTTCTTATATGAATCGTTAGGACGCCAAGATCATGTCGGCCTAGGGGAAACTAGTATTGCGCGTCCTTCAGAGGCGGTACGACCCGTATCTGAAGTGTGCGTCGCATAGGCTGGGCTACGAAAACTTCAGTGGAGTTCACACCTCACACTCAAACTGTTCCCGTTTGCGATACGTCCATGATGGCTTGACTTGCTAGTAATCTTTTTATATATATTGAGCCAAGTGTGTTGAGCGGCAATCCGCTTGCACGGTGTCGGTTAAGTCGAAAAAAGTGTAAGCATAACACGAATGAGTCAAAGAATGGGTGTATGGGTTGCAACATAACTTTTATGAAGCCTAAGATTTGGCTATAGCAGTAACACATGCTTCGGCACGAGATGTGGCGTCGGGTGTTTGAGTCAACCACACAAGTTTACGAGTATGATTTGAGTCATTTGTATGTTGAAACAAAAAAGACCGTAAAACAAGTATGAATGGGTTACACTATGTTTCAAGGCACGACCTCGACGTTGTTACACATATTGATCTTATGGCACGACCACGATGTTCGCACAAATGGTTTTGTAGCATGGTTACAAGGATTTGGAGCACAATCACGTTGGTTGCAGCATGAACAGGCCAGAAGTCTAAGTATTGGAATTGATCCTAAGACAAGATTAGAAAGACCACAAAAAGAATAAATTGTACTCACTAAAATAATGTGTTGGTATTGTACGGGTGGGCGAGGGGCTCACTTACTAGTACAGTTGTGTACTGATATCCCACCTGTTTTCATGTACAGGTTCAGGAGGAATGGATCTCGCTTGGATACACTGAGGCGTGGAGTTCCTTAAGCTCCATTTGGTTGTCCTTTTAAACTCAGTGTTCTGAGTTTGAAAGTTAAAAATGGAAGCAGAACACGTTTGGATCTCACGATCTCAAAATCTACTTTCAAATTATTTTTTCTCAAGGCTGAGTTTAAAATTTTCTTTTCAGAGAAGAGTTCAAACCACTTTTCCTAACACACTTGTCCCAAAGTCTGTGGTCCCCCTCTCATCTCTCTCTCTCTCTACCTCTCGCCATCTTCCCAAAGAGAGAGCTCTGGCTTCCTCTCCATCACTCTGCCACAACAACACTCGTGTCGCACCCTCTTCTCCACCTAGAAGGTGAACACGATCTCGGCCTGGCGGATGGGTAATGGTCGGCACGGACCTCATCAACCTTCTCGAAGTGACTCACGACGATGTGGCGCTGGAGTCAGTCGTTGGCCTTGGGGACGACGTCTGGGGCGTGCTCGTAGGAGGGTACCTTCTCGAGGAAAGAGGACTAGATTCCTTTCCACCACTACTTTCTTTTGGGAGCACGTCGAGTGCAATACGTTCGACACGTCTAAGTAGGCAGGAATGTTCATCAACTCGATCATGTCATACGATCGATTTCCCCGACTTGGTTCCCGGCAACTACGTGCGTACTGGCAGGCTCGTGCCCGTTGATCTCCCTGCGTCCATGGAGGGAGCCATTATCGTGGAGAGGATTTTCAAACTCGATGGTGGCAGCCACTGTCATGTCCCAATTCCGTAGAATCGATAGTCGTCCCCCGGGCGTGATGTAGTGCAAATCTAATTTGCGATCGCACAAGGCATAGTCATAAGGTAATCTGAAACACAACATCTAAGAGAGTGAGCCCAAACAAATTGAATAGCATATTGAGACAGAAAAACTTTTCATTTTATTGATAATAGACATCACGTACAGACTCATTACAATCGTGTCGCACGGGCTTTACAACATGACTCGATTACAAAAGGAGTGCCGATGAGATAGCTGTTCCATATACATCCCTCATTTACAACAGAAGTATTCCAGCCACCGGTATTGGGGGATGTCGAGACATATTTCTTGAACTTGTAGCGAGTCTTCAAAGTTTAGCAGCGAGGTCTTCAACGCGCGGTCGAAGCTTCAAAAGCACGAAACGTCGCCTAGCTAGCTAGCGCGTTCCTCCTGGTTCTTGTCACCTGCAAAAAGTGAGGGTCAGTACGATCACATGTACTGGCAAGTGGCTAATTAAATGCAAGATCTGCATTAGTTTCAAACAATTTTGTAAAACATGTTAGCGAGCTATTTTGTGATCTTTCAAACCATCCTGATCGATTTACGTGTTACCATGTTTGAGGCAAGCAATTATCCAACTTTATCCCATGTCACATGTATTGATTCAAGTCGTGAAAGGGTGTGATGGTCACTGGCAATTTCAAGCCATCATGGACTATATCAGGGTTAGACGGCGACCCTTTCACGGCGGGTAGCGAGCCTTATACGAAATTTCTCAAGTCACCCGCGACGATTCAAGGCTAGCGCTTGCTACAACTCGTTCCTCCCGGGCTGAATCGGTTCTTTGGTCTAGGCAACTGTTCGAGGAAACTAAACTTTATGCATAAGTTGTCCAATGACCATTTTTGCATATTTATAAATTATTCTATCATTTCACTAGAACCTTTAACTTTCTCTTTTAGGTGTGAAACTGCCCCTTTCTTTGATCTTAGTCATTTATGTACTTTAGCCTTTCATTGCGATAAATGTTAATTGATTCATCCTTTGGTTTGCATAGGCTAAGGGAATAAGATATGAGAAAGCAGGCATCCGTTTTCAGGCAAAGTAGTTCGATATCAAGTGCTACATGAAGAATCATACCATGTGTAGAAGCATGGAAAAGAACAAGAAAAGCCCATGCAGCTCAAAATAGAAGAAGCCCATGCAGCTTAAAACAGAAGGAGCCTCATGCGGCTCAGGAATCCATCGGAGTCTCATGCGGCTCAGAAACTCTCCGATAGCCTCATACGGCTCAGGAAAGAATCACGTGACCCTATGCAGCTTACTTTTTACAGCTGGCCATGAAGTGACTGCTCCCATTAAATGCTCTGACATAAAGTGATAACTCTGATATTAAAGTTGAAATGATGAAATCTGACATGACGGCGTGTTCTTGGAGAAACGGAGAAAATCTCCTATACAGCTGGCACGATCCACCAACTTCAAAGCTCTCTATACGGCTGCCACTCCCCTCATGCGGCTAATGTTCTTATGTGGCTCGGATCGTGGAAACTATCGTCATGCGGCTCAAATCCTAAGAAGCCACCCCATGCGGCCGTTGTCCTCATGCGGCTCGGATCATGGGGATCATCTCCATGCGGCTCAAATACTGAGATGCTATATCCATGCAGCCTTGACACGCGGCTAGTCGTATGCAGCTCAGATTTTGGAGGCTATACCTATGCGGCTGCCACCTTCATGCAGTTCAAAACCTAAGAAGCTACCCTCATGCGGCTATGGCTCGCGGTTATGACACATGGCAGAAGGTCAGTTTCTCCGTAATGATGGTTAGACACGTGGCATTGAATCAATCAAGATCTATCAACAAATCCCAACAACCAGATTTAGTGCAATCATCATAATTACCCAAATCAAATCAGAGCAGACAAATCGAACACGTAGCAGAAGATCCGAGCCTATAAAAATTCATGGCAATCAATATTAATTGCCCGTAAGATTTGGTGCAATCCACATTAATTGCCCAGATTCATTGTAATCGAAATCAATGGTCCAGATGATTGGCCGTCGACTTTTTTAAGGAGGGAATCATTATAAACCCTAATGATCACACCCCCGCTCCTATAAATAGCAGGGTGCCATTCCCTTGCAAACAACCTGGAGGCTGGATACCTGGAGAGATCTGAAGACTTGGAGACCCCCGGCGGGATACACAGAGAGACAAAAGCACGCGCAGAAGAGTCTCCCACACATTTCGAGAGCATTTCTTCATCAGAGTCAAGGCTACGTCTGATCGTCCAAGGAGTAAGGCAGAGCTGCCGTCGCTTTCCCGAGCCTCTACCGTTACCCTCCAGAATCAATAATAAACAATTGAACTTAGATTGTTGTACCTAGGTCTTCGTCCCTACGCTTTCTTTGTACGAGCGAGTTTATATTACGAGTCTAAGTTCAGTCCTCCTATATAATTGTTCTGTACTTCTACAATCAATGGCAACACTTGTCATTTTATTTTCTTGACTGCTTAACCCTTGTCATTTTATTTTCTTGTATTATCTTGATTTACTTAGACCCATAACACCTTTTACTCTTCATACAATATTAGCAACACTTACTTTTCTCCCTTCCAATTAAATTGCTTTCTCATACTTCACTATAATATCTCTATTGTTTACGCCACCTTGTTCCTTGTATGATTCCATTATGCAAAATGAAATTTGATCGTGACAATCTTCAGTTAGTAGAAGCTAGATTGGAGAACCCCACAGCGTGGATAAATAAGGTAGTTGGGTAAGATAACTACAAGATTATGAGCTCTAGGTGGGACATAAATGGAAATGTACAATAAATCCGAATCCATGAAGTAAGGAATGATATATTATGTTTTGATGAAACACTCAAGAGTAAATAGACTTCTCGAATTTCAAAATTTGTTTCGAGGTAACAAAACATTGAGTGAAATTTTTTTAAAGTTTTGATGGTAAGAACTAAATTTAGATTAAATTGATGAATGCAAATTCTTAACAGAGACAATGTGGACTTGCCTCCGATAAAATATAGTATTATGATGATATTAGCTTCCAAGGATGACCAATTGTTGAAGAAAGAAACATTTATATTTTTTATTAAGTTCTAAGATGATTATGAATATGAAGTTAAGATGAGTTACATTTCTACCATCAAGAAGGTAAGATTGTTGAATTCAAAATTTCGAGAGAGAGACTAATAAGTATTTTAGAAAATTTTCAATAATGATGATAGAAGATTGAGTTATGAAGGTATACTGTTAGTTTTCGAGATTTATCATTGAAGGCGGAATTTTTTTTATACCTATGGATGCATCGTACATTAACCAATAATACAAATTGTCGAAAGAAGATTTTAACTTTTACTGGGGCCAAATTGGTTGAAGAGTTTGGAATTTTAACTTGGGAAGATATATAAGTGAGCTGGTATAATGGAGATTATGAGATTCAAATTTGAGACAATTCTATGACGAGATAGAGTAAGTTAGAGTACAGTTATAATCGAAATTGTTTTGTTAAAATTTTTAAGGGAACGTGGAACGGAAGTAATTTTTGGAAAGAACGATTTATGATGGAGAGATTACATGAATATTGATGATATCAAAATTATTACCTAACTATGAGGTTGTCCCTTTTTAAGGTTAATGTTAAGGTTGATTGAGCTTAGTCATTGGTCGATTGTCGTGTGCATGATCGTAATCTAAAACCATCGGAAATTTTGTTCTAGTCGATCGAATGACTCATTGCCATTGAAATGTCACTCGCCTCCTCGACGAATATTTCGTTTGCATTCTCGTGATCCCGTACATCTATTCAAATAAACTCTTTCCATCCCCTTCGCCTTACCTACCCTGATTTTTCCTAAATTTTGAGGACAAAATTCTTTTAAGTTGGGTAGGAAGTAAACCCCCTAAATTTCTACTTTTAAATTTTTTTATAAATTGAGTATTTAAAATTTTTACCTGGTATTTGTACGTCGCATAGTCGTATTATATGCCACGTACGAATTCGCATTTTTGTACGTCTCGTCGAGTGCGAATACGTGCGAGGTACATAATTTTGTAAAATTTTTTTATTTTAGAAGCTTGATTTTTTTGATAATAAATAATAAATATTTTGATTACTTAAAGTTGTAAATATGTCATATTGGAAATTCTTCTACTCTTTATTTTACGTCATGAAAGGTTATATAAATAGTAATTTTGAAAATGAGATTTTATGCAAATATTCATTGCATACGAGGTGCATAAATTTAGATTTTATGTATATTTTTGAAATTATTTAATATTAATATTTTATTGTTCGAAAGAGTATTTTTAAAAATAGTGTTTTGGTTTAAATTTAAATTGGTTGTGATAATTTAAATTTGAGAAAATTTATTTGACTTTATTTTAAATAGATTTATTTGAAAAAGGGATTTTATCTATATAAATTTAGATTTGATTTATCAAAAATTTGAATTGGATTTGTATTTGATTGGAGTAATTTTAAATTGATTTGAATTAGTAGATGAATTATCGACCGGGGGTTTAAATAATCCTAATTCTTGTCCAACTGGGAATTCCTACCTCTTATATAAGGCGAGGTACTCATCCATGAAATTACACAAAACCAAACTCCACAAATCGTGCATCGTGTCTGTGTCCTCCTTTTCTCTCCACTATATTTCCTTAGAAATACAATAAATTTTCGTGTCGAACATCTCCCCGACACAACCAAACCTGGTCCTATGACCTCAATCCCGCAACCATCGCCACCGACACCACTTATCACCAAAGCCAGCAGCACCACCTCCCTACTATCTGTCGACCACCTGCCGACTCCATCAACTCCATCGCCACCCCTCGACTCCATGCCTGACCACAAATCCCCTCCTCCATTCATCATCACCATAACCTCTTCCACCACCGTACCGACCTCCACAACTACTGCCACGGCCGGCCACCAACCACCGTTACCACCCTCACCAACACGTAAGAACGAAAAGAGGAGAAAAGCCTCGTACCTAATCCCGCAGCCGCCGTGCGCATGCCACGTCCGCCGAGTCCGACGCGCCGCCTCCAGTGCGCCGCCTGAACCCCGGCACCTCCGCTGCGAGGGCCGTCCGCCGTGGATCATCTCCGCCGAGCTTCAAGCTCCCATGCCGTCTCCACCGAAGTCGGCGCCCATCTCCGCCGACCTCTTCCCTTCGCAACGGAGATCGCAGATCCGGCGCTTCCGCCGCAGCCCCGGTCATCGCTTGAAGCCGCCATCCGCCCGTAACCCTCTCCTCCACTTGGTCGCCGTGCCTGGCCGCCGTCCGTGCGAGCGCAGCTCCGCTCCAACCGCGAGCACCGCCGGTGCTCTCCGTCTCCACTCGAACTCCGACCAGGCGCGCCCAAACCCGTCGTACAGAAATCTGCCACCGCAAGCCGGCCCTCCGCCTCGCACAGGCGTGCCCGGCTCCGTCGAAGACCCCCGTCCGCCACTGCCCTGCGGCCGTCGCACCTTTCCGTGCACCGCTCGACGGTAGTGCCGGCAGCACGCTTCCCCGCGCCTCCGGCCACCCGGCACCCATCCGCCCTCCGCCGAGGTAAACCTCCTTTCAGATCTTTCCCCCTCTCACTCTTCTCTCTCTCTCCCTCTCGCTGAGTGAATTGGGGAAGGGATTAGATGGTTTTAAATTGTATATTATTATTTAAAAGGAATAAGTTATTGTTTATTATTATTACTGATTATTATTATTATTTATCATTATTATTATTATTATTATTATTATTATTATTATTATTATCACTATTATTTTGATTATCATTATTATTATTATTATTATTAATTGTATGTAATAGTTTAGATATTTTAGTATCATGGGTAGATATATATGTAAAATATATATCAAATATTTTTATTATAATAAACGGTTTAAATATATAATTGTTCAAGAAATGTTATTGTTCAAAAAATATGTTTATTATAAAATGTAGTTTCTAAAAATATAAAGTAATTCCTAAGAATTTCAAATATTTCTAGAAAGTATGTTAACCAGTAAAAATATACCTTTTAGCTAGGAAATTTATTTTAAAAGTTTTCATGCCTAAAAATCGATTCTTGAAATTTTCTAACAAAAATTTGTCTTCAGAACAATAAGGGGCGTAAATTCTGAAACTAGTATAAATATTTAGTTACTCCTAAATTCCTCCTATTTTCGTCGTCGATCATGACTAATCACATGTTCCTATTCTCTCGCAATTTTGGACCATTGTATCGACCATGGCTAGTGGACTATTGGGACATGTCAGAGAACACCGCACCATACCAAGCGACACACCAGGCAAGATACCTTGCCATTATACTGTTTATATTCAGTTGTATTTTATTACATATCACTGTTCATTTATTTCAAGTTCTTGATTTACTGCCTGCTCTGTGATATTAGATGTACTTTATTATTTATCCTTTGATTGCATATGGACCTAGAGTTAAGGGACTACCGTTGTAGTATATTGCATATACCTTGACACAGTTATACCACGAGGATGTGTGAGATGAGTAGCATGTAGAGGTTCTTACGTGTGGGCTGATCCCCCATGTGCATGCGTTAGGGCTAACTGCTAATAGAGACGTGTTAGGAGACTTAGCAGTTAGTAGAGGTACATGGTCGTGAATGCGACTTGACAGGTACATTGGATAGGGAGAATATTTCTTTGTCGTATGGGCTTCGATTACACTTCCCTTTTAACCCGGATGCTCCGCTGGAGATACGGGTATGAGCCTCTCAGGTTGGCCACTATCATTTTTGAACGTCATGCGCTTAGGTTACTGGTGCCCAAGTAGGGACTATACCAGATCCATTTACAGCCAGGGCTCATGCGACGAAAGGTTTGTTCTCTACTGCATGTTCACTTTAGTTTGGTTAGATTACCTTATAGTATCTTGTCACTTTCTTTGATTGTGGCATGTTTTATATTCAGTATTTATATGGCATGTTTATTGTATCTTGTTACGTCCCCCTGAGGACCTGGTTATCTCGCCAGGTGTGTGTTCTTGTCTTTCGCAGGTGTTCTAGTCGTAGCCATGATTGTCACTATTTCTTCGAGGATGATTGCGCTTTGGTCGTCTTCGCTTCGCCCGCCAAACTTATTGTATCTTCCATGTATTTTTCCTTACTTGTTGGTAGTGGATTTGTCTCTGCCCAACGATTGTATACACGACCAATTTCAAAGTTGCTTTTATAATCATATTTATCTTTGTGGATGAGATTTAGTACCTTGGTTACTGCATTTTACAACTTATGCATATATACGAGGGTCCATATACTTCGTATGTATACAGCTGGCATGATTACGTTCTAATCCTAAGTATTTTGGGACTGGGGCATTACATGTTGGTTCCCTTTCGACTTATTATTCGTACCCAAAACCGGAGTACGCTAAGGATAATAGGCCCACAAATGTCTACTGTTGACCACAAATATCTCCCGCGGAGTCCACTCCTGCCACGTCCTCATTACCTCTGAGTAGGAAGACCCCGCGGTAAAACCCCTATACTTACCACGTCCTCATTACCTTTGAGTAAGTATGTTGTGTAACGCTCCAGTCCCAAAATACGTAGGACTATGAACGAAGCATGCCAGCTGCATATATACGAGATATACTCCAATATATGGAAATCTCGAATATATACATAAGCTATATTGTGAATAATAATAACAAACAGTCACAGGTAAAAGCTATATCTCATCCACAGAAAATATGAAGAAAGTGGTAACTCACGAATGAAAGTAAATGTCAGAATGTAACTGTTGACCGGGCGGAGACAAATCCACTACCTGTACTAAAATAAACTGAAGAAAAATAGAGTCCAACCTCTAAGATAAATAGAATAAAAAATGATGATTAAATAGGCTCCTCGACCCAATAGGGACAACTGTGATCAGAAGGTACGACTCGTTCGAGCGTGAAGGATGAGTCTACACCGGAGCCATACTCATGCGGAAAGTCCTGCACACCTATACCTGGAGAGATCACCAGGTCCTCAGAGGGACGTAACAAGATACAAAAAGAACATGCCACATAAACTGAATAAATACTGCTCAATAAGAATAAGTAAAATCAGATCATAACATGGTCCAATACACACCTATTGAACTAGCCTACCATCCTTCCAACCAAACAAGGACAGGAGATGGTAAACTAATTCACGATGATGTATCTTTCCATGATATGAATCCAATATAGTATCCGGACCCCAACAAGGTTCAATACCTTCTCATCAAAGTAGTAAGCCACACCTACAACCAAACAAGGATAAGATGTGGCAAACTAGTCCGCGACAAGTTATTGTTTCAAGCCACGGTCAGATACAAGATCCCAAACCGAAAGTACGCGTACCTAATAGATAAAGGTGCCTAACCGTTCTAAGTGAAATGTAGTTAAGAACAATCCTTCCTGCGTATGGGCCCTGGCTAAATAGGATCGGCGTAGTCCCCCCTTGGGGCACCAGAGGCCCAATCAATAAGAGCATAACGTTCCGCAGAACGCTAGTGGCCGTTAGTAATCCTGGGTAAGCTGACCCGCGTCTCCGACGGAGCTCATGGGTTACAAAAGGAAAAGTGCATCGAATCCCATACACTAAAGAATCGTCCTCCCCGCCCAATGCCTACAATGTTGTATCTACAACACAAAATCTCTATTAACCGCTAAGTCAAACTGACATGCAACCTCTATTAGCGGTTAATCCTATCGTACGACTTATACGTACCTGTGGCCAGCCGATCACGCATGTCCGAGTACTATATGTGACTCACAACTTCGTGGTACAAATGTGTCAAGGCCTATGGATGCAACACACACAGGGTGGTCCATTAACTCTAAGTTTAATGTGTAAGAAAATAATACATAGCAGAAAATATAACTGAACAGTAAGTTCTAACAAGTTATGCCATGTATCACCATTTATTTTACATAAAAAAATAGTGATTAATGCATGAAATAAGAGCTAAAATAAATAAACAGCTGGTAGCAAGGTATCTTGCCTGGAGGTAGTGTGCAGAATGGTGACGCCTGGTAACTCAAATCGTCAGAATAGGGAAGCACTGAAAGCCAACTTTTACGAACGACCTCGGATGCTGAAATAAATATCACGAAAAGATTTAGCATAAAAGAAATACCTTGGAAATGCCTGTCCAAAAGTCTCATTCTGGAATAGGGGTAAAATCGTAATTTCGGGTCAAAACGATGTCCGCCGTTGGACCCGTTTTGCACCAAAATATGTGCCAGAACCTACGGTCTCTAAAGTCATCAAACTACATGTCTACAGATCAGGTTTGAGGAGATGAACCCAACCATATGTCCAAAGTTGGATTCCGGCGGGCCGTGCACAAAATCGTCCGTTAGAGCGGGTCACGGGACCGCCAAAAAGGTTTTCCGATTCGACCTTCTCAGAATCGAACCAAACTTGGAATACAGGACCAGAAAAATGTTACGGTCCTGATGGCGCAAGTTTCGTCTCGATACGACGAACGTGCACAAAGTTATAGTCAAGTTTGCAAAACGTCGATACGGGGGTATCTCGGCGGATACGCACTGATTTCGTCGCGCACGCGCAACAAAATCGAGTTCCGTCAGTTCTAACACGTCAGCAACATCCATACGCGTGCGACGAAATCGAGTTCCGTCAGTTCTAACACGTCAGCAACATCCATACGCGCCTTTCGATGCGTATGGTGCACGACCACGTCGTCCGGTTTGTCGGAGCGCATGCCGTATCGGTTGGTTTTATTGAGATTTTATTGTTTTTAAAAACAACTTTCTCTCAACTTTGTAGTCAAGATTCTTTGCATACAGGAAATGAAAAATTAAACTGAAAGAAGGGAATTGAAGTCCTATATGTTGGCTAAATAGTTGTTCAGAAAAATTTCCAAAACTTTTGCTAGGTTGGTCGAAAATCATCTCAAAACAGGGTAACTTGAAGTCACGATTCTGTCCATATTCAGTGGATTTTTCATCGACTTGGCGTCGATATTTCCAACTGATCGATGCGCTATACCCCAATCCACTTGGTGGGATGTCTAGAGGGTTATATTGGCTTTACCTAGGATCTTCAAGTTCGAAAACTTATTGAGTAGAATTGCAGAAAGGTTGGAGGGAACTTGAGTACCTGGCGAGGCTTGGAAACAGGGTGCCCTATTTTGGGCTTGGTCTGACGTCTACTCCGGCGACGCACGGCCGTTTCAGGCGGTCGAGGGCGGCGTCAGGCTGTCGTGGGGACGTGGGGTGATGGAGGAAAGTCTCCGGTGCGCGAGATTAGTCGAATTTCGAAAGAAGTCTAGGAGAATCCCCTACTTCCCGATCGGCTGATACTTAAGGCCGAACGATCAAATTTGATCTTTAATCGAATCAAATTTCGGTTTAGATCTCGTTTTCGATTCAATTCAATGGAGAATCAATTTATGGATATATATGAATGAGAGGTTTAAAAGATTCGTGAAGATTTGAGTTTGATTCCATCAATCATCTGGTTCGCGAAAAGGAAACTGGGGGTCGGGATTGGAACAGTACTGTTCCCGAAAGGGAACAGTACACTGCTATTTTTTTAATATTTTTTTAACACAATATATATATTACTAAGGATGAAATCTCATATTTATATATGTATAAATATATACATAATAAAATCTAATTAAATATAGAAAAAAACCTAATTTCCCCAAAATGTTACTACCATACTAGAATAAAAACTTTGTATAAATTTGCCTATTATAATAACATGTCTATTAAATAAATTATTAACTAGATTACAAAGCTCATTAAGATCTTCATACTGTAATTTAAAATAAACATAATAGTAATAATAATAATATAATAATAATAATAATAATAATAATAAATAATGAATTAACAGGGGTATGAATATTAGGGGAGTGTAAATAATAATATTACTTTTGCCAAGCATATAAATTTTCAAGTCCCATAAATAATAAATTTTTTTAATGAGAATTAAAATAAAAAGATAGTCATAATTTGTTTTCATAATTTAAACAACTAAATATTTATGTAAAAAAAAAATCCTCCAAAATTTTGGGGGATTACATGTTGGTTTTCTCTCGTCTTATTATCCATATTCCGAACCGGGGTACGCCAAGGATAATAGGTCCACAAATGTCTTCCGACGACCACAAATGTCCACTGTTGACCACAAATATCCCCCGCGGAGTCTACTCCTGCCACGTCCTCATTACCTCTGAGTAGAAAGACCCCGCAGTAAAACCTCCATACTTGCCACGTCCTCATTACCACTGAGTAAGTATGTTGGTTCTCTCCCAACTTATTATCTGTACCCACATCTGGAGTACGCCAAGGATAATAGGTCCACAAAAGGTCTCCCACTGAGGCAACTACTACAAGCAAAGAATGGAGCGAATGTATTCTGACCAGTTACATTCACACGATTACATCTCATAATTAAGCCAGAAAAGTTCTCTATTATTTTATTTAGACAAGAAGGAAGAAGATTACATTGATGTCCGGAAGAAGTAAAACACAAACTACAGCTAAAGACAGACAGAAATATCAAGACAAAAGACGGACATTTATGAGGGCCTACGAATTCTAGTTGCGGGGACGCATATACCAATCCCTCAACCATTTTTCATAAGAAGGATCCACTTGAGCAAAATCCTCCTCCGGAGTAGGAGGGTCAGAACTCCTAATACTACCGCCGTCAGACTGGGGCTCCTCCTTTACAGCAACTTCGATAGGCACCAGCTCTCCTTGTTGTTCCTCCATTTTTGGTACTTCCTCCTCTTTAACGAGCGATGACTCTTGTTAGAAAGGAGGCATCAGTTTTTCCTTCACAATGATCTCAGCCTTCGGCAGGGTTGCTGCAAGAATCAAAGATAAAAGAAACAAAGTTAGAAGATGGTCAGAGCCTTATGCGACACAGTCCATAACGGGGCTTATGCAGTCTTGTTTGAGAAGGCTTCATGCGATTCGATTCGGAAAGTCCTTCATGCAGTTCAGTTCTAAAGGCGTTTATGCGGCTCAGACGTTCTCATGCGGCTCAAACATAGGGCATATCCTATTGGGCCCGGATATGAGAAGTTCATGCGGTCCATACAACATATGCGGCTTCATCATACTAAAATTTAGGCAGTCCAATAAAGACGAAGAATGCATTGAATACTGAAGGGAAGAAGGCTTGTGCATAAAAATATGCAACAGAGCCATTGTGTTAGGTTTTGAAGTGTTCGATATTCCACATAGTCCTTACCCTTGATGGCAGGATGGACGTCAGGATGGACGGGGGCCGCTACAGTCGGTGATGAGGCCGCCACCTTCTTGCCTTTCGTCGTAGCAGAGGCCTTGGGAGCTTTGGAAGCTTTGGGGGCCATCGTCAATTGATGATCGGGGAAGAAAAACAAAGACAGTGGCTTAGGGCAAGAAAAGAGGAAGTCAAAAGAAAGCAAAGAAGCTTCTCTGTCCTAAAAGCACCCCTATTTATAGGCAGACATAGGAAGGGCATGTGGACCGATAACCGCTACGGGTCGTGTGCTGCAGGCAAAATCGACTCCTTGGATTTCGCCCCTCTCATAAAGGAGATTCACCCAGGGCATTAAATCCAAATATTTAATGAACCAAATCTTGGGATTTCCCCAAAAGACGGCCCCAAATCATAATGAATCAAGAGCAATTAATGCCGCCTACGTGGCAGAGAGGACAGCATGCGGCCATAAGCAATCCATGCGGCTAGGGAGTCTATACGGCCAGAAAGGCCATACGGCCAAGAAGTCCATGCGGCCAGAACTTCCCATACGGCCAGCGGACACTACCAAAATAACCAACTTTAGCGACGGCCACATCCGTCGCTCATCCGTCGGTAACATAAATTACCGACGGAATAGCGACGGATATTTGATGAAAATGGCCGTCGGAAAATACGTCGTCGCTAAAATTTGTCCGTCGCTAAGCCGTCGGACAAATGATTAACCGACGGACTAGCGACTGATTACCGACGGTTGCCTTTCAATGGTTTAGCGACGGATTAGCGACTTGTTCCCGTCGGTTTACATACCATATAATATTAAAATATCCGTCGCTAAGCCGTCGTAAATAGGTCGGTAAAAGCGTATCAGAGAGGTTCCTGATACGCAAAATCAGTCGCTATTCCGTCGCCATTCCGTCGTTAACCTCGACGTTATAGCGATGGATTAGCGACGGGTAGGGCGTCGGCCTGGTTCTGGAAAGCTTCCATATTTCCAGAACCATGTCGACGGATAATGGGTCGCTAAGCCGTCGCTAGTCCGTCGTCATCCTCGACAGATTAGCGACGGATTAGCGACCCACTATCCGTCGCTAAGTCTCTGAAAACCTACCATATTTCCAGAACCATGTCGACGGATTTGCCGTCGCTAGGTAGTCGATATTCCGTCGCTAATATTCCAGTTAGCGACGGAAGTTCCGTCGCTAGTTCGTCGCTAGCTCGTCGCTACCTGCAAATTTATTTCAACCAGTTAGCGACGGATTTGCCGTTGCTAGGTAGTCGCTAGGTGGTCGCTAACTGCAAAATATTTATATCACCCAGTTAGCGACGGATATTCCGTCGCTCGTCCGTCGGTAACTGCAAATATTTATATAACCCAGTTAGCGACGGATTTGCCGTCGCTAGTTAGTCGCTCATCGGTCGCTAAAAGATATATCCGTCGCTAGTTAGTCGCTAGTCCATCGCTAAATGCAACATTAATTAAAAAAATTACAGAAACATTCTATTTCCTTTTCGTAAATATTACACATATTCATAATATCCAATATCCAAACATCCATGTACGATCAACAAATATCCAAATATCCAAATTCATAATATCCAATATCAAACAGAAATATCCAAACATCTATGTACAAATATCCAAACACAAATACACAAATTCATAATATCCAAACATTCATGTACGCTTCCAAAATATCCAGAATTCAAAATCCAAAAACAGTACAAATATCCAAAAACAGTACAAATATCATTGAGATGGATCGCATCGTCGTCTCGGCGCCGCCTCGGCTTTGCGGATGTACTCTTCCACCATGTATGCCGGCACCTGGGACAACACATGCTCTGGAAGCGTACGGAGCTGCTCTGGCGACATCAAGTCCATGAGCCCAATGAGCACAGTATCCGGTACCAGGCGGACCTCGGCAGAACGGTCAAATGAATAACGTCCAGGGTCGGAAGGACCGGCAACCGCACTAGACGTACCGGAAGCAGACGGATCTGGACCGGGAGCAGAAGAAGGACGCGGAAGGCGCTCCAGCACATCCGACATTAGACTCCGTATTTCCGACATATCGGAGGTGAGAGTCGCAAGCTGCGCCCTCATATCGTCCGACGGGGGCGCGGGAGGAGGCGGGGGCCGTGGATATCTCGGAGTCGCGCCCTGCAACGACGCCGCCATGGAACCTACGCCGTAGACGCGCCCTTTATTAAAGCCGCCGACAGACTCTACGAACACGTCGTCGTAGCGAGCGGCCATAGAAGAGGGCGTCTGGGTGGGCGTCGTTTCGCCGACAACCTCGGCAGGGGGCTCAATCTGACTAAGGGCCTCACGATATGCAGCCTATCCAATGAATGTGTTTATACTATAAGTTTTCCCAAGTTATAATCTAAATCCTATGTTTCCCTAAGTTATAATTTGAATCCTACGTTCACCTAATTAAGTTAACAATAATTATATTTCTAATATAAATCTCATAAACGTAATTACTTACATCAGTCGCCTGGGCCCTCGCGTCGACGAAGCTCCCGTCTGCCCGCCTCTTGTGTGTATGCAGGAATACATCGTAGGTGATGACCGACTCCGGCTCTCTCCCCTCCTTTACCGCCCGTTGTGCCTGCATACGAAATATACGTCGAATTTAATTAACTACGTATATTAATAGTACCGAATTTAATAGTGAAATGAATTTACGGTATCTCACCAAATCTGCACGCGTCGCTGCGTGGGGCTTTGAACCTCCCGTATGCAGACCAGCGGCCTGTCTGCTCGCCTTCGCTTTCTCTGATTTCTCCCTGTACTGAGCAGTATTCATCTTATCCAACATCTGCTCGTAGTACTCCTCCCGGAGCCACTTCTTCCTCGAATGCGCCGTACGAACATCGTACACCGCATCCTGTATCTTCTTCCCGGCGGCGGCTTTGTAGGCCTTGCGAATCAACTCCTCGCGATGGAGGGGCCACCAGAACGTCGTCTGACATACAAATTAAATTATCACGTAATTAAAAAATTAGTGGATTAAAGAATAATTAATAATTAACCAAAAGATATATATATACCTTCATCTCCTCGAGCCAGACGTACTGCATGTTCTGAGGCACCTCAGAAAAATTGAGGTAGGGGCCATGGTAGTTTTCCCGAATAATTTGCCCGAGTATCCGGGCAGCATCATACGGGAAAAACCTACAAAGAAGCAAAGACTGGATTATTAACTTGAATAAATGAAACAAATTTAATAAATTAACTTAAATTTACTTACGTATCACCCGCGGGCCATAGCTCTCGTCGGTTCTCGCCTATCGGCCTCTCTGGAGGCGTCGGAGGATCCGCGGGTCCGCGGATGTACTCACCGGTAGCAGGATGAAGCTGAATCCGGGGGTACTCCAGAGCCCACCCTGCAGTAACTGATGGTGTACCCGCTGGTGCATCCGGGGGCGGAACGGATCCGCTAGCGGATGGAGTCTCAGGCCTCGATGAAGATGAAGGTAGCGCAGAGATAGATCGACGGCGGGAAGAGTCTGTGGCCGGGCTCTCCAGGTCGGGATCGGAGGACTCTATATCCGGGAAATGTGGAAGGCGACCACGACCGCTACCACCACGACCGCTACCACCACGTCCACGGCCAGTGCCGCTACCACCACGCCCACCACGGCCAGTACCGCCACCACCAGCACCACCACGGCCACGGCCACTGCCGCTACCAGCAGCACGAGTGGTAGTGACCATGACCTGTAAATAGAACACATAAATATAATTAACAATATAGAAGTATAAATGAATATAAAACTGAACTAAAATATATATACCAGCAGCAGGGCGGCGAGTGCCGTCAAGACAATAAGAACTAAGAGTGCCATCTGTAAAAAGAAAATCATACAATAAGTAGATGATCGAACGACAAAAACATAAACTGAAATAAGAATGTGTCCGTCTAAACTGAATTCACTAAGTTAGTTGTAAGTGCTTCTAATATATACCGATATTTATTCTAATCATCGTTATCGTCCTCGTCCTCATCGTCATCGTCATCGTTCTCATCCTCATTCTCATCGTCGACTTCATCTATATCATCATCCTCATCGTCGACTTCATCTGTATCATCATCCTCATCCTCATCCTCTTCTTCTTCTTCTTCTTCTTCTTCTTCTTCTTCTTCTTCTTCTTCTTCTTCTTCTTCTTCTACTTCTTCTTCAGGCTCAATACTTGGGACAAGACGCCTCTTTCTCCCCTGGTTGACAGCTAAGTCTTGTATATCAACCTCTTCCTCCCCTCTATTTTCCTCAGCATGAGGTATATCGACATCTTCCATGTCCATGGTATCCGACTGTTGTCCCATGTATTGGGGCTTCTCGATCTGGTCCTCTTGGTATGCTGGGTCTCCAACGTTGAATGTATTTCTAGATTTAATCTTGCATACTGCCCACCAGTCAAATCGATCTCTACGACGCCTTGGGTAGCTTGTATAGTAGACTTGAACAGCCTGACTTGCTATCGCAAACGTGTCGGACCCTCTATACCTCCTGCGATGATTTATATCGATGAATCTAAATTGTTTATCGATTCTCCAACCGATATTTGGTCTCGTATCGAACCACTCACATTTGAACATCACAATATGCATATCATATGGGGCACTATATTATAAATCTACAATCTCCCGAAGCACTCCATAATAGTCAAAGTCCGGCTCGTCGTCATAGATGGTGCCTCTTATGCAAACACCAGAATTCTTGGTATCGAAGCCGTCATTGAGAAATTTGGCATTTATAGCATGCTGAGTTGACTTAAACTTGAAGCCATTAACGACATAGCCTGACAAAGTCTTTGCATGCTTCTTCGGTCCCAATGCCAAATAACGAATGCTCTCATTTATGAGTGTTGTTTCAGGCAATAAAACCTGTAAACATGTATTGATAATTTAAATATTTTAGCTGCATATATTTTAATGGTAGCCGCATAACATATTATCTCAGTTACTTACGTATTTACGAAACCAGGACGGAAAGGTACAATCAACCTCTCTTTGAAGTCCCTCATCTGTAATATATGGTGTCCTCATTTTGACTTCACCTCTAAATACACTGTTAGAGAGAATAAAAATAAGTGTAGTCACTTAATTCACCAAATTAGAGATTATAACGAGGCGTAGTCACTTACTTCTCCAAATCTCTCACTTTTTGTATGTCACAATTTAACAAGACATATCGGTGAGCGATATCATACTCATCGTCGGTCAACCACCGTTTCTTACTAGCCCCAATAGGCTTGCCCCTTAAATTGAATATACCTCCATCCTCAACGTCTTCTTCATTCCTTTGAGGTCTATTTCGATTTGTCTCGACATGAGTATCGAAATAAATGGAGCAGAAATTTGATACCTCCTCGATAAGATATGATTCGCATATCGAAGCCTCTATATGAGCCTTGTTGCCAACTTTCTTCTTTAGATGGTGTAGGTACCTAAAGAGACAAATTATCTTGAGAATTAACAATGAATTGTAAAATCCACTTAAATTTCACTTAAATTATATCGATTTTTATTTACCTTTCAAAGGGGTACATCCATCGATAATGAACAGATGCACCGACACGGGCTTCGTATGCTAGATGAATCGGTAGATGCTCCATGCTGTCGAAAAAGCCCGGTGGAAATATTTTCTCTAACTTGCAGATTGTTAAGACAATCTTCTCCTCAAGTTGTACCATATGTTGCACCGTCAGCTTAGTTGAACAGATATCCCTGAAGAATGTAGACAGCTCGGCCAACGGAACCCATACAGCAGAAGGCAACAACTCTCTCAAAGCAATGGGCAGTAATCTTTCCATAAACACGTGGCAGTCGTGACTCTTCATTCCCGTTAGCTTGCGTTCATTGAGATCAACGCATCTAGACAAATTCGAAACATAGCCGTCGGGAAATCTTAAATTAGATATCCACTTGCAGATTATTAATCTATCTTCCTTGCTCAATGTGTATGGCGCTATAGGCTTACTTAATTGTCCACCAGCACCCCTTTGTATCAAGTTCAGATGAGGACGCATGCATATCTCGGCTATGTCTTGTCTTGCTTTTGGATTGTCCTTCGTCTTTCCTTTAATATCCATGACGGTATTGAAGACATTATCGAACACGTTCTTTTCGATATGCATGACATCAAGATTATGCCTTATAAGATTATCTTTCCAATAAGGCAAGTCCCAGAAGATACTCCGTTTGGTCCAGTTATGGCTTTGTCCGAACCCCTCGACACGATGGTTCGATGGATCTTCCATTGCGGTGGGCAATTCCTTTACAGCTTCCCAAATATCGTATCCCGAAAATCTGGCAGGAGGTTGAGAAAATTCTTGTTTTCCATATCTGAACGCATCCTTATTCTTTCTCCAAGGATGGGTCGCGGGCAGAAATTGACGGTGACAGTCAAAGAAAGAAGTTTTTCCTCCATGCCTAAGGCGGAACGCCTTACTATTTTCCATGCATATCGGACAAGACATGTTGCCGTGCGTACTCCATCCCGACAGCATACCGTATGCTGGAAAATCATTGATTGTCTACATGAGTGAAGCTCTCATCTGAAAGTTCTGTTTCCTGGAAATATCATAGGTCGTGACGCCGATCTCCCACAGCTGTTTCAGCTCATCCACCAACGGTTGTAAATATATATCGATGTTCTTCGTCGGATTTTTAGGACCGGGTATGATAGCTGTCAGAAACATATAAGGAGTCTTCATACACATCCATGGTGGCAGATTGTAAGGGGTAAGAATGACCGGCCAGCATGAGTACTGAGATCCCGACTGTCCGAAAGGGGCGAAGCCATCAGCACATAGCGCCAGGCGTACATTTCTAGGCTCTGTAACAAAATCTGGATGACACAAATCAAAATGTTTCCACGCCTCTCCATCCGAAGGATGTGACAATTCTCCTTCGTCCTTTATGCGTTCTTCGCTGTGCCACATCATGTATTCTGCTGTATTTAGAGACATATACATCCTCTGCAAGCGCTTCGTGATCGACAAGTAATGCATATACTTGTAAGGACGTCGTTTTCTAGTCGACTTTCCTTTTCCCTGTACTGGCTTGTAACGATCCGCATTACAGAAGCTGCAACTTTCTGATACGCAATTCTCTTTGTAGTACAACATGCATCCGTTGCGACAACAATCTATCTTCTCGTACCCCAGTCCCAGTTGTCGGACCATCATCTTTGACTTGTAGAAGTTTTTTGGTAGCTCTTTTGGTTCCTTCGGTAACACCTCCTTGATTACTTCTGTGATCCGATTATAGCAAGCTTGTGGCAAGTTAAAATCAGACTTTATGTTCAACAACCGTATCGTCACTGACAGTGCGGAATGAGTCTCACAACCAGGATATAGAGAAGTATCTGCATCCTGAAACATGTCATAGAACTCCTTCGCCTCGGGATTAGGATCCTCCGGATCAAAATTAGGCCCTGCCGCATCATACACCATATCTCGTGCAAGGTTCTGCAGATCTCCATAATCAACAGAGCATCCGTGGTCTTCGATGACATCCTTTGCAGCATTATCATCAAAAGCATAAGTAGCAGCTTCCGCAGCCTGTCTTTCCGAATATAGTTCACCTTGCGATGACCACAGGCCGTAATTACGTACGAAACCCTTACGGGTCAAATGATCTCTCACAGTCACCACTTCTTCGTAACGTCTATTGTGACATTTAACACATGGACACTTAATTTTGTTACCGTCCATGTACTGAGCTTTGCTCATTGCATAATTAAGAAATACTTCCACGCCTGCCTGAAAATTGTCACTCACACCAATTCTACTCTCGTGTTGCCGTTTGTACATCCATGTACGATCAACAAAATAACGACTCATCCTCAATTTGGATGTGAAAATCTGTATCGTAAGACAAACTAAACATAAGAATAGCCCGATACCGATACTCATAAATTTGGATTAGGGTTAGGATGTTAGATATAAGTGAACTAGGTGATGTAGAGTACAATATAGGGAACTGTGAATGGACTGAAAGTTGCACATGAGAAGGTTCAATGAAGGGCCCATAAATGGGTTCACATGATAAGTTAGTAAGAATCCACATCACTATACATACTCCCCCGTCTCAGGAGTGTGTCTGGCTCCTATTTAGAACAGCACAGGTCACAACATGTCCAGAATAGCAAAACAGAGCTCTACAATGTATATCGGTATCGGACTATTCCTACGAGTATTGGTATCGGCGATATCAATACTCGTGTGAATAGGAGATTGCAATATAAGTCTAAGCTATCTAGCTAACATGTATACTTGCATTTATATTGTATCATAACTTGTATCTAGTTACCTTGCTAATCATGTATATACTCTTAACATATATGCGAAGACACTATACTAACATGTATTTAAATCAAGGTTCAAAGTATCGGTATCGGAATCGGTATCGGACTATATATTCCTACGAGTATTGGCATCGGCGATATCAATACTCGTGTGAATAGGAGATTGCAATATAAGTCTAAGCTATCTAGCTAACATGTATACTTGCATTTATATTGTATCATAACTTGTATCTAGTTACCTTGCTAATCATGTATATACTCTTAACATATATGTGAAGACACTATACTAACATGTATTTAAATCAAGGTTCAAAGTATCGGTATCGGAATCGGTATCGGACTATATATTCCTACGAGTATTGGCATCGGCGATATCAATACTCGTGTGAATAGGAGATTGCAATATAAGTCTAAGCTATCTAGCTAACATGTATACTTGCATTTACATTGTATCATAACTTGTATCTAGTTACCTTGCTAATCATGTATATACTCTTAACATATATGTGAAGATACTATACTAACATGTATTTAAATCAAGGTTCAAAGTATCGGTATCGGAATCGGTATCGGACTATATATTCCTACGAGTATTGGCATCGGCGATATCAATACTCGTGTGAATAGGAGATTGCAATATAAGTCTAAGCTATCTAGCTAACATGTATACTTGCATTTACATTGTATCATAACTTGTATCTAGTTACCTTGCAATATAAGTCTAAGCAATCTAGTATTGGTATCGGCGATATCGGTAGTATCGGCGGTATCGGATCGAAGTATCGAATTTTTTTGGTATTGGAAAACAAATAATTATTAATAAATTATTTACATTTAAAAACATATAATTTATACATTTAGGCATAATTTTAAGTGTTTTAAGTATTATTTCTTAGTAGTTTTGAAATTAAATGAAATTAAATTAAATGAAATAGTATTATTTCTTAGGATCGGGACATGCCAAACCGTATCCGTATCGGGGAATGCAACCCATTCCCCACCCCCCCGACCCCCCTGCCCCCATTCAACACCCCCCCCCCGACCCCCCTGCCCTCTCCATTACCCACCCCCCCCCGACCCCCCTGCCCCCATTCCCCACCCCCCCGACCCCCCTGCCCTTTCCACCCCCCCACCCCCGCCCCCCGACCCCCCTGCCCCCATTCCGACCCCCCCGACCCCCCTGCCCCATTCAACACCCCCCGACCCCCCTGCCCTCTACACCCCCACCCCCCGACCCCCCCGCCCCATTCCCCACCCCCCCCGACCCCCCGACCCTCATTCCCCACCCCCCCACCCCCCTGCCCCCTTTCCCTACACCCCCTCTGACCCCATTCACCAGCCCCCCCGCCCTCTCCACCCCCCGCGAAGCCGACCCCCCCCCCACTCCCCCCCCCGGCCCCAAAACCCAAAATTAGAGAAAGAGAGAGAGAGAGAGAGAGGAGAGAGAGAGAGAGATACCTGGTAGAGAGAGAGAGAGAGAGCCGCGGGAGAGAGAGAGAGAGCCGCGCGCGAGAGAGAGAGAGAGCCGCGAGAGAGAGAGAGAGAGAGTTTTGGGGGGAATGAAAAAATTCCCCCCCGTCGGTTCAATTTAAGTTAGGGCACAGAACCTAGCGACGGAATAGCGACGGAATAAATTAGTCGCTAAACCGTCGCCAATTAAAAGGTGTTTTCCGACGGATATATCCGTCGCCAGTTAGTCGCTAAAGTTCCCGCTAATGTTTTAAAGATTTTGCCGCCAACATTTGCGACGAATAAGCGACGAAAAAGAATCCGTCGCTAACGTTCGTCGACTTAGCGACGGAAACCCGACAAATTTTTACATTTAAAATTGGAAAAAATTATGTTATGTTGTCTGTCGCTAATTCCGTCGCTAAGATGTCGGAAACTGGTCGCTATTAGCGACGGAATCCGTCCGTCGCTAAACTTCCGTCGGTAAAGTGGGGTATTTTAGTAGTGGGAGCTCATATAGCCATGCTTCTTATTCAAAGTATTTCAATTTTTCAAATTAAAAACTTTGAAGGGGGTCTTGTAGAAGCATAGAAAAGAACAAGAAAAGCCCATGCGCCTCAAAACAGAAGAAGCCCATGCGGCTTAAAACAGAAGGAGCCTCATGCGGCTCAGGAATCCATCGGAGTCTCATGCGGCTCAGAAACTCTCCGATAGTCTCATACGGTCAGGAAAGAATCACGTGACCCTATACAGCTTGCTTTTACAGCTGGCCATGAAGTGACTGCTCCCATTAAATGCTCTGACGTAAAGTGATAACTCTGACATTAAAGTTAAAATGATAAAATCCGACATAACGGCGTGTTCTTCGGGAAACGGAGAAAATCTTCTATAAAGCTGGCACGATCTACCAACTTCAAAGCTCTCTATGCGGCTGCCACTCCCCTCATGCGGCTAATGTTCTTATGTGGCTCGGATCGTAGAAACTATCGTCATGCGGCTCAAATCCTAAGAAGCCACCCCATGCGGCCGCTGTCCTCATGCGGCTCGGATCATGGAGATCATCTCCATGCGGCTCAAATACTGAGAGGCCATACCCATGTAGCCTTGACACGCGGCTAGTCGTATACGGCTCAGATTTTGGAGGCTACACCTATGCGGCTGCCACCTTCATGCTGTTCAAAACCAAAGAAGCTACCCTCATGCGGCTATGGCTCGCGGTTATGACACATGGCAGAAGGTCAGTTTCCCCGTAATGATGGTTAGACATGTGGCATTGAATCAATTAAGATCTATCAACAAATCCCAACAACCAGATTTAGTCCAATCATCATAATTACCCAAATCAAATCAGAGCAGATAAATCAAACATGTGGAAGGAGATCCGAGCCTATCAAAATTCACGGCAATCAATATTAATTGCCCATAAGATTTGGTGCAATCCATATTAATTGCCCAGATTCATTGCAATCAAAATCAATGGTCCAGATGATTGGCCACCGACTTTTTTAAGGAGGAAATCATTGTAAACCCTAATGATCACACCCCCACTACTATAAATAGCAAGGTGCCATTCCCTTGTAAACAACCTGGAGACTGGACAGTTGGAGAGATCTGAAGACTTGGAGACCCCCGACGGGATACACAGAGATATAAAGGCACGCGAAGAAGAGTCTTCCCACACATTTCGAGAGCATTTCTTCATCAGAGTCAAGGCTACGTCCGATCGTCCAAGGAGTAAGGCAGAGCTGCCGTCGCTTTCCCGAGCCTCTACTGTCACCCCCCAGAATCAAAAATAAACAATTGTACTTAGATTACTGTACCTAGGTTTTTGTCCCTAGGCTTTTTTTGTACGAACGAGTTTGTATTACGAGTCTATGTTCAGTCCTCCTATATAATTGTTCTGTACTTCTATAATCAATGGCAAACACCATGATTTTATTGATTCTACACTATAACGACAAGCATTTCTTTTGTTTTTCATATTGATTTTGAAATAAAAGGTCGAGACGAAGAAGGTCAGCCACTCACCTTAGTCTTTGCTTCAGGCGAGGGACTGGTTGGCTGCGCTGACGTCGCCTACACGATCACCTGAAATCGCTTAAGCAACTGATTAAAACACTATATCATTCAAGGAATTTGATATGAATACGACTTTAAAAATGCAAGCCATATAAACCATCGAAAACATTCACGAAAATGCATTCACGAAAACCAAAACCAAAGCCAAAGCAAGCGCAGCACGAAAACCAGATCAACGGGAGGTCTCTTCCGACTCAGCCGCAGAGCCAATCCTTGAGGCGCAACCCACTGAATATGGGACTTGATTCCGAAGAAGCCTTTCCATAACGAGAAAAAGATCTTAATTCAATCGTTCCCGTTCGACCGATTCCGCTAATTCTAATCTATCGGTCCCGACTCAATCAGTAGCGACAGTGTTCCTTTCTCGTGCATCTCTGGGCAAAATAGGGCACGATATAGGGACGGGGCACTACACTATAACCAACTAATAAAAAGTTTTATCCTTGAAACTTAAGAATAGAACCTACCTCTAAGAGAACAATGAAGGAAATTTCTTCTTCACCTCCGATTCGAGCTCCCAAGTCGATTCTTCAATCGAATGTTACTCCAAAGTACGCTGACGAGAGGGACCGTTCGATTCCAAAGCAACTTATCCTTGCGTTCCAAGATTTGGATCGGTGCTTCAACGTACGATAAGTTCGCCTTTAGCTCTAACTAACCAAAATCTACCAAGTGGCTTGGGTCATGCACGTACTTTCGCAGCCGAGACGTGGAAGATATTATGCACACTCGCTAGCGCTAGCGACAAGGCAATTCGATAGGCCACTGGGGTGACTCGCTCGAGTACTTCAAACAGTCCAACGAATCTCGGACACAACTTTTCCTTTGTACCAAATCGGGTAACTCCCCATATAGGCGAAACTTTAAGAAATACGTGATCGCCCTCTTGAAACTCGAGGGGTCGACGATGAACGTCCCTGTAACATTTTTTCGATTGTGCGATCTTTAATCTTTTCCGAATGAGCCAAACTTTTTGTACAGTCTATTCCATCTGTTCCGGGCCAAAAATCTGTCACTCTCCGACTTCGTTCCAGCAAATGGGCGATAAGCACTTTCATCCATACAAGGCTTCATATGGCTCCATTTTGATGCTAGATTGATAGCTATTGTTGTATACAAATTCAGACAGAGGTAGATGAACGTCCCAACTCAACTTGAAGTCAATTACGCAGAGCCGTAACTGTTTATCATTAAATATTAAGCACAACAAAATTATAGATGAATTGAACTTGATTGCAAACTCGCTTGTACAAGAGAAAACCTAAAAAGAAAGCCTAGGAAACAATCTAAGTACAATTGTTTAGTTTTGATTCTGGGAGTGACGATAGAGGCTCGGAAAAGTGTAGAAACTCTGCCTTACTCCTTAGACTATCTGACGCGCTCCATGCTCTTGAAAAAATTGCCCTTCATAGGTTACCAGCCTTGGATTGCCAACCATTTACATGGGTGTGGTACCCTGATATTTATAGTAATTTCGGGATGAAGGATATTTTGAGCCGCATAGATGGCCACGTGGCCATGTGACTGCAACAGCACATGAAGACTCGCTCTTTGGCTGCCAGCTGGTGGTTTGTTGAGAATTCTTTGTTAAAGCAAATCTGGGTGGTTGAGACTTGGTCAAATTGCCATGTGTCCCCCCCCCCACAACAGAGTAAAATTAATCTTCTGCGACCCGGATCAACTTGGCCGCATGCGGTACCAAGAGTCTTTCTTCTGTGGCATGGATCGGCTTAGTCGTATAAAATCTCAAGAGCCTTCCTTCTGCGGCTCGGATCATCTTGGCCGTATGAGGTCTTCAAGGGACTTCCTTCTGCGGCTCGGATCATCTTGGCCGCATGAAGTCTGAAGAGTCTTCCTCCTGCGGCTCAAGTCCACTTGGCCGTATGGGGTCTCCAAGAGCCTTGCTTCTGCAGTTCGGTTTCACTTGGCCGTATGGATTCTTCGAGAGCCTTGCTTCTGCGGCTCGAGTCAACCTGGCCGTATGGGATCTTCGACAGCCCTGCTTCTGCAGCTCGAGTCTACCTAGCAGTATGGGGTCTTCGAGAGCCTTCCCTCTGCGACTTGGTTTCTCTTGGCCGCATGGGATTTTCAGGAGCATTCCTTCTACGGTTCGAGTCCACTTGGCCACATGAGTCCACTTATTTCTGTGGCTCGAGTCTACTTTGCTCCTTGATCTGAGGCTAGTAAAGCACTTGCTTTCAATCGTTGTAGGAAGACTTTTGGGACCATCAAATTGGCTTCCTGATCTGAGGCTAGTAAAACACTACTCTCGATCGTTGTAGGGAGAGGACCATAATATTTGCTCCCTGATCTGAGACTAGTAAAGCACTACGAGACAGGACGAGCTATGACAGGCCCCCATATAAAATATGTGATATAGCCCTAGACTTCTTCGACTTAGCACCCGAAGGTGCGTAGTAGGAAGAGTCCAAGTTGGAAGCTTCGACATTATCAATGGGCCGCGTGGGGTCTGGCCCATAAAAGATTCCCCCCTGACTCGGTTCAAGCACAAGAATTGCACCCAAGTGGGAGGGGGACTTTAATAGTCGGCTCATATCTGGTGCAAATGCACCCGAGACGATTTTGTAAAGTTTACCATCGGTAGCGCGCATGATTTTGTGCGCGCATCTCTGGTTTACTATTGGCATAGCACGTTTGAAGCACATGTCCCGTGCCGCTTTGGATTTCTTCATACTAGCCCGTAAAGGAGCATAGTACTCAGAACCCAACTCATCCTCGCCATGACAGTGAGTGACTCAATTGAGTAATTTTTTATTTTTTTTTATTTTGGTGCCCTTTTCAAAGAAGGCAAGGGGCTCTATATATAGAATGGAATGATCCATTTCTTCTTTTCCTTTCCGATGTGGAACTAAAAGCAATATCCTCTTTTCTATGCTTTTACAAGACCCCCTTCAAAGTTTCTAAATTGCAAATTTGGAATACTTTGAATAAGAAGCATGGAAAGTAGAGCTGTTTAGGTGTGGCAATCCTATCTGAGGTAGCATGGACGGGATAGGTTTAGGTATTTTTGCTGGGGATTTTATGTGGACTTATCATCCTTGGCGTACCTTAGTTTTAGGTACAGATAATAAGTTGAGAGAGGGAACCAACATATTTACTCAGAGGTAATATGGACGTGGTAAATATGAGGTTGGTGATAGAGCTTTCCTACTCAGAGGTGATATAGACATGGTAGGAGTGAACTCTGTGAGGATACACAAAACAACTCAGAGGTGATATGGATGTGGAAGTTCTATGATTGATTCGCCATAACGCAGGGGCTGTTGAACGGGGTATTTATTTAGAGGTAAGGTGGACGTGGTAAATATTTGTTTTAGCATCATCTGCTTTGTTAGGGGTAGAAAAATAACTCAGAGGTGATATGGACATGGTTGTTCTACCACTGGGAAGTGAATGCAATGGAACAATTAGGCTCCAGAAGCATATGATTATGAGGAAAGGGGTGCTTATACTAGAAGGTCTAATACAGCATTTGTGGTTGGCAGAGGACATCCCACTGGGGGACTTTTGTGGACCTATTACCCTTTTGTGCATCTGTGATGCGAGTAAATAGATTCAAAATAATTTTTAGTGGACCTATTACCCTTTTACGCATTTGGAAATGCGAGCAAATAGATTTGAATGATATTTTGTGGACCTTCTACTCTTTGGTACACCGATTGTGCGAGTAATAGATTAGGATAACTTCTGTGGACCTATTACCTTTGTGCGCACTGGTGGTACGGGTAATAGATTTGAATCAAAACCTAACAGAGGTAATATGGACGTGATAGGTTTTGTAGTTTTAATACCATATTTTTTATCCCGGGTTGGGTACAGGTACTATGTCAAAATACTATCGATATCAGAGTTAATATGGACGCGATACACGATAATTAAGAATAATTTTGGTGGACCTATTACTCTTCTGTGCATTGGTGGTGCGAGTAATAGATTTTGAGACAAAACCAACAGAGGTAATATGGACGTGATAGGTTTTGTGGTCTTCACACCATGTTTTTTATCCCGAATTGGGTACAGGTGTTAAGTCGAGAGACTATTGTAACGCCCCAGTTCCAAAATATGTAAGACTAGGAACATGGACATGCCAGCTGTATAATAAATACGTAAGCTGCAAAATATAGTAGAACCACGACTAATCTCATCCACACAAAAATAAATGAATGAAAGATATTATATAATGATAATGAATTTGTCTTGAGACAATATGTTGGGCGGAGACAAATCCACAACCAGCAAGTAAAGAAAAAATACATGGAAAATGAAATATGTTTGGCGAGCGAAGCGAAGACGATCCAAGTACAATCATCCTCAAAGAAATAGAGATGGTCACGACTAGAGCTAGAGCACCTGCAAAAACAATAGAACACACCTGGCGAGATAACCAGGTCCTCAGAGGGACGTAACAAGACACATAATATCATGCCATATAAACTGAATAAATATCGCTCAAATAAATAAGTCAATTGAATTATAACATGGTCCAACACACCTATTGAACTAGCTTACCATCCCCCCAACCAAACAAGGATAGGAGATGGTAAACTAATTTATGGTGACGTATCTTTCCATGTTATGAATCCAATATGGTATCCGGACCCCAACAAGGTTCAATACCTTCTCATCGAAGTAGTAAGTCACACCTACAACCAAACAAGGACAACATGTGACGAAATAATCCGTAACAAGTTATTGTTCCAAGCCACGGTCAGATACAAGTACCCAAACCAAAAGTACTCGTACCTAACGGATAAAGGTAGCCTAACCGTTCTAAGTGAATGCAGTTTTAAGAATAGTTCATGGCCGCATGACTACCGGGTCAAGTCAAAAAATACCAATACAGTACTTCAGTAGCGAGTCACAACACCATATACTATTCCTCAGTATCGAACGAGTCTATAGCATATAGTCTACCTATCGTTCCTCAGTAGCGAGCGAGTCTACGATAGATAGGGTGATAGTCAACTTCCAATCATGTTCTTCCTGCCCAATGCAAACTCATAACTGCTAAGTCTTCTAGCATGCAATTCTATTAGCAGTTATTTCCTAACGCACGGCTTATATGTACTGGTGGCCAGCCAATCACGCATGTCTGAGTCCTATATGTGACTCACATCAACGTGGTATAAATGTGTCAAGGCCTATGAATGCAACACACAAGGTGGTCCCTTAAATCTAGGTTTAATGTGTAAGAATATAATACATAGCAGAAAATATAAATGAACAGTAAGTTCTAACAGTTATGCCATGTATCACAATTTATTTACATAAAGAAAATAATGGATAATACATGAAATATGAGCTAAATAAATAACAGCAAATGGCAAGGTGCCTTGCCTGGTAGGACGTCTGGTGTACTGCAATGATCAATGTGGCACGAACTGCGACTTCGTGCAACAACTATGCAAGGTGACCTCGGGTGGTGGCACCGACGGTTCCATTGGGTCCAGAAGGGTCAAATTGGTTAGGTTTGACATAAGGTAGTCGTAAATTTGAGAGAGTATAGGAATAATGGGGTTGGTCTTGGATGGAAGGAAAATCAAAGTTAAATAGATAAAAATAAATATAACGATTTTTGGAAATTATTTCATGATACTTGAAAATATTTTTATTAGTTAGAATAGTTTTTGGATATATATATACTTGAAAATAAAATGCCTTAAGGCAAACTCTAAGTTTGTAGAAATATGGTTTGAGATAGAAACTATATTAATTAAAATATCTGAAAAATACTAGTAATTTATTTATAATTTTTGAAACTAAATTTATGGGTCAAAAATACTTATTTATAGAAAATTTCTAAAATAATAATAATACAATACTAAGAACATGATAACATTTAGATGCGTACTACTATTTTCTTGTACTTTCAGAATATAGCATGCTAAAAATAAAAGATACATAAATAAATTTAACAATACAATAACCTAATAATATCTAACATTAATGTTAATACTTATTAATAATAATAATATATAATAATAATAATATTAAATTAATAATAGTAATAGTAATACCTGATGCCATAGTTAATAAAAAATAAAACACACAAACTTCAACAAAAAAACACAGAAGCCTAAGTGATCATAATAAATACAAGGAATATTACTGTAGAAGAATAAAGAATGGAAAAATGGAGAGAGAAAACGAAAGGAAGGGGAAGAGGAAGAAAACGAGAGCGAGGAAGTGGGATCGAGAGGGGACGGCGAGAGTCTACGAGAGAGGGATCGGAGAAGAAGACGGGAGTCAGAGGCGGCGGCTCGCGGCGAAGGGGAGGAGGTGAGGAGGCACGCGGGAGAGGAAGTCGGCCGGACGCGGTGGCGGGTTTCGGTGCTGCGATGAGCGCGATACCGGACGATGAGGTCCGGGTGACGAAGTCGGTTGCCGACGGCTAGGCGTCGACAGCCAGGGACACGGATCTGGAGGCGGTGGAGGAAAGAGGAGCGTGGGCTACCGGACGGTGAGAAAGCAGATCGCCGGACTGAGGCGGACGTGCCTGTCGCGGAGGCGACGACCGTGAGGAGTTCTGTGGATGCGCGCGACCGTGATCCAGTGGAGCGGCGGGGTCGACGCTGCTCCGGGGACAGGCGAAGGAAGTCGCACGGCTCCGACGCGCACGGAGAAGGCCCGATCTCACGGAGGCGGTGAGGTTGGTGAACTCGACGAGGAGTGGGCCGGCGCCGGGGTGAAGCCAAGGTCAGGTGAGTGTCTTGGTGTGTGCGGTTTGGGTTTTTCTTTTGGGTACGGCTCCGACGACGAGGCCGTGATGGTGACGATGGTGGTTTTGGTGGGGTGGTCTGTTGTCGACGGGGGATCCTGGGGTTATGGAGGTGGACCGCCGGAGGTGGGAAGCCGGTCGCGGTGGCGGGTTTGTTGGCAGCGGGTGGCGGTGTTGGTGGAGATGCGGTGAAGATGGTCGCGGTTGGCCTAGTGTTGGCAGCCGCGACGGTGGACAGAGGTATCGAGCGGGACTGGGTGCCAGCGTGGGATGGTCGGAGGAGTTGTGGCCAGGGCGGTGTGAAGGCTGTACGGTGGTGATGGTGTGTTTCTTCAATTTTTTGGGTTTGCCGGGGGTGCTGTTTAGGAGTCGAGGCGGAGGCGGCCGGACAGTACATTAGGTTTAGGATTTGGGTTGAGTCAATTGTTGTCAGGACGCGTCGGGTGTGTCTGACACGATGATGGTGACGAGAAGATGCGTCCGGGGGTGTCGGATGTGATGAAGATCATGTATTTGAAAAAAATAAATAGTGGATGGAAAGGCCCGGACACAGACACAGTGCACAGTTTGGATTGTGAAAATTTGTGGAGGAATAATGTACAGAAAATAATGTGGAGGAGTACCTGCCTATTTATAGGATGTGGGAATTCCCATTTGGATAGAATTAGGAAAAGATTTAAAACCCAATTAGAATAATTCAAACTATTAATTTAAAATCAATCAAATTCAAATCCAAATCAAAATTCCATTTAAATCTAATTAAATTTACATCCTTTAGTTTAAAACCAAATGAGATAATTCAAATTCTAAATATAGATATTAATTTAATCTATTTAAATAAATCCAAAAATTAAATCAAGATTTAAATTGCCACAATATTTTCAAAATAATTTTCCAAAAATACTGTTATAATAATTTCGAAAGTAACTTATTATTTAAAAATAAACTAATAATTAATTAGAAATATGTATGCATAATTATTTATACAAAATTATGCTTTCCTAGTATATAATGAAATATAATTTATTATTAATAAATATTAGAAAGAAAGGCTTAAAATAACCAACTTAAAATTTGGTATAATGGCAAAAAATTATTATATATATTATCTTGAAACTATAAAAATAGAAAAAAATATTTTTCTAAAATATGTAAGCTCGCACATATTTGTACTCGTCGAGCAATTACGAGAAATAAAATTCCGTGCGTGACGTACAATACAAAAATTTTAAATCAGTACCAAATCGATAAAATATAGTAGAAATTTAGGGGTTTTATATCCTACCCAACTTAAAATAATTTTATCCTCGAAATTAAGAATTCATAGGGGGGAGAAGACACAAAGGGTATCGATGCGGAACAATCAATAACAAAATCATGTCGTAAGAAATCGCGATCTAGATCATAGATAAATAATACGATATGGTCATACTCGATAGGAGGTTAGAGGAAGTTCTAGTATAACGCCTTCGTCCTTCTAAAATAAGTGATGGCGAAAGAAATATAGAGTTCGAATGAGGAGTTATCGAGTACGAATACGTGATCCAAAGGCGACCGAATAATTCAAAAGAATTGTCAAGGCAGTCGTGGATGGAATTCTAAAGGCCAAGTTTAATTATGTTCCATCCATATAGAATAATAGACAAAAGCGAACCAAAGTGCACTTGGTTGATTAGACCATTATGCACCGATTCAGATTAGACTAAGTTAGTGGGAGCTCTTCCAATAACATATGTCCTGAACAAGCTCGATAAATCAATGAACTTGCAAATCTAGGTTATAGTAGCAACATTTGTCAAGAGAGTAAAATTATAGACACGAGAGTTTAAAATTGAGAGGGAGTATAGTTGAACTTCTAAAGATTCTAAGTCATGTCCTATGATGGTCTTTATACAGTCGTCCTATAGTCTTCTGTCCAAGTCCTTGGTTGACTAGAGGGTTAGGGTCCTCTAGATTCTAGAATCTAAGTAAACTTGCTAATATAGGTCACTAGGACAAGGAGTTGCTAGGTCATAAGACATTCTACCTAACTTAAAAGAATTAAACTAATAGTGTTTGGGACATCTAACTAGTAGGGCCAATCTATAGCAAGCACGAAGGAAAGATAAGAATAATGATAGAATGAATCAAGCAAGATGCAATAGATGAGTCAAACGGTAGATAAAATCTAGGAAAGAGGTCAAGTATGTGGATGAGATCCTAGACTTCTAATCTTATTCGCAGGCTTGTTTGGTATGGTAAAGTAACCAAACAATTTATCTTGACCTGCATGGGCCACCACAAAAACATGTAACGCCCCAGTCCCAAAATACGTAGGACTTGGAACGTAGACATGCCAGCCGTATAATAAATATACGTAAGCTGTAAAATACAGTAGAACCATAACTAATCTCATCCACATAAAATAAATGAATAAAATATATCATATAATGATAATAAATTTGTCTTGATACAATATGTTGGGCGGAGACGAATCCACTACCAACAAGTAATGGAAAAATACATGGAAAATAAAATAAGTTTGGCGAGCGAAGCGAAGACGATCCAAGTGCAATCATCCTCGAAGAAATAGTGATGGTCACGGCTAGAGCTAGAGCACCTGCAAAAACAATAGCACACACCTGGCAAGATAACCAGGTCCTTAGAGGGACGTAACAAGACACATAATATCATGTCATATAAACTGAATAAATATCGCTCAAATAAATAAGTCAATTGAATTATAACATGGTCCAATACACACCTATTGAACAAGCTTACCATCCCCCAACCAAACAAGGACAGGAGATGGTAAACTAATTCACGGTGACATATCTTCCATGTTATGAATCCATATGGTATCCGAACCCCAACAAGGTTCAATACCTTCTCATCGAAGTAGTAGTCACACCTACAACCAAACAAGGACAAGATGTGACAAACTAATCCGCGACAAGTTATTGTTCCAAGCCACGGTCAGATACAAGTACCCAAACCAAAAGTACTCGTACCTAACGGATAAAGGTAGCCTAACCGTTCTAAGTGAATGCAGTTTTAAGAACAGTTCATGGTCGCATGACTACTGGGTCAAGTCAAAAAAATACCAATGCAGTACCTCAGTAGCGAGTCACAACACCATATACTACTCCTCAGAATCGAGCGAGTCTATAGCATATAGTCTACCTATTGTTCCTCAGTAGCGAGCGAGTCTACGATAGATAGGGTGGTAGTCAACTTCCAATCATGTTCTTCCCGTCCAATGTAAACTCATAACTGCTAAGTCTTCTAGCATGCAATTCTATTAGCAGTTATTTTCTAACGCACGGCTTATACGTGCTGGTGGCCAGCCAATCACGCATGTCCGAGTCCTATATGTGACTCACATCAACGTGGTATAAATGTGTCAAGGCCTATGAATGTAACACACAAGGTGGTCCCTTAAATCTAGGTTTAATGTGTAAGAAATATAATACATATAAAATATAATGAACAGTAAGTTCTAACAGTTATGCCATGTATCACAATTTATTTTGTATAAAGAAAATAATGAATAATGCATGAAATATGAGATAAATAATAAACAACAAATGGCAAGGTGTCTTGCCTGGTAGGACGCCTGGTGTACTGTAATGATCAATGTGGCACGAACTGCGACTTCGTACAACAACTATGCAAGGTAACCTCGGGTGGTGGCACGGGCGGTTCTATTGGGTCCAGAAGGGTCAAATTGGTTAGGTTTAACATAAGGTAGGCTTGAATTTGAGAGAGTATAGGAATAATGGGGTTGGTCTTGAATGGAAGGAAAATCAAAGATAAATGGATAAAAATAAATATATACGATTTTGGAAATTATTTTATTATACTTGAAATATATTTTATTAGTTAGAATAGTTTTTGGATAATATATACTTCAAAATAAAAATTCCTTAAGGAAAAACTCTAAGTTTGTAGAAATATGGTTTGAGATAGAAACAATATTAATTAAAATATCTGAAAAATACTAGTAATTTATTTATATTTTTTGAAACTAAATTTATGGGTCAAAAATTATATTTATAGAAAATTCTAAAATAATAATAATATAATACTAAGAACATGATAACATTTAGATGTACTACTATTATCTTGTACTTTCAGAATATAGCATGCTAAAAATAAAAGATACATAAATAAATTTAACAATGCAATAACCTAATAATATCTAACATTAATGTTAATACTTAATAATAATAATAATAATAATAATAAAAATAATAATAATAGTAACAGTAATAGTAATACCTGATGCCATAATTAATAAAAAAATAAAAACACACAAACTAAAAAAAAAAAAAACACAGAAGCCCAAGTGATCATAATAAAATACAAAGAATTTTACTGTAGAAGAATAAAAAAGGGAAAGGGGGAGAGAGAAAATGAAAGGAAGGGAAGAGGAAGAAAACGAGAGCGAGAAAGTGGGATCGAGAGGAGACGGCGAGAGTCTGCGAGAGAGGGATCAGAGAAGAAGAGCGGGAGTCAGAGGCGGCGGCTCGCGGCGAAGGGGAGGCTGTGAGGAGGCACGTGGAGAGGAAGTCGGCCAGATGCGGTGGAGGGTTTCGGTGCTGCGGTGAGTGCGGCGTCGGACGAGACGAGGTCGGGTGACGATGTCGGTCGCCGACGGCTAGACGTCGACAGCCAGGACACAGATCTGGAGGGAGTGGAGGAAAGAGGAGCGGTGGGCTACCGGACGGCGGGAAGAGGATCGGACTGCGGCGGATGCGCCTGGCGCGGAGGCAGCGACCGTAAGGAGTTCTGTGGAGGCGCGCGGCGGTGATCCAGTGGAGCGGCGGGTCGATGCTGCTCCGGGGACAGGCGAGGGAAGTCGTACGGCTCCGACGCGCACGGAGAAGGCCCGATCTCGCGGAGGCGGCGAGGTCGGTGAACTCGACGAGGAGTGGGCCGACGCCAGGGTGAAGCCAAGGTCAAGTGAGTGTCTTGGTGTGTGCAATTTGGGGGTTTTCTTTGGGGTACGGCTCCGGCGACGAGGCCGTGATGGTGATGATGGTGGTTTTGGTAGGGTGGTCAGTTGTCGGTGGGGGATCCGGGGGTTATGGAGGTGGTCCACCGGAGGAGGGGAGCCGGTCGCGGTGGCGGGTTTGTTGGCAGCGGGTGGCGGTATTGGTGGAGATGCGTGTGAAGATGGCCCCGGTTGGCCTAGTGTTGGCAGCCGCGGTGGGTGGACAGAGGTATCGGACGGGACTAGGTGCCAACGTGGGATGGTCGGAGGAGTTGTGGCCAGGGTGGTGTGAAGGCTATACGGTGGTGATGGTGTGTTCTTCGGTTTTTTGGGTTTGTCGGGGGGTGCTGGTTAGGAGTCGAGGCGGAGGAGGAGGCGGCCGGGATAATGGATTATTAGGTTTAGGATTTGGGTTGAGTCAATTGTTGTCAGGACGCATCGCGTGTGTCCGACACGATGATGGTGACGAGGAGATGCGTCCGGGTGTCGGATGCGATGAAGATCATGTATTTGTAAAAAAAAAATAGTGGATGGGAAAGGCACGGACACAGACACGGTGCACAGTTTGGATTGTGGAAATTTATGGAGGAATAATATGGAGAAAATAATGTGGAGGAGTACCTGCTATTTAGAGGATGTGGGAATTCCCATTTGGATAGGATTAGGAAAAAATTTAAAACCAAATTAGATAATTCAAACTATTAATTTAAAATCAATCAAATTCAAATCCAAATCAAAATTCCATTTAAATCTAATTAAATGTAACTTTAGTTAAAACCAAATGAGATAATTCAAATTCCAAATATAGATATTTAATTTAATCTATTTAAATAAATCCAAAATTAAATCAAGATTTAAATTGCCACAATATTTTTAAAATATGTTTTCCAAAATGAGTTTAATAATTTCGAAAATACCTTATTATTTAAAAATAAACTAATAATTAATTAAAAAATATGTATGCATAATTATTTATACAAAATTATGCTTTTCTAGTATATAATGAAATATAATTTATTATTAATAAATATTAGAAAGAAAGGCTTAAAATAACCAACTTAGAAATTTGGTATAATGGCAAAAATATTATTATATATATTATCTTGAAACTATAAAAATAGAAAAAAATGTTTTTCTAAAAATATGGTACACTCGCACATACTCGTACTCGTCGAACAATTACGAAAAATAAATTTCGTGCCCGACGTACAATACGACTACGACGTACAATACAAAAATTTTAAATCAGTACCAAAATCGATAAAAATATAGTAGAAATTTAGGGGTTTTACAACTATCGGTATCAGAGGTAATATTGACGTGACACACGATAATCAGGCATAATCTTTGGTAGACCTATTACTCTTCTGCGTACTGGTGGTGCGAGTAATAGATTTCGAGAGAAAACCAACAGAGGTAATATGGACGTGATAGGTTTTGTGGTCTTAACACCATATCTTTTATCCCGGGTTGGGTACATGTGTTAAGTCCAGAGACTATCGATATTAGAGGTAATATGTCGTGATACACGATAATCAGGAACATGAAGTTTGTTCAGTGATAACGATAAGCTGGACAGACTCCTGTGTGATAAAGCATTAGAGTGGGAGTTCAGAGGTATCATCATACATGACTCGCCACTCAGGGAGATGCGATAGAGTGTGAGTTCAGAGGTACTTGGTGTACATAACTCGATAGTTTGGAAGATTTGATGGTTTGAGGAAGTACCAACATATCCTTAGACATAGTTTCTTCAAGAATTTGCCGTTTATGGGCATCATGAGCAAATCCCCATTCTGTTTTACGAGTCGGTATGTGTCGTTGGAGAATACGGTCTCGATGATGAATGGACCCTCCCATTTGGGCTAGAATTTACGACGGTTTTATGAGTCATGACCATCGGTCTGCGAACGGACAAGACGAGATCGCCTACTTGGAATGTCCTCTGCTTGACTTTTTTATTGAAGGCTCGAGAGATGCGTGCTTGATAGAGCTTGATGCTTTGTTGAGCTTGCAAGCGCTTATCCTATTGTGCCTCCAGTTGTTGAACCCATGGCCCCAATTCAAAAGTTCGAGTAGATCTTCGTCTTCCTCTTCAATGTCGACGGATGCCATATTGACAGATAATGTCTGCCTGAACACATCCCCAATGCTATCATCGGAATCTTATGTAGGTGATTCGGATGAGTGAGAATGCCACTCGCATTTCTTATTGGAGCTCGGCGTTGTTGCTGGTATAACATAACCGAGGCCGCATTTGGACTTGCCGTAATAATCTCGAGGTTTCCCAGACGGGGTTCACAGCTGCAGAGGCGAACGTCGACCATTACCGTAATTCAGACCTAGGGTAGCCTCCATGTTGTACCCCTGCTTTTACATGAAGTACTTGGCCTGAGGACTATACAGATAGAGTGGCAATCTTTCTGCATCGGGTTCGAGATCAAACTCCTGAGACATGAAAGGTTGAGGACCTTCTTTTCGGCCAAAGATGATCGTATGATCCCCTTCTCTATGCCTGGGACTAGGAAGTAGGTACCTCTAATAGGAGTAAGTCGGTTTGTGGTATGGACGGTTGTCACCTGTGCGTGCAGGATAATGTCCCGATCGTGCCCCACTGTATACATCGGATACAGTTCATTACACTCAGGATAGTTCAATGGCAGCCTCTTATTGATGAAATAAGGAATTTTGTCTACAGGGATTACATCATCAGGAGAGGGACTGTCCACCTTTGCAATAAGATACTTTACTAGTTTTGCATCCTCTTCAGCTACCCCCTACATGATCGGAGGCGGGGATACTGTCCTGGGCAACTTGACCACTAAGGGTTCTGCTTGTGGCATTGGCTTGTCTGAGTGTCTCGGATCGACACTTGTTTGCTGCCTCCTCTTGGAAAGACGGATGTCCATCGGCTCTGTAAATGACTTCGTGTCTTCTGATTACTTTTGACTGGATCTTGGCAATCGGATCACCATCGGCTCCCAAGAGGGCCTTTCGTCTTCTAGTCACCTTTGATTAGATTTTGGCAATCGGATCACCATCGGCCCTATGACGGGTTCTTGGCTGGTCCTTGGGAGTCGGATGACCATCGGTTCCAACTGTGCAGATAGAGCAGAGGAACTGGGCACCTCTTCATGCAAAGTTACTTCAAGGGGTGCGGCTTTGCCCGGTTTACGGGCCTGGAGATGAATTCTCAAGGGTTCCTCTGGCGCTGTGATGGCCTCCAGTCCGTCAGTTGTGTTTCTTGGATTCGTCATATAGACAAGCCTTCGAAGATTAATAAGACTCAACCCCTTTGAAGGGATCGATGTCGGCGAATTCAGTCTTCACAAAGCCGTACTTACTGACATACTTGAAACACTGGTGGAGGGTGGATGGCACGATCATATAGTCATATATCTACGGATGCCCCGAGAGGATATTGTAGGACGTATCTGCATCTATGACGTAGCAGGTAACCTCTGTCCTCAGGTCGCCGATCTGACATTTCAATCGGATCTTTTCTAAGGGATAGCTCCTTCCTGAGTTAAAACTGCTAATGGCGGGTGTTGGTCGCCGTTAGCCGGTGCATAGGGATGCCGAGGACTTGAAGAAAGCTTTTTCGGATGATGCTTATCGACGAGCTAGGATCGATGTGCATTCAATCCACCTTGATGCCGCCTATGTACCCAGTGTAGTACAAGGGGCAATCATGCATGTTGGTCTTGATCAGCATGTCCTGTGGGGTGAATACGATGTTAGGCATTACATACGCACAGTTGTTGTCCTGCAGATTTGTCGATGAGTCTTCCCACGTAGGTTTGACCTGGGCAAAGTAAGCGTCAGTATTCTGGAGTGCTTCGCTCAATACGACACGAAGATCCTTGAAGAGCCTTAGGAGCTCATATAACGATAACTTTGTCGGCGTATTAGCCAATTGTGCTAATATGTCAAAGTTGTAAGGTCTCTCCAGGCCTTGAAGTGCGTGTTTACGGAGCGGCCTGTCAAAGTAGGTTTCCTTCAGCTTGGCCCTGTCTACTGATGGAGGCTGAGATGGTCCCGGAACATCAGTGGCGGGCAGCGATGCCGGTTGAGGGTCTTCAAGTGAACTACCCGGAGTGGGCTGGACTTGTGCCCCAGACCGGGTAACAACGGCTGCCGCTTCCTCAGCTTCAGTTGAAATTGTGTGGCAGGATCTGGACTTCCTGCCCTTCTTCTTGTTGGCGGGAGATGACACTGCTTGGGTAACTTTGGGCACTAAGTCGGGGTGCACCCACATGATCTCTCCTCGTGACGTGGTGAGAGGTACTAAGCCAGTCGTCTGGTCCCGGACAGGGAAAAGATTAGTAACCTCCATCGTTGCCCGGGGGATAGGTATTACCCTGTCTGAGTGTTTGTTGAAGGAAAGTCGTCGAACTGAATTGACACCATGTTCGCCGCCACGGTAATCTCTTCAAAGTCTAGCGACAGAGCTTTGGAGTCGATAAGATTCTGGATTGTACCACTTTAATTGAAAGCAGTCTTGAGTGGCATGATAAACATAGCGGTAGAAATGGCAGTATTTTAGGTCCTCCATCTCTGTCGCTCGGGGTTCGCACCTTGGTGGAGGGAGTTGAATCATGTCCCTTTGTAAGAGCATGTCGAAGATAGGCTTGACATTGTTGGCCCATTGGTCATGGTCAAACCTGATTTTAATAATTGATCAAACTCTGTCTCGATATAAATACGAGTCAATTCAGATGTTTACTAACGACATTTTGGATACTGATCAAAGATGGATATCTACTCCGTTCAAGACCGAAGCTGTTGCCACTCAGAATGTATTTTCTTTAAAGCAATGTAATTTTTCATTTTATTGAGTCTAGGAATACATTGTACACCAAGTCATACTGGCAAATAGGCTATCCGAAAATGTTTTTCAAAACTGACCTATCTCTTTAAAATGACCTATGTTTTGAAAAACAACTATTTTACAAAAAGCTTCTGAAGGACTTTTGAAAAAGCTAAAATTTATTTTTTTACATAATCAACTGACCTAACCCTGACAGAACTCGGCCAGAGTTCCGCCAGAGTTCGGCCAAGTTGAACGTTATGTGAACGTTTGATTTTGAACTTGGTCTCCCTTCAGTTGCGGTTGGTTACAAAGAGTTATGTCCAAATTCTGCCCGAATTCTGTCAGAGTTCTGTATTTGGAAAAAAATATAAATAGAGAAGGATTTCGATCATTTCAAATCACCAATTCACTTTTAACCTCTTCTCTTCTAAAGCTTACATTCCATCCAAAGAGTTCTAAAAAGCTTCCATTTTTAAATCCTAAGCCAGTTACAATCCTCTAGTCGATTTGCTAGTGCAGTACGGTCTAGAAGTTTCAGAGCGATTGTAATTAGAGGCTTGATTGAAGATTGACTCTTCATAATTGAAGTTGGTCGAGTTTTTCGTATCAAAGCTCGCATCTGTAGAAGTTGCAAGGACTTCGTTTGAAAACTTGCAGGATTTTCCAATAGTGGATTCAACGGGAAGCTAGAGTTCTTCCGACTGGACTAGTCCTCACAAGAGGGAAACCAGTATAAATCTCGGTGTTTGTGTTTGCCTTCTGATCACTCTTTTATTACTATCATTTATTTTGTGATTATTTTTATATCTGTGATCTAACTGCTAACGAGTTTTTAATTCGCAATATTCCGCTGCCTACTCTATTCATCCCCCTCTTGAGTATTCTGCTTTACGATTTCGTTCCTGCAATTGGTATCAGACCAGGTTATACAGGTAAAGCAAGGTCAAATTGTAGTTATATTCAATTGTTATATAGATCACAGTATTACACAGGGCAACTGTGAAATTCACAAGTGAAGGCCAAGCCACAAACAGACCTCCACTGTTTGACGGCACAAACTACACTTATTGAAAAACACGTATGAGTTTCTTTCTGAAATCTCTTGATTTTGACTTATAGTTTGAAGTTATTGATGGCTACAAAAAGCCCCCTCGTATTAATGTTGATGGAGTTTTAGTTGAAAAACCTCATGACAAATATACAGAGGATTAAAGAAAAAGGCCAGTCTTGATGCACGTACTATTAACGCTTTATTTTGTACTTTAGATAGACCTAAATTTAACAGGGTGTCTACCTGCACAACATCAAATAAAGTATGGAAACTTCTCGAAGTAATCCACGAAGGAACAACACAAGTCAAGGAGTCAAAGATCAGCAGACTTACTCAGGAGTACAAGGCGTTCAAAATGAAGCCATTGAATCAGTCACTCAGATGTTTACAAGATTCTGGATATTGTAAATCCTTTGTCTTCACTAGGCAAGGATTACAGTAACCGTGAGAAGATTCGCAAACTTCTACGAGCTCTCACAAAGAACTGGATTCTAAAGGCTACAGCAATCATTAAAGGGAACGACCTCTCAACAATGTCTCTGGAAACACTCATGGGTAAGCTACTCACTCAGAGTTAGAACTTAATGACTTTGAAGATGCTACACCAAAGGAGAAATCAGAGAAGTCGATCGCTCTCAAGAACTGTCGAAGATGACTCAGAAGATCAAGCTCTTCTAGTAAGAAAATTTAAGAAGTTCATGAGATTTAACAAGAGAACAAAAGACAGCAAAAACAACAACAACAACGAGGAAGATCCTATTTGCTACGGATGCAAGAAGAAAGGACACATGAAGAAAGATTGTACAACAGCATCATCATCAAAAAAAGCAAAAAATATGACAAAGGCTACCTGAAGAAATCTACATCATGTGTAACCCCTCTTTCCGAAATTTTGAATTATATTTTTTATTTATTTATTTAAATGAAATAGTGATTTTTAGAATTTATAAATAATTATTAAGTTAATTATTACGGTAGCTAATTTTAGCCATGGTGGAGGTTTGAAGTACAAGATGACTGGAAATCGTGGCACAGATAGTGTAAAGGCGTGCTTTGACTAGTGTATTAGCCCTGGTGGGGAAGGCCGTGCCATAGTGATGTCCTAACTAGGAAAACCAGACCAAGTTGCGACTAAACCCTTACCGAAGTTTTTATTGGTTTATTAATTATATTATTGAGTTTTAGGGAACCCGGTTGTACCAGATCAAATCCAAGCCCACGTAGGCATGTTGTGGGACCAAATACGGCCTTGTAGACATGCTTGGTAAACGCAAATAATTTGTATATATTTTTAGGAATTTGGAAATTATTTTCTAAATAAATGTTATATGTACATTATAGGTATTACTATTATTAAATAATGTTTTACAAATTTTGTATGATTTTCTGGAGCCAGATAAGCAGTGTGCATGACTATATCCACCAATAATGACTATCAGTCTATTATTAATGTTATTAGGATTATTATTTATTATTACTGGTATTTTATTATTTTATTGTTAGATAAAATTACCCTTCTCACTCTATATATATATCTATACATATATGGACCTATATACATACTCCTAGGAATGGACCATACCCTAGGAATAGATAAGGAGTTTCATTTGGATTTTTGAGTTATTATATTTTTTTTTTGAATTATTATATATATATATATATATATATATATATATATATATATATATATATATATATATATATATATATATTTATATATATATATATATATATATATATATATATATATATATATATATATATTATATATTATATATATATATATATATATATGCATATATAGTATATCTATTTATATATAATATATCTAATTATATATATGAGGGTAGGTGATATAATCAATAAATTAACAAAGCAGCTGTAATCAGCCGAGAAACCCACAGCCCATGGGTCCCTTCCAAGCCAACAGAACACCCAAGCCAACCCCATATTTTCCTCACACAGTAAACAGAACCCGACCCACACACACGAGAAACAGGTGACACATCGATATATATATATATATATATATATATATATATATATATATATATATATATATATATATATATATATATATATATAAAATATATATATATATATAGGGAGGAGAGATCAAACCGAAACCCTAAGCCACCGATGCCACCACCTTGAGTGCGCACGCCCCCAGACCACCTGCACGCATGCTCCGCCATTACGCGTGCCACCCCGACACGCCGGAGTCGGCCAGACGCGCGCGCACGGCTTGGAAACAGAGCCACTGTTCCGAAAACACACAGCGAGGTACGCTCCTTCGAACATTATTTTCTTCCTACTCGCTCGATAGTTTTCAAAGCCGCAAATTGTTTTGGAGAGCCTATATAACCATCTAGGAGCCCTGCTAACTGGTTCATACTGAACTGGATTGATTTGAGAAGAAATCGAATCACAAAACCACGAAAAACCAGTCCAAAGAACAGAACAAACTCGACCCAGACACGTGGATTGGAAGACAACTATCTGCTAATCTATGGCGAATTATCGAATTCTATTTGAATAGACCTAATGACAACCTATATGAGATTGAAACCCTATTATTGGTTTAATTTCTAGTTGTGTATCCAGTAAAAGAAACCCTAGGAAAGATCGAGGAAAAATCTATAAAAACAGTTTTCGAAAACTTAGAAAACTCATCCATACGACGTGCATCCCGCCAATCCGGGCGACGTAGTCGTGAACCGATGGCATCGAAAGCTGCGTAACAGCTTCGTGGTCGTGTGAGCTTTGGCGGAATTCAAATTGGTCGCGTGTGCGCGACGAATTTAATGCGTATCCGTCAAAATTCCCCGTATCGACCTCTGTATAAGTTTCTCAATTACTTTGTGCATGCTCGTAAGATCGAGATGAAACTTAAGCTAGCAGGACCGTATCATTTTTCTGGTCCTGCATGCCAAGTTTGGTCCAATTCTGAGACAGTTGAATCGGAACGCCGTTTTGCGGGCCCCACGGTCAGACTCAATAAACGATTTTGTGCACGACCTGCCGGAATCCAACTCTGGACATACGGTTGGGTTCGTATTAGAAAACTGGATCCATAAACATGTAGTTTGACGACTTTAGAGACTGTTGACTCTGGAACACTTTTTGATGCAAAGCGGGTCCAACGGCGGACACCGTTTTGGCCCAAAATTACTGTTTTGCTCCTGTATCCAGAATTGGATTTAAGGTCAGGCGATCCTAGCTATTTTGACTATTCTAAGAACATTGGTAATATTTATTTCAGCTTTTGGGGACTGTTGTACGAGTTTTGACTATGGTGGCATTCTGAGTGGTTCAGATTATCGGTTACACCAGCACAGGACCACAGGGGAGTACAGTTTATTGTCTGCATTTCGATATTGATCTTTACTATATTTCATTGATTGGCCATTGGTTATATGACTTTTATACTCTATTATAAATTGTTGAGTCGGGAATGTGAAGTACCAAGGATGTATGATCCGACCGTAGACAATGTTTATTTTCATGCAGTAGACATCATAGATAGTGCTTATTTTCTGCAAGTAGACATCGTAGACAGTGCTTGTAGTCATTCAAATATTTGTACAAGTTTATATTTTTTAGCAAATGTAAAACTTGTGAATATTGTAAGTTAAATTAATTATGTGAATAAGCATTATTTATGATTTTGATCTTCATGGCCGTGACAGCGTTCTACCGCCGACACTGTGGCGTAGGCTGGCTTGGACACGTCTTGTATCCGTTTAAAAAAATGGTGTGGGTCGTGACAAGTTTTTTGTGGTGGCCCATGCAGGTCAGTTTTTGCAAATCATAAGAACTCGTGATAGTACTTAAGTTAGTCGTACTATTGCGAGCCTGCGACAAGGAAATGCTCATTCACGAATTAGGATTAATTTAATTTATGAAAATGACTCGGCCTAGGAGACCCCTATATAAATTTACCGATGGGTAGTCTAGGCCATGCAATTTATGATAAGGGTTATTAATTTTGATAGCTTGTCAGATCCCCATAGGTACACTAATATCTCTGATATGACGACACGATCCAATGTGGATAGATCGTTCACTTGGGGAGACAGGGCTTCATAGAAATAATGACCTAACATTGATAAATTATAAAATTCTTCATCCTTGTCTGTTAGACAGCATCCTCATGTCTTAACCCCAAATTACCTATTTGGTTCCTATTTTTCCCTAAGAACTAATATTTTTTATAAGTTATCCATATACGAGCCGCGAGTTAGTTTCGATTCAAGTTTTCCGCAAAGGCTTGAATACAATGGAATAGTTAGAATGTTTGTATTTCTTTGTCTTTAGTTATTTTCTCCCTATTCACCTTTTATTTTAAGGGTTGTGACTGATAGATACCTACGCTTTATTTCATAGTCAACTTGTTTGAATCTCTAGAAGCTCATAAATTTTTATAGACCTAGTTAAAAGAATATTAGTTAACTCATAATGGCAGGACAGCAGCGCACTATCACCATTTATTTGAATTATGGAGACTATGGACTCACTGCAGCCAGCAGCGCACTGGCGAGACATGACCCCTAGAGTTGAAATTGGTTTAAATATATGTTATAGAATATTTCTAAAAGTATGACTAGTGGTCCTCTTTTGATCGTAGTTACCCTTGTAAGGTAGAGTATCGGATAGCATATCACATTTGAATCACGAAACCAAGGGTTACCACAGCCAGAGTATACTGGCGGGGCAAAATCCTCGGTGAAATGATTTCAGACGTGATTACAAGTTTAGGATACTATGGAGGATAGGACAATGTCATGTATGTTCCATAAGGTTCAAAGCCAATATTAGTGAAAGTATTATAAGTTGGACATCATGTCTCCCAACCTAGTAATCCGTGGTCCTTGTGACCTATTGACGAGGAAATTGACAGACACTAATAGGTTTACTTGGAATTTAGAATTTAGAAGCCCATAAACCTTTAGACGACCAAGGCTTTATGGATAAGTAGATAGCAGGAAGATTGTATAAGCAAGAACATCGAGTAAGGCTTTGATTCTCATAAAACTCGAACTACTTGTGCCTCCTTTCAAAATCTCGCATACTCTTATTTTGACTATCTTGACCAATGCTGTTATTACAGCCTAGTTTTGTAAGCTCACTCTGTTCTCGAGCTTGATTCAAGACATATGCTTAGTAGGGACGCCTGCTAACATATTGTCTAATCAGAATCAGTGTATTATGGTCTGATCAACCATGATGCATTTGGTTCGCACTTCATTTAATTATCCTACGTAGATTAAGATGTAGAGGTATCTAGGATCTCATCCACGACTGCATTGACAATTCCTCTTGAAATATACGTTCGCCTTTGAATCACGTGATTGTATTCAGTGACGTCTCCCTTGAGCTCTTTATTATTTTTGTTTTTTCCCGACTTGGAAAGACGAAAGCTCGTGATGGTGGAGAGATACAGAGTATCCCCATGGCTATGATAGTTGTATACACAAGTGTAGCTATCATCGGCCAGTCACGTGATTGAGTTACTCGTTCTCCTTTCAACCCTCAAACTATTATTTGGACCTTCTAGCCATCTGAATTTAAGAATAAATAGGGTTTACCCTCAGTCAAAATACCAACCTAGGAGACTATCTATTCTCGGAAAACCAATTGTGTGAGCCTCTAATTATTTGCTTGAGACTTGCCTTAACTAGCGACCCTTAAGCCATAACTCAACCCTTCTTCGACCAAGCCTACAGTTAGACATGAGATGAATAGACAAGGCTAAGGACAATCATTTACCGTGACTATGGTAGGCACTCATCCCGAGATTGGTTTCCAATAAGTATTACCCTAGTCATGTAAATATTATTATTAAAGCCTAATTAGTATGGGAACCCCACAGTCACTAGCTTAGCTAATACCTTAGCTTAAATACCCTGTCGTAATATGATCTACCAGTTGCCAATAGTGATGCATGATCACTACAACTCTTGTGACAATAGTCTGGCAGTTTTGACATAAATAGAATTTCTTGACTCAATTGTTATAAATCTTTTCTTATGTTATGTCTGGTTGGTTAACCCATCGAAAACTCTTGTATACTGTGGACGAGTAGGTCATTATATTATATAGACCATGTGTCATCGTACACACTCGTTTTCCATTTAATGAGTAACGATCCTTGAGTTGACTCATATCTACTGTATTCCGTTACGTCGTGCTTTATTCTTTATTAACAAGAGTCGCGGTACAATATCTGGGTTGGAAATTCATCTTACCTCATTATTCTTAAAACCATGTCCTAGCTTCTAAGGTGGATAGACAGCAAGCCTTCTAAAAATTTTAAGATATGCGAGAATTATCGATTGATTAGAATGATTCCCATTAGGATGATAATTAGTGCCTCATGAACTCCCACTTTCCATTTAGATCATTTGTGTCCCCGGACGTGTCAATAATAACCGGAGCACGAGACTAGTTGTTACCTTCCAACAAATTTTACATACAAGATCTAGACGAGTCCACCTTCATCTAGGTATATCATGTCCCACTCAAACACGTCCTCTTGTACTATATTTTTATGGTACGATTTTTAGGACGAAAGGACTAACTATAATCCTTACCATTATACCAGTATACTTCCCGACTCCAACTAGAGCCTCAACCTCGATCGAACCTTTCGACCCAATATATGGTTGTGATCTACTTGAGGCCCACTACGCACATGACAGTAGTGTGCCACTCAATTGGGTCTTCTTGTGCTACTTAAACACAAAAGTCACTGAAGACGCATTTTGAGCTGTGAGGACCTAGCTAACCAATTCGACTAGCAACTGGCTCAACCACTTGGGTGGAAACTATTCTAGGTTACCCTAACCTGGTAGAAATAGTTTTACCATTGGGATCTTGTCCAGTCAATATAGATTGAAATCCAAGGTTCACCCAACCAACGAGTGATGTTCAAATAGGGAACCCATTAAAACCATCCATGTATATCACCATATTTGGACTATAAAATCGAACTATTTGAACTAGGTCCCTATACCGATTATGTAGCCTCCATCCCTTAGAATGTGAAGTCATTCGTAACCCTTATTCCATCGACCTAAAAGTCGAGATACGATCTTGTATTATATTTATCCCTTACTCGTGTGTTTAAATAACCACGGGGAAGATCACAATTTTGATTTCTCCAAATTCCATTCTATTATAGAACCTTGATTAGAATTTCGAGAACAAAACTTCTGTATTGCACGGATTGTAAGCCACTCCAAGAAATGAAGGGTTGTTCGATTTAGCAAGTGACTAGACTAGAGTAGCTCAATCTAGCAGAATGGGTCAATGGCTCATAAATTTACTGCCTATCTGCATCATTGGATACTCTCTACCACTCTGGAAACTTCAAATTCACTCTCGATTATTCTTCCTCATCTTCCTATCCTTCCTATCACAGAGCGGCGAATGGTCATGCTTATTGGAATTCACCAATATTCTTAGCTACTGGTACAAATTATTGCATATTAAATATTGGGTTGTTTGATAGATAGAAGAGAATTATAGAGGTCAAAGGCAGTATATATCTATTTGTAGCAATTTTAGCAAGTAGTTGGAAGATTATAAAGTTTTAAGTGATATAGATTTGAGGGAGTAGTGTGTCCAAAGGTGGGTAGAAGTCCTCAGAGTTTCGTAGTTACAAAATGGCTAGGAGGAGGATATAAACAATTTTTGAGGAATTAAAAAAAAATTTTGAGGAGATTAAGGAAATGGTAGATTTTTCCTTTGAAATTTAAGGAATAGTTATGAATTAGAATTTCGAGGACGAAATTATTTTTAAGGTGGGTAGATTTGTAACCCCTCTTCCCAAAATTTTTGAATTATATTTTTTATTTATTATTTAAATGAAATGGTGATTTTTAGAATTTATAAATAATTATTTAGTTAATTATTACGGTGGCTGATTTTAGCCATGGGGGAGGTTTGAAGTACAAGAAAGTCCTAACTAGGAAAACCAGACCAAGTTGCGACTAAACCCTACCGAAGTTTTTATTTGTTTATTAATTATTTTATTGAGTTTTAGGGAACCCGGTTGTACCAAATCAAATCCAAGCCCACGTAGGCATATTGTTGGACCAAATACGGCCTTGTAGACATGCTTGGTAAACGCAAATAATTTGTATATATTTTTAAGAATTTGGAAATTATTTTCTAAATAAATGTTACATGTATATTATAGGTATTACTATTAAATAATATTTTACAAATTTTGTATGATTTTCTGGAGCCAGATAAGTAGTGTGTATGACTATATCCACCAATAATGACTATCAGTCTATTATTAATGTTATTAGGATTATTATTTATTATTACTTGTATTTTATTATTTATTGTTAAATGAAATTACCCTTCTCACTAATATATATATATATATATATATATATATATATATATATATATATATATATATAAATATATATATATATATATGGACCAATATATATACTCCTAAGAATGGACCATACCCTAGGAAGAGATAAGGAGTTTTATTTGGATTTTGGAGTTATTATAGATATATAATATATATATATATATATATATATATATATTATATATAATATATATATATTTTTTTTTTTTTTTTTTTTTTTTTTTTTTAAAAAAAAAAAAAAAAAATATATATATATATATAGATATATCTATATATATATATATATATATATATTTATTCATAACTATAGCTATATATAATATATATTATATAATATATAGATATATATATATTATATATATATATATATATATATAAGATATATATATAATATATATATATATAAAGAATATATATATATATATCTATAATATATATATTATATATATATATATAATATATATATATTATATATATATATATATATATATTTATATATGCATATATGTATATATATTATATTATATATCTAATTATATATATGAGGGTAGGTGATGTAATCAATAAATTAACCAGCTGTAATCAGCCGAGAACCCACAGCCCATGGGTCCCTCCCAAGCCAACAAACACCCAAGCCAATCCTACATTTTCTCATACAGTAAACAAAACCCGACCCACACACACAGAACAGGTGACACATCGATATATATATCGATAGAGGGAGGAGAGATCAAACCGAAAACCCTAAGCCACCGACGCCACCACCTTGAGTGTGTGCGCCACCAGACCACCTGCAGCGTGCTCCGCCACCACGCGTGCCGCCCTGACACATCGGAGTCGGTCAGACGCGCGCGCACGGCCTGAAACAGGCCACTGTTCCAAAAACACACAGCGAGGTACGCTCCTTCGAACATCATTTTCTTCCTACTCGCTCGATAGTTTTTAAAGCCGCAAATTGTTTTGGAGAGCCTATATAACCATCTAGAGCCCTGCTATCTGGTTCACTGAACTGGATGGTTTCGAGAAGAAATCGAATCACAAAACCACAAAACCAGTCCAAAGAACGGAACAACTCGACCCAGACACGCGGACTGGAAGGCAACTGTCTGCTAATCCATGGCGAATTATCGAATTCTATTTGACCAGACCTAATGACAACCTATAGGAGATTGAAACCCCATTATTGGTTTAATTTCTAGTTTTGTATCCAGTAAAAGAAACCCTCGGAAAGATCGAGAAAATCTATAAAAATAGTTTTCGAAAACTTAGAAAATTCATCCACACGACGTACGTCCCGCCAATCCCGACGTGGTCGCGAACCAAGGGCATCGAAAGCAGCGTAACGGCTTCGTGGTCGTGTGAGCTTTGGCGGAATTCAAATTGGTCGCATGTGCGCGACGAATTTGATGCGTATCCGTCGAAATTCCCCGTATCGGCCTCTGTGCAAGTTTATCAATTACTTTGTGCACGCTCGTCAGATCGAGACAAACTTGTGCCAGCAGGAACGTATCATTTTTTTGGTCATGTATGCCAAGTTTGGTCCGATTCTGAGACAGTTGAGTCGGAATGCCGTTTTACGGGCCCTACGGTCCGACTCAATGGGCGATTTTATGTATGGCCTGCCGGAATCCAACTCTGGACATACGGTTGGGTTTGTATCAGAAAACTAGATCCGTAGACATATAGTTTGATGACTTTAGAGACCGTTGACTCTGGCACGCTTTTTGGTGCAAAGCGGGTCCAACGGTGGACACCGTTTTGGCCTAAAATTACCATTTTGCCCCTGTGTCCTGAATTGGATTTAAGGACAGGCGATCCTAGCTATTTTGACTATTGTAAGAATATGATTAATGTTTATTTTAGCTTTCGGGGACTGTTGTACGAGTTTTGACTATGGTGGCATTCTGAGTGGTGCAGATTATCGGTTACACCAGCACAGGACCACAAGCGAGTACAGTTTATTGTCTGTATTTTAATATTGATCTTTACTATATTTCATTGATTGGCCATTGGTTATGTAATTTTTATACTCTATTATAAATTGTTGAGTCGGGAATGTGAAGTACCAAGGATGTGTGATCCGACCGTAGACAATGTTTATTTTCATGCAGTAGACAACGTAGACAGTGCTTATTTTCTGCAAGTAGACTTCGTAGACAGTGCTTATTTTCTGCAAGTAAAAATCGTAGACAGTGCTTATTTTTTGCAAGTAGACATCGTAGACAGAGCTTATTTTCTGCAAGTAGACATCGTAGATAGTATTTATTTTCATGCAAGTAGACATCGTAGACCGTACGGTGTAGTACCCCAGACCGATCACATATCAAAGGTACTTCTAACAGTTGGCAAAGTATTTTGTGTCTATTTATTTGCTATTGGTTTTCCGTATTTTTTGTTTATTTTCAAAAATATGTAATTGATGTCTAACCTCTGTTGTATAGTCATTTTCTTTATTTGAAATTGCATTCAGTGAATTGTGCTCGTTCCATTCCTGACTGGAAACCAACAATTTCAGGTTAGCCATGGATTCACTTAGCTTGGGGAGTAACGGGAGTACTTGCAGACAAAAGCCTAGAGACTAGCTAGATAGTGGAGTTGTAGTCATTCAAATATTTGTACAAGTTTATATTTTTCAGCAAATCTAAAACTTGTGAATATTGTAAGTTAAATTAATTATGTGAAGAGCATTATTTATGATTTGATATTCATGGCCGTGACAGCGTTCTACCGCCGATACTGCGGCGTAGGCTGGCTTGGACACGTCTCGTATCCGTTTATAAAAAAACGGGTGCGGGTTGTGACATCATAAAAGTATGCCAACACAAGCATATGGCATGAAAGTGAAGCCAGCGACTTAGAAGATGAACAATCAGATGACGCTGCAAATGTATGCTTGATGGCTTGCGATCAGGTAATCACTAATTCTCTATTTGATCCTTATGATGATTTTACCTTTGAACAACTATGTGAGGCTTTCAGTGACCTGTTAAATGATTACAGGAAACTGCGTAGCAAATATGAAACCTCTAAGAAGGTACTCAAAGAGTACAAAGGTGAAATAGGAAGACTTACCGACCAACTAGATCATGTTAGAAATAATGACTCTTCAAATGAGTCTGGTGAGCTTTCTTCTATTAAGTTGTTGTTACACGAGACTGTTAAGCTATCCGAAGAAAAAGACCAAACTATTATCCAGTTAAAGGAAGACCTATTTAAGGAGAGAAAGTGTCTCCAGTGTGTACAAGTCAGATTAGAATCACTTACATCTGACTATACTAGATTATATGACACTTCCAAAAATTTAGAAATTAGTTTAGAAAAATGGCCTAAAGTTGCTGCTTCCTATTCTAACACGTGTCAATTACCGAATCATCGGAACACGCCCAACACTGTCAGACCAAACCATACAAAAACTATGCCAAAAAGACTAACAAGCATGTATTCTTCTATACTAGAAAACCAAAACCTACCAATCATGCACCTCACACAACTTTTAACACTCAACATGTAAAATGTCATTATTGTGGCCTCATTGGTCATATATCTTCTGCATGTAGAATCAGAAAGTTAGTAAATTTAAATATTTATGCATGGATACTAAAAACTAACCAGTCAGGACCCTACAAGAAATTGGTACCAAGAGTTTCATCTGCAAATTATTTTGTAGGTGGAACGCCCTTCACATACTATGAGCAAATGGCTCCTCGACAGCGGTTGCTCACGGCACATAACCGGTAATGCTTCATTATTCGCAACACTGTCGAAGAAGAATAAAGAAGGATACGTCTCCTTTGGTAATAATTTAAGAGGGTACATAATCGATATCGGTGACATTGGTAAGCCTCCATATCCTGTGATTAAAGATGTCTGTCTAGTTACCGAGTTCAAACATAATCTGCTCAGCATAAGCCATTTAGCTGATCATGGTTATGGCATTAACTTCGTCAAAGACAAATGTACTATAGTTGATAGTTCAATTGGTAGTACTATCTTTGAAGGTATCAGGGAAGACAACATATATATTTTCTATTTGTTGGAAGATGCTAACAAAGCAGGTAGATGATTGATGGGCAAAAGTATTAAGAGTCAACTATGGCATATGAGACTCGGTCACGCAAATATGGATACAATTTCTAGACTATCTACATAGAAGTTGGTACGCGGCTTACCGGACATATCTTTCAAGAAGGATACGGCATGTAGTGAATGTGAAAAGAACAAAGCTACTCGATCCGTATTTAAATCCAAGAACGCTGTAAGTACCACTAGACCTCTAAAACTGTTACATATAGACTTATTTGGACCAAGTAGAATTTCTAGCCTAGGTGGTAAGTTCTATGCATTTGTCATTGTTTGCCATTGATTGTAAAAGTGCAGAACAATTTTATAGGAGGACTGAACTTAGACTCATAATACAAACTCGTTCGTACAAAGAAAGCCTAGGAATGAAAACCTAGGTACAGCAATCTAAGTACGATTGTTTATTTTTGATTCTGGGGGGTGACGATAGAGGTTCGAGAAAGCGACGGCAGCTCTGCCTTACTCCTTGGACGATCGGACGTAGCCTTGGCTCTGATGAAGAAATGCTCTCGGAATGTGTGGGGAGACTCTTCTGTGCGTGCCTTTGTCTCTCTGTGTGTCCAGCCGGGTTCTTCTCCCTCGTGCAAGGGAATGGTACCTTGCTATTTATAGGAGTGGGGTGTGATCATTAGGGTTTACAATAATTTCCTCTTGAAAAGTCGACGGTTGGGGGATTAATTACCATTTTCCTTGATCCTGTTTTGTTGGCAATTAATCTGCGCCATTTATCTTGATTGTAACAAATCTGGGCAGTTAATGTTGATTGCACCAAATTCGTATGGGCAATTAATGTTGATTGCCACAAATCTTTATGATTTGTTATGACAAGCTCGGATCTCTCGCCACGTGTTCAATCTGCTTGATTGTAATAAATCTGATTTGATCTGGGTAATTATGATGATTGCACTAAATCTGGTTGTTGGAATTTGTTGATAGTAACAAATCTGGGTGGATAAATCTTGATTGATTTGGTGCCATGTGTCCAACCATCATTATGCTGTGAGCCGTAGGGACGCGGAGGGAACTGATCCTCTGCCACATGTCCTAACCGTGAGCCACAGGGACAGGGTGTCTTGACAGAGCCGCATGACGGTGGCTTCCCAGGATTTGAACCGCATGAAGGTGTCAGCCGCATAGGTATGGCCTCCAAAATTAGAACCGCATGACGGTGGTTTCCAACTGAACCGCATAAGGCTGGCCACGTGTCAAGGCTGCATGGGCGTGGCCTCTCAGTATTTGAGTGGCATGGAGATGGTCCCCATGATCCGAGCCGCATGAGAGTTGCGGCCGCATGGGGGTCGCTTCTCAGGATTTTAGCCGCATGAAGATGGCCCCCATGATCCGAGTCGCATGAGAGTAGCAGCCGCATGGGGGTGGCCTCCACCTGAACCGCATACGGCTGTCCACGTGTCAAAGCTGTATGGAAGAATTTAGGATTTGATGGATCGTGCCAGCTATCAAGATTTTCTTTATTTCCCTAGTAGCATGCCTTTATGTCAGAGTCATCATTGCAGCTTTATGTCAGAGCTGTCAGTTCACTTTTATGTCAGAGCTGCCTTATTGTGTCAGAGCATTAAATGAGGCCGCTGCTTAATGGCCAGCTGTAGAGGCGAGCCGCATAAGGCCACGTGGCTTTTACTCGAGCCGCATGGCTATGTTGGCGACTTTTAAGCCGCATAAAACTCTTGAGCCGCATGAAGCTCTGAAAGATTCTTTGAACCGCATGAGACTCCCTCTGTTTTGAGCCGCATGGATTTTTCTATTCTTTTCCATGCTTCTATAAGACCCCCTTCAAAGTTTTTAATTTGTAATTTGAAATACTTTGAATAAGAAGCATGGCTATGACATAAGCTCTTCTGGCCGTATAGGATATTCTGGCCGTATGGACCTCTTAGCCGCATGGCCTTTCTGGCCGCATGAACTGCCTGGCCGTATGGACTTTCTAGCCGTATGGCCTTCCTGGTCGTATGGACTGCCTGGCCGCATGGACTACATAACCGCATGGATCGCTCTGGCCGCACACTGTCTTTTCTGCCACGTAGGCGTCATTAATTGTCCATAATTTATTTTTTTGATTTAGAGCCGTCTTTTAGGGGAATCCCAAGAGTCGGTTCATTAAATATTTGGATTTTGTGCTTTGATAAATCTCCTTTATGAGAGGGGACGAAATCCTAGGAGTCAGTTTTGCCTGCAGCACACGACCCGAAGCGTTCATCGGTCCATGTGCCCCCCTTTGGCCTCCTATAAATAAGAGTAATTTGGAGAAAGAAACTCTTTACTCTCTTTCCCAATATAAGCGCTTTTTGCCCTAACTGTCGTCCTTTTCTTCTTCTTCGATCAATGATGGCCCCTAAAGTTTCCTAGGCTGCGGCGAAGGGTAAGGGGGTGGCCTCTACGTCGGTCGCGGTGCCTGAAGTCCACCCTGATGTCCCTACCATTGCTGGTAAGGATTTTGGGAGGATCGTATGCTTCAAAAACCCTAACAAAGATGGCTCTGTTGCATGTTTTAGGCACAAGCCTTTAAACTATTCAAATTATGTGTGCCATATGTACATCCCATGGTCGAGCCGCATGGAGGGTATACCCCATGTCCGAGCCGCATGGGAGTTGTCTAGTGGCCGCATAAACGCTTCACAAACTGAACTGCATAATAACCTGTCCAACAGAGCCGCATAAGTCCCTCTGAATCGAATCGCATGAAGCCCCCTTCAAATAGGGCCGCATAAGCTCATCTGGATTGGGCCGCATAATGCCCTGCTAAGCAGAACCGCATAAACTCTTCTGGACTGGGCCGCATGAGGCTGCGCTAAACCGAGCCGCATAAGCTCCTCTAAATTAGGCCGCATATTGCTCCGCTAAGCAGAACTGCATAAACTCGTCTGGATTGGGCCGCATGAGGCTGCGCTAAACCGAGCCGCATAAGCTCCTCTGAATTGGGCCGCATAATGCTCCGCTAAGCAGAACCGCATAAGCTCACGCTAAACAGAGCCGCATAAGCCTACGCTAATTAGTGTTGCATAGCTCATGTTCAAACAGAGCCGCATGAGCTCTTTTAAACAGAACCGCATAAGGTCGTACCAAACAGAGCTGCATAAGCTCATATGGACTGGGCCGCATAAGCCTAAAAACACCTAAGTGGTTTTGTTTAGACATCTCCTGACTTGTTTCTTTTGTCCTTTTTCTGTGAACCTGCAAGTCAATCCAGCGGAAGAACCCCTGGTAGGTTCGGTCCAGTCTGCTGTGGGTATACGATTCGACCATTTAGTCCAATATGTGGCGAACCAGCTTTCCACAGACGAGCCTTTGGAGAGGCTGAATGCTATCATGAACCTGCCCTTCTACTTTTTATGCGCCATGATGAACTCGGGGCAATTGGAGGGAAAATACCTGAAGCCGGCGTTCCTCTTCGGGGATGCTTTGACTGTAAAGAATCCTCAAGTGCTGGATATATCCGAGAGTTGGGACTTTACTATTGACGGAATGGCGATCCATATCCCTCCGATAGAGCTTCATTTTCCTCTGTCATGGTTCAACATGTTACTGATGGACAGAAAGATGGTGGACTCCTTGACTCCAAGCAGGTCGAGGATGATTGTGGGAAACATCCATTACAATAGGAATTTGGGGTCAGCGTATGCGGAAAGGGAACCGGTCAGTCGGTACGTGATGGGACTGGCTCCGGATACCTTCATAAACGTATAGGATCCCAATTTTACGTTCTCTCAAGCTGATACCTTCTTGAATCAGCTTGCTCGGAAAGGGTCCTATCCCGTCGGCCGGTTGGCACTGCTGAACTGCATAAACCCGATCCCTGCGTGGGCTAACTTGACCACGGGGATTCTACGGAAGTATGAGACTCCCTGCGTGAGATCGGCCTCTACCACGCCATTCGGGGCACCTGTCATGGTCTACCCATAAATAAGCTGTTGTTCATGGCTCTTCTGGAGATGTACAACCGGCGGACGGGAACCTTCTTCACGCGTGGAGGGGAGCTGGGACTCGCTCTCCACGAGATGTACGTTATTTCCAAGCTGCCCTGGAGGGAAGAAGTCATTGAAGTGTACACCCCTACGAGCGAAGAGCTCGAGGATTTGGATCGGCAGTTCCCAGGCTTTGTTGCCGTATATCGAGAATTGTTATGTCACCATAGTACTTGTCACCAGACGGCCATCAAGAAGGATGGCAGCTCGGCGGGGAGCATTCCTCATACCAGGTCCTGGGTCTCATACCTTTTTACCCTGGGTACCTCAGGCCGGGTTTCTTTCCGAGATCCTCAAACCCCAGAGGAGGTACAAAACCTGGCGTCGACTGCCAAGAGATCGAGGTCCACGGACGACATATTTGGGAGTAGAACTGACTCCTTCAGTTATTTTTATTATGGTACTCAGCAACTATCAGAGAAGGCACTCTTGGCAGGATTCCTGATGGTGTGGCTACGTAACTGCGTGGTCTCAGGAGGGGCGGGTTCCATTGAGAGGATCAGCAGCCACTTTATCCTTTCCACCGTAAAACTGGTCTTTGGGGTCAGACTGGCCCTTCTTCCGGCCATGGTGTGCAGCATACACCACGGCCTTCGTGCCTTTTTATCCAAGGTTATCGCCCGTGACGGGGTGGTTGTTAATGCACTGTCGAGGTGCCATACCATTATATGATGGGGTGGTTGTTAATGCACTGTCGATCTTTGATGAGGCCTGGAGCAGAAGACGATGTTACGACTGATGATGCTTTCATTTTTTAATTCCACCATCAGCCCTGGGAGTGCAGTACCATGCCAGCCTGTCGGAGGGCACTGGCAAGAGTGGACGGATACGACTTTTTTGCTTCTGTTCCTCATTTTACCGCTGAAGAAGTGAGAGGCATACATATTGATGGTACCGGACCTCCTCACCTCTTGCCTGAGAAGATGATCCTTTGGCTGCATAATATCCGTCTAGCGCACCTAGTATATCGTAACCGCAACAACGTCTACCTGGAGCCCTACTTGTCCAGCAGGTTCTCCCGCCAGTTTGGGTATAGCCAGCTATTCTTTGACAGTCCCAGCTCTTGCCTGGGCTTTGAAGGTAGTGTCCTGGATGGTATCAGGGCATGGCATTATTATGACACCGTTCATACTCGAACCAGCTTTTCGGTTCCTGATGGTGAGGTGCCATTGGAGATTTTGTATATGGCGGCCCTATACCATGTTACGGCGAGCAAGCCTCCCGTTAATTTTGACCCGAGTACCAGCTTTATTGTGGGCACTGGCTTAGCGGAGAAGCCTAAGGGGTCTAAGACGAGAAAGAAGAGGGCAAATACGATTCATGTGCCTGACTCTGAGTCCACAAATGCGGACGAAGAGGATGATGAGCATGATGTCGATAATTCTCTCCCTCCTGCGGAAGAGGTAATGGTGGATCAGTCGCTTGTCATGCTAGATGAGATGGTGGCAGATCAGCCGCCTGCTGTGCCAGATGAGGTGGTGACAGATCAGCCGCCTGTTGTGCCCGGCCTTTCATACAAGCGAGGCAGGCGTGAGTCTATTGGTGGTGTAACCTTCTCCGTGAAGCGGGATACGGTAAGACGCCGTGGGCTGTTCATTAAAGAGAGAGGCGAAGGTGATGACGCCGTTTCGGAGGTGAGTTAAATTGCGACCCTCTCCTTCCTTAGCCCTTTCTTTTTTGAACTATGATCTAATCATTTTTTTCTTCCCTGTTGGCGTCAGAAGAGTCAAACTCTCAAGAATCGGCCACGGTTTCTGAAATCGATCCAGTCCTGACCACTTTAATTAGTGACATGTGTGCCGAGATTATTTCTGCTGGGGCCCTCTCGGCGGTAGCTGAGGGATCTCATGTTGCCGAGGTCTCAATCCAGGGCAACGGGGGCTCCGCTGGGCCCATCCCCGAGACTGCTAAATTTCGGCAGGGTGAAACTGTCCTAGTCGTATCTCCTTCTGGGGCGGCTGGGGCAGAGGAGCCAGCAGAATTTAGCTTGGAAGTCTCTGGTGAGGGGACTACGACGGCTGTGAGCGAACCTCAGCCTCCACAACCCTCCCCTGGTAAGATAAGCCAGATCTTGACTAGTGAGGAGGCTCATTTGCTCTATCATCACATCCTTCGGGTTAGGTTGATTGATGGTTGCTCTGGACATACAGGTCCTACCTCTTCACTGCCAATGACGGACATCGTCCGGGTAGGCTCTGCCAGCGGGGATCTGGTTGAGGGGAGTGTGCCCTCTCCCTTTTTAACTTATATTGAGGGGCCTCTGGCCGGATCGAGTTCGGGAGATCAGATGGCAACACAGCCTGGGCAAGGAGCAATGGTCTCTGCGTCCTCCTCTGCTCATATAGCTTCGGAGGTCGTCCTCTCCGCCTTGCCGAGTATCTAGGTTCTTCGGGTCGCGGAGGAGGAGTTAGCTGCTATCCAAGCGTCTTTTCACTCAGAATTTGTTTCCCTGGTGGCAGGGGTGGCAAGTTCTAGTGCGTCTCCTTCGACACTGCCAGCTATACTTCCTTTGACGCCATCCTCTGCGAAAGTTCTGGATGAGGCGTCACAGGATGTGGTTGACAGTTTCTACCGCCACTTGAAAAGAGGGGTCGAAGCTGCTGTGGAGCGGGGGACCCTCTTTGCCTTAGCCTGACAATGCACTCGTGGCCAAATTAAAATTCTTAAACCCCTCCCTGGTGGAACAGGGATAGCTGCACTTCTGGGGCCCAAATTGCTAGAGGCTGATCATCTCGTGGCCCAGTTTCAAGTGCTGCGATAAGCTGATCTGTTTGCAGCAATAGAGCGAGTGCGTGACTTCCTCACCACTATCCTGGAGAAGGTAAGGGCTGTACGAGATAAGTCTAAGCCGGTTATAATAAAGGACCTCGGCGACCTATCTCTCCAATATGACCAGCTGAGCCACAGGAGCGAGGATTGTATGGCTCGGGAAGCGGCCACCTCCCGTGGAATAGTCGATAAAAGGGAACAGATCCTCGAGCTCCAGAGGAAGCTGGTTTTCTTAGAATCTGAGCTCGAAGCTTCACGTACGGATAAAGAGCTGATCGTCCAGGAGGCCAAAAAGGTCACTCGAGCTTCTGCTCGCCTGGTGCGTGCTCTGAAGAAGCTTGAGGATGGCTGGCAGGCACATGCACACCTGGAAAATACGGAGCGGCTGACTCATGAGACCGAGCGTCGTGCCAAGCAGAGGTTTGAGCGGTCGACTGTCTTGTTGAGGGACCATCTCATGGAATTATGTATCGCCGAACCATAGTCGACCTTTTTCCTTCTTTTATTTTTGTTCTTTTCTTTTCTTGAGACGGACGTGGTCCCATAACATGTAGTTCTTTTGACTTACAAATAAAAGAGTATGTTTTATTTTACCCTTCATTTGTATTTCTTATTACGTTTGTGGTGTTGTAGTATTTGCCCCACTGGGGGACTGTTTGTGGAATTGTTACCCTTGGTATACTTTGGTTTTAGGTACGGATAACAAGTTTGATGGGGATACTTAGAACAATTCTACGGTAAGATGGCCGTGGACGTTCCTAGTATCGGGAGAAAGAATGCCATGGAGCAGCTGGGCTTCCGGGGCATGATGAGAAATGAGGCGCATGTACTAGGAAACTTAGTACAGCATTTGTGGTCTATGGAGGACATTTGTGGTCAAGAGAGGACATTTGTGGGCCTATTATCCTTAGCGTACTTTGGTCTTGGGTACGGATAATAAGTCGAGAGAAAAACTAACATACTTACTCAGAGGTAATGAGGATGTGGTAAATATGAGGGTTTCTTCGATGGAGCCTTCCCACTCAGAGGTAATGAGGACATGGCAGGAGTGGGCTCCATGAAGGGTATATAGAACAACTCAGAGGTAATGAGGACATGGAAGTTCTACGTGAGGGGCAGTTTATTTTTGGTGGAAGGAAAACAACTCAGATGTAACATCGATGTGGTTGTTTCAAGAAATTTGTGGATCTGTTACCCTGTTTATCCACTGAAAGTGAAGGTATTGGATCATGAGGAGGGAGCTCTTTTAGGAAAAAAAGTTCAGAGGTATGATTATACATGACTTACTACCTAAAAGATGCGATATAGATTCATCTGTAGTGACCAAAGTATGAGTTCAGCGGTACTTGCGGGTACATAACTCGACAATCTGGGAAATTTGGGATTAGAATATAGGTTCAGCGGTACCAGAGGGTACACGACTCAACAAGCTGGAAGATCTGGGATTGGAATGTAGGTTCAGCAGTACCAGAGGGTACATGACTCAACAAGCTGGGAGATCTGGAGTTTAGAATATAAGTTCAGCGGTACCAGAGGGTACATAACTTATCATTCTGGGAAATTTGGGGTCGGAATGTGAGTTCAGGGGTACCAAGGGATACATAACTCATCATTCTGGGAAATTTGGAGGATGTCGTTTCAAACATAATACTTCGTTAGGAACTTGCCGTTGATGGGCAACATGAACAAGTCTCTGTTTTGTTTCGCAAGGCGATAAGCTCCATTGGAGAATACAGCCTCGATGAGGAATGGGCCTTCCCACTTTGGCTGAAATTTGCCGACGGTTTTGTGAGTCATAACCATCGGCCTTTGAACTGCCAGAACGAGATCGCCCACTTGGAATGTTCTGATTTTAACCTTCTTATTGAAAGCTTCCGAGATACGTGATTGGTACAGCTCGATTCGTTGTTGAGCTAACAAACGCTTCTCGTCTAGGGCCTCCAACTCTTATAGCCGGCAGTGGTGATTATCATCCATCGTCAATCGGTAGGTGAGGGCGACGCAGAGCGAGGGGATTTGAGTCTCTTGTGGAAGAACTGCCTCACTTCCATATACCAGAGAGAATAGTGTGTTCCCAATGGCCGTCTGTACTGTAGTACGGTACGCCCATAAGCATTCGCTAAGCTTCTCATTCCAGTCGTATTTGTTTGAGGACACGAACTTCTTGAGCAGCTTTATTATAGTTTTATTGAATGCTTCTGCCAACCCATTCGCCACCAGGTTGTACGGTATTGAGGCAACATTCTGAATTCGGTATTTGTCGTAAAACTGATAGAAGGCGTGGCTTGCGAACTGCGGACCATTATCGTAGATGATCCTTCGGGGCAGTCTATAGTGGCAGATTACATGATGCTTGAGGAAGCTTATCAAGTTTGATGTCTTCACTTCTACCAGCGGAATAACCTCCGCCCATTTGGAGAAGTAATCTGTGATTACGAGTATGAAGCGGTGTCCTCTGGATGAAGACAGAGTGATCAGACCAATGATGTCCATTCTCCATGCTTCAAATGGCCAGTATGCCGCCGTCGGATATAGAAACTCGGATGGGTGGTGAATGAAATCCGCGTAGACTTGACAGGCTTTGCACTTTTGTGCATAGTCTATCGCATCGGCAACCATCGTGGGCCAGTAATAGCTCATTCGACGAAGGCGATCTTACAACTTTGGCCAGGCTGATGGACCCTACAAACATCGTCGTGAGCTTCCCGTACAGCTTCCTTGGCTTCTGTATTTAACAGACACCGAAGCAGTAATCCATCGTATGATCGCCGATACAGCATTTTCGTCTCGGTATCGTAGAAGAATCTGAGGGAACGTCTTCTGATAGAAGTGGCTTTCTTTGGATTCTCTGGCAGGATGTCGTAGACTACGAAGTCAATGAATGGCTGTCTTCAGTCTGATATTTTGTCAACAGTCTGAGCGGAGTAACTCTTGACACATTGAACATTATTCTTGGGACAGACCAATTCACGGCCTATTATGTCAACCAAGTGGTGAGCATGATTTGGAACTGCTAAGAAAGCGGCAAGGCCTGCTAGGGCATCGGCTTCAATGTTCTGGAGCATGGGAACGTGTCCTATGAAGAACCCTTCCAAGGACTGGATGATGTCCATTGCTATTTGGTGATAGGGGATCATATCTTCATGACGAACTTCGTATGAGCCCCGAATCTGGTTAACGATTAGCTGTGAATCGTCGTATGCTTCCATATACTCTACCCCCAGCTCTTTTGTGAGTCAGAGGCCAATAACTAAAGCGTTGTACTCGGCCATATTGTTTGAACAGGGCACCGTGTGGGAGTAGGCCCGATTGATCACCAATCCGGAGGGAGAGATCAGCACTACTCCGATTCCAGCGACGATGTTGCCTTTGGGACCAGTTCTGGAAGCACCGTTGAAGAACATTCGCCAGATGGCATCATAGGAAACCGTATTTGAATTGGCAACCTCATCTGGAATCTCTTCGTCTATCCTGGTTGACTCTGAACCTGGATGAGCTGCTAAAAAGTCTGCCAGAGCTTGACCTTTAACTGCTTTCTGTAGGACGAAGATCATGTGGTAGGGGACAATAATATCGCCCAGGTAGTGAGGCAAGAGCTGAGTGCACCTGGCTTAGTCATGAGGAACCTGAAGGAGTTGACTCTTGATACGACATGGATGGTTTGTCCCGTGACGTAGTGTCGCATCTTCTGAATGGCGAACACCAGAGCAAGGCATTCCTTTTCTACGACAGTGTATCGGTGTTCCGGCCCCATCATCATCCGACTGAGGTAATATATAGCCTGCTCATGGCCTGCATCATTGTTTTTTGCTAGTAAAGCATCGAGAGAATGCTCCATTGCTCGCACATAGAGCAGGAATAGTTTTCCAGCAACCGGGGCCACCAGGACTCGAGGGTTCAACAGATATTCTTTGATGCTGTCGAAGGCGTGCTGACATTCTTCATTCTTTACAAATGAAATGCCCTTATTTATGAGCTGGGTGAATGGCTGACATCGTCTTGAGAGGTTAGAAATAAACCTCCTGATGTAGGCCAGCCTCCTTTGAAGGCCTCGGAGTTCACGGAGATTTCTCGGGGGACCCATCTCCATGATTGCCTTCGTCTTCTCAGGGTCTATGTGGATACCCTGGGAAGTAATGATGAAACCCAAGAACTTCCTGCTGGATATGCCAAAGAAGGATTTTGTGGGATTCATCTTCAAATTGTGCGCTCGTATCAGGTCGAACATTGTCCTCAGATCATGCAGATGATCTTCCTTAGAGCGGCTTTTGACGGCGATGTCATCGACGTAGAATTCTACTGTTTTGTGTAGGTAGTCTCTAAAGATGATGCTTATAGCTCTTTGATAGGTGGCGCTAGCATTCTTTAAACCGAAAGGCATGACTGTGTAGCAGTATGTGCCAATTGGTGTTCGAAATCATGTATGCTTTTCGTCATCAGGGAACATCTTGATTTGGCTATACCCCGAGAAACCATCCATGAATGACATACGCTCGAAGTCGCAAGTGTTGTCAATCATGATGTCTATGATAAGGAGGGGGAACTCATCCTTAGGACACGCCTTATTTAGGTTTCGGAATTCAATGCAGATTCGGATCATCCTATTTTTTTAGGACTGGTACTATATGGGCTACCCAGTCTGGATGTTGTTCCTCGCGGATGAAGCCGCTAGCGATCAGTTTGTTGACCTCAGCTTCAATGGCATTCATGATGTCAGGGCGGAATCGTCGTTGCTGTTACTTGACCGATTTTACGTCCGGACGAATAATGAGCTTGTGAAGTACAAATTTGGGGTTCAGTCCTGGCATGTCTTTGTAGCTCCAAGCGAACACGTCGATGTATTCTCTGACGAGTTGCAGTAGCGATTTTCGCTCTTCGTCTGTCAGATTCTTGCTAACGAAGATCGGCTTTGGAGAGGACTCGTCACCGAGATCAACTTGTACAACCTCATCTTCGGTGGGCGGCTCTCTTTTTTCAAATCGCTTCTCCCATTGAGCATCTAGCTGTTGTGTCCACGGCTCTAACTCAAGAAGTTCAAGAATGTCTTCATCTTCTTCGTAGGCATCGGCAAATGCCATATTGACGGACAAGACTTGCCTGAATACGTCCCCGATGCTAACATCCGAATTGGAAGTGGGTGATTCGGTTGAGTGTGAATGCCAGTCGCATTCCTCGTCTGAGCTTTCAGGGGTCGTTGCAGGTGTAACATAACGTAGCCCACATCTAGTCTTGTTGTAGTAATCTCGTGGTTTTCCAGCCGAGATCGACAATAGTAAGGATAACTGCCGTCCAGTGTCGTAGTTCAAACCTGGTGTAGTTTCCAGATCATACCCCTATTTTTGTATGAGGTACTTGGATCGGGAGCTATACAGATAAAGAGGCAGTCTCCCGGTGTCAAGTTCGAGATCAACTTCTTCTATCCTGTAGGGTTGTGGATCATTATTCCGACCGAAGATGATTGGATGATCCCCTTCCTCGACTATGCTGTAAGCATCTTCCACTGGGGTAAGTTGGTTTGTGGTGTAGACATTTGTCACCTGTGTGTACAGGTGGGTGCCTATACCGTGTTCCATAGCATACATTGTACAAAGCTTATTAAGCTCGAGGTAGTTCAAAGATAGCCCTTTATTGATGAAGTAAGGTATCTTTTCCAGTGGAATTACATCATCTATGGATGGAACATCAGTGTGAGCAGCCACATACTTGGCCAGCTCTGGCTCTTCTTCAACCACCCCCAGTGTCAATATAGATTGGGAGGATGACTTGGGCAGCTTAATCATCAGGGGCTCCATGGGTAGAGCAGAACGTGGAGTCGTTGGCGTACTAGCCATCCCCAGTTTAGTGCTTGGTGCTGGACGGGGGTTGTTGGCTGGCTAGCAGTCCCCGGCTTAGTGTTCGGCCGCCGATTTATTCGGGGAAGACGAATCATCATCGGCTTGACAGAGGGATTGAGCTCCTCTATTTATTGCTGACTCACTCTAGGCACCCTAATTGTCAATGGCTCTGTCGTGGGTCTTGGCACTTGGCCAGACCTTGGCAGTCGGATTATCATCTGCTCCTCCTGTACAGAGAGGCTGATTGCGTCCTTACGCAGAGTGGCTGTAAGTGGTACAGTTCTGCCAGGTTTGCAGGCTTGGAGGTGGATCGTCAGAGGTTCTTTCGATCCAGTTGCCGCCTCAGTTGAAGCTTGAGTATCTTTTTCGACAAGGTGCCTTTTCGACTTCTCGTACAAGCATGAGTCGGAGTAGTAAGATTCGACCCCTTTAAAGGGATCGATGTCGGCAAATTCTGTCCTCACGAAGCCATGCTTATCGACGTACTTGAAGCATTGGTACAGTGTGGAAGGTACGATCATGTAATCGTGTATCCAAGGACGCCCCAGGAGAATATTATAGGAAGTATTTGCATCTATGACATAACAGGTCGCTTCTGATTGAAGATCGCCGATTTGGCATTTCAGACGAATCTTTCTGATCGGATGGCTTCTACCTGAATTGAAACTGCTAATGGTGGTGTTTGTCGGCGTCAGACGATGTATTGGGATACGCAGATGGTGTAGCAGGCTCTTCGGGATGTTGCTTATAGAAGAACCGGGGTCAATGTGCATCCGATCCACCTCGATATCGCCAATGTACCCAGTATAATACAGAGGGCGATCGTGCAGGTTGGTCGTGATAAGCATATCATGCGGAGTGAAGACAATATTGGGCATTGCGCCTGTACAAGCGCTGTCTTGGAGATCTGCAGGCGGGGTCTCCCCAGTGAGATTGGACTGAACCAGATATACATCGGCATTCTGGAGTACCTCGCTCAGCACGACGCAAATATCTTTGGAGAGTCTCAGGAGCTCGTATAGCGACAACTTGGCCGATGTGTTGGCCAATTATGCCAAGATGTCAAAGTTGTAGGGCCTCTCTAGCCCATGAGGCGTCTCTCTTCGGAGCGGCTTGTCAAAGCGCATCTCCTTCGGCCTAGGCTTGTCGGCCGTTGAAGGATGAGAAGGTCCTGGGGCATCAGCAGCTGTCGGCTGATGATCTTCAGCCGAGTTACCCGGTAGAGGTTGGATTTGTGCGTCGGATCGGATAATAACAGCAGTAGCTTCTTCGACCTCCATCGAGATTGTGCGGCATAATTTGCTTTCCTACTCTTCTTCTTGCTGGTGGAGGGTAGTGCAGACTGAGTCACATCAGGTACCAGATCCGGATGGACCCACATGACCTCCCCTCGTGATGCGGTAAGGGGCACTAGACCAGCAGCCTGGTCTCGGGGAGTTGGAAGGTTAACGACTTCCATCCTTGCTCTGGGGACGGGTACTACTCTATCTTGAGTCTTTGTCGGAGGAAAGCTGTCGAATTGTACTGACACCATGTTGGCTGCTACGGTCACCACTTCGAAATCAATGGCCAAAGCCTTAGAATCGATGAGATGCTAGATGTATCACTTCAGTTGGTAGCAGTCTTGTGTAGCATGGTGGACATAGCGATGATAGTGGCAGTACTTGGGGCCTTCCATCTCTGCAGGACATGGTTCACGTCTTGGAATAGGGTGCTGAATTCGACCTCCTTGTATGAGCATGTCCAAGATGGGCTTAACATGGCCGTCTTCGAAGGAGTAGGTCATCTGAGGCCACTGCTTCTCAGCCGGCTTCGGTTCAGGCTTCGGAGCTGTGTCGGCTACCATAGCCTGTTTACCCTTGTTGTCTCGGAGGGGTTACCACCATTATTGCTGTTGGTGTTAGGGCGTTTGCCCTTGTCCTCTCCTTCCGAGACGAGTAAGCCCAGTTGGCGAGCTTTCTTTAACTTGTCTTATGTGCTAGTGGCACTGATAATGAAAGTCTTCTAATCCTTAAACTGACTTTCGTCCATCCAGAGGCTAATTTTGGGGAGCAGCCTCTTTTGGCAAATTTCAATTAAGGAGGAATCAGGGTTACCAGAAGGCAACTTTTTCGCGGTTTGACGAAACCGTTCGATATAATTCCTTGTCAGCTTCTTTTCTCCTTGAACAACGTCCATAAGAGTGGACATCGTCACATCTTGTCCTACTTCGTAGAACCTCCCCAGGAACATACGTTTGATGCCGACGAAGAAATGGATGCAGTTGTCCGGCAAATTGCGGTACCAGTCAAAGGCGACCCCTTCCAACCCTCCAATGAACAACCGCGTGAGGATGGCATCGTCATGAGGCAGATGGTCGGCTGTGACTTCGAAGTAGATGATGTACCTGCTTGTATATGTCTTCCCATCATACAAATTGATGTTGAATGGTTTATATCTTGGTGGAAAGGGAACATCTCTCCATGCAGCAGAATACGGTTGTCGTATCCTGAGGTCCTGGCAGTTTTCTCAGGCGTGGAACATGGCTCGGAGCTTCTGAACCACTCTTCTTGCCTCCCTAGCCTCGTCTGTAGTGGTGGGGGCCAATATTTCAGGAGGATTATGACCCGGGTTTGGTGCGGCTGAGTTCGAGTCCGTATTGACCGCGGGTACCACGTTTGTTTGGCCAAGTGTTCTTCCTTGCAAAGTTGGAAGGGCCGCTTTGATCTCGTCCACGGATTTGACCAAGGCATGCAGTATGGCCTCCAGAGTGTCGATGCGTTGGCGATCACTCGAACCGTCTGGGTTGTTGTCCGTTATGAACACCGTCCTTACATGAGGAGAGATGGAAGGAATGGTGGAGGACACGCCCTCTGAGTCATACCCTTGTGCAGAGAAGTCATCAGGGTATGTGGGAAGGTTCTCCTCTGGTTCGGACTCAGAAGGATTGGTACCCCCAGCTTCAGAGCTTGCCTCGTCTTGAGAGTTTTGGACATCCTCGGGGACGTCAGAACCAGCTGCATCTGTTGGGGGAATCGTTTCCCCTGGATTATCTTCTTGGAACACCGGATTGTCGTGGATGTTTGGAGGAGTGCTACCTCCGGCTCCAGCGCCTCCCAGAGATGTGGACGATGAATCTCCAAGTGTGGCAGATTTTATCTTTGAGCGAGTACCTTGGAAAACTCCTCCCGTATCGGTCGTGGACAACCGCTTAGAAGAGGGTTTCTTGGTTGAGATTTTGGGGCAGGAGACGTTTGTTTTCTTCTCTCTCCCGCAGCCAGGGATCTTGTGAGCAGAATTACAGGAGGCGACAGAAAGCGCCTCGTCTTCCGAGCTTAGGTGTTGCAGTCGTTGGAAGACGGATCGCCGCTCCTCTTGTGGGGCCGCCTTGCTGCAGCAGCAGTTGACAATGACTTGACTGCAGTAATGTCCATGAAAGGACTCTCTATACACCAAGTTTTTGTCTCTTTCCTTGCGTTTGTAAACAATCATGTTGCGCAAGTCACTCACTTTATGGTCCCGCGAGTCCTGAGCACATGAGTGTGTTGGCACCCTGCCTGCTTTCTAATGTGGGGGTAGTATGAGTACTTACCCCTGATCATTATTAGGAGATTCTTGATAACTATCCCGTTCGTTGGCCGTCGGGGGCTGGACACGGATAGTTTTATACAAATTTCTATCAGGGGGCCGCGTAATAGTCAGCGGGACGCCCTGATAGTCAGAAGTTGGGACAGTTGCCTGAGTTCGATGAGCCCGTGCTGCCCGAGACTTCTTCCTTCTAGCACCTGAGAGTGCATAGTAGGAAGAGTCCACAGAGACTGGCACATGAGAGTATCTGGGATCAGGATCGCCTGAGAGGCGGTCGAAGACTGTGCCCGAGCTGCATGAAGCAGATGGCCTGTGGCTGAGATTTTTAGCCGCATAACCTGCCTGCATGCGGCTGGCAGTGTGTATGCGGCTGGGATTGGTGGCCGTGCAGGCTGTCTGCATACGGCTGGGTGTCATAGTGGTCGCGTGGACCTCTTCTATGCAGCTGGAAGTCATAGTGGCCGCATGAGCCTGTTCCATGCGGCTGGAAGTCATAGTGGCCGTATGAGCATCCTCCATACGGTTGGCAGCACTGGCCGTATGAGCCTTCTGTCTGCAGCTGACTTTTGTGGCCGCATGAGTCTTCATGCCGCTAGCGCCCTTCTGCGACTTCTTCCTGGACCGTGTAGAGTTACCCTTTGCCCCTGCAAGTCCAGCATCGTAGTGTTTTCTTCTGCCGGACATGGGGACAGCAGAGTCCTCTATGGTCTGGAGTGGGGCCGTAAGAGAGTCTTCTTCGCCGTTTTGGGCAACAGAGAGTACTCCTTCGAGAGCTTGGGAAGGAGCGAATGATTTGGGCCTCCACTCCTTGCGGGCCTTCTTCGTGCGGGCTCGCCGCTGGACCGGACCAGTGCTCCCGTCGGAGAGCATTTCTTCAAACGCCTGCTGGTCGAACCGGGCGACCAGCATTTGTTGAATGGAGCCAAGTTTGGCTGCGTCCGATTGCGTCACCAACTCCTCAGCCGTGGAGAAGTTAGTCCCCAGCAGAGTGGCCATCGTGTTTGCCATTGATTGTAAAGTGCAGAACAATTTTATAGAAGGACTGAACTTAGACTCATAATACAAACTCGCTCGTACAAAGAAAGCCTAGGAATGAAAACCTAGGTATAGCAATCTAAGTACGATTATTTATTTTTGATTCTGGGGGGTGACGGTAGAGGCTCGAGAAAGCGACGGCAGCTCTGCCTTGCTCCTTGGATGATCGGCCGTAGCCTTGGCTCTGATAAAAAAATGCTCTCGGAATGTGTGGGGAGACTTTTCTGTGCGTGCCTTTGTCTCTTTGTGTGTCCAGCCGGGTTCTTCTTCCTCGTGCAAGGGAATGGCACCTTGTTATTTATAGGAGTGGGGTGTGATCATTAGGGTTTGCAATGATTTTCTCTTGAAAAGTCGGCAATTTAGGATTAATTACCATTTTCCTTGATCCTGTTTTGTTGGCAATTAATCTGGGCCGTTAATCTTGATTGTAACAAATCTGGACAGTTAATGTTGATTGCGCCAAATCCGTATGGGCAATTAATGTTGATTGCCACGAATCTTTATGATTTTTTATGACAAGCTCGGATCTCTCGCCACGTGTTCAATCTGCTTGATTGTAATAAATCTGATTTGATCCGAGTAATTATGATGATTGCACTAAATCTGGTTGTTTGGATTTGTTGATAGTAACAAATCTGGGTGGATAAATCTTGATTGATTTGGTGCCACGTATCCAACCATCATTATGCTGCGAGCCGTAGGGACGCGGGGGGAACTGATCCTCTACCACGTGTCCTAACCGTGAGCTACAGGGACAGGGTGTCTTGATAGAGCCGCATGAGGGTGGCTTTCCAGGATTTGAACCGCATGAAGGTGGCAGCGGCATAGGTATGGCCTTCAAAATCTGAGCCGCATGCGGGTGGTTTCCAACTGAACCGCATAAGGCTGGCCACGTGTCAAGGCTGCATGGACATGGCCTCTCAGTATTTGAGCCGCTTGGAGATGGTCCCAATGATCCGAGCCGCATGAGAGTAGCGGCCGCATGGGGATGGCTTCTCAGGATTTTAGCCGCATGAAGATAGCCCCCATGATCCGAGCCTCATGAGAGTAGCAGCCGCATAGGGGTGGCCTCCACCTGAACCGCATGTGGCTGTCCACGTGTCAAAGCTGTATGGAAGACTTTGAGATTTGATGGATCGTGCCAGCTATCAAGATTTTCTTTGTTTCCCTAGAAGCATGCATTTATATCAGAGTCATTATTGCAGCTTTATGTCAGAGCTGTCAGTTCACTTTTATGTCAGAGCCGCTTTGTTGTGTCAGAGCATTAAATAAGGCTGCTGCTTAATGGCCAGCTGTAGAGGCGAGTCGCATAAGGCCACGTGGCTTTTACTCGAGCCGCATGGCTATGTTGGCGACTTTTGAGCCGCATAAAACTCTTGAGCCGCATGAAGCTCTGAGAGATTCTTTGAACCGCATGAGACTCCCTTTGTTTTGAGCCGCATGGATTTTCCTGTTCTTTTCTAAGCTTCTACAGTCATTGTAGATGATTTTTCTAGAAATACATGGGTTTATTTTCTTGCACGCAAGAATGATGCATTATCAGAATTCGTCACCTTTTGCAAGAAAGTACAGAATGAAAAAGGGTTCATGATTACTCACATTCGTAGTAATCATGGCGACGAATTTGAGAATACAGAATTTAAGCAATTTTATGACACACACGGTTATCTGCATGAATTCTCTTGCCCTAGGACTCCACAACAAAATGGAGTTGTGGAACGTAAGAACAGAACTCTATCTGAAATGGCTAGAGTAATGTTAAACCAGTTTAGTCTACCTAGATACTTTTGGGCTGAAGTTGTCAATACAGCGTGCTATATTCTCAATAGGGTTCTAATTCGACCTATATCGAAGAAGACTCCCTATGAACTATGGTTTGATAGAACACCCAATATTTCATATTTCAAGATTTTTGGTTGTAAATGCTTTATTCTTAATATTAAAGACAATCTGAGTAAATTTGATAAAAAGGCCGATGAAGGTATATTTTTAGGTTATGCAGCAAAGGGCAAAGGATATAGAGTCTTCAACAAAAGAACCATGATCATCGAAGAATCAATTAATGTCAAGTTTCATGAGCTAAATAAATACTTAGACGATGACGACAATGAAGACGTAATCACGCCAAGTACAGCTACTGCAAAACCTTCACACAAAGATGCAGAACCTTCACACCAAGTACCAGCTGGGTCTTCAAGCAAAGAAGCAGGAACCAGCAATCCTGAGGCTACACCAAAAGCGATGAGATTCTTGGCAGATCATCCAAAGGACTTGGTAATTGGTGAGATTACCAAGGGTGTAAGTACTCGTTCGTCTAATAAAGATATAGCTTTTTGTGTTGCTTTTGTTTCGCAGTTTGAACCCAAAAATATTGAAGAAGCATGTAGTGATAATTTTTGGTTAGATGCTATGCAAGAGGAATTAAACCAATTCGAACAGAATCAAGTTTGGAAACTTATTCCCAAGCCCATTGATCATCCGGTTATTGGCACCCGATGGGTATTCCGAAACAAACTGAACGAGAATGGTTTAGTGACTCGTAATAAGGCTCGACTCGTAGCTCAAGGATACAATCAAGAAGAAGGTATCGACTACGATGAGACTTATGCCCCAGTTGCGAGATTAGAATCCATTCGCATGTTATGTGCATTTGCATGTTTTCATAATTTCAAGTTATTTCAAATGGATATCAAAAGCGCATTTTTGAATAGTTTTAAAAAAGAAGAAGTTTATGTAGCTCAACCTTCCGGTTTTACTGATTTCAAATATCCTGAATATGTTTTCAAGTTAAAGAAAGCCTTATACGGTTTAAAACAAGCCCCTCGTGCTTGGTAGGATCGTCTAAGCTCTTTTCTACTTGATAACGTTTTTTCAAAGGGAAAGGTTGACACTAGATTGTTTATAAAGTCTTTGAATGTCACGACCCGCACCCTGTATAGGGGAACGAGAAGTGGGTACGTCCAGCCTAAGCCGCAGTGTCGGCGGTAGAACGCTGTCCTAGGTCAATCATCTAATAATATAAAAGTACCTGTACAGTTTATACTCTCCGAATGGAGGTGACAAACAGAATACAATCTCAATCATATCTAGGTAGACGATTGAAAGATAGATAGATAGACAGTAACTCAAAGAGAACAGTAGAATAGATGAAATAAGTCTAAGTGTCTAGGATACATAACATCCAGAATGTCAACTCATAATACAATAAGTCTAAGAGTCTATATATCTCAACATCTCAAAATACAACTCAGACGTGAGACAAAAAGATAATACAGAAAAGACTATCTAGCTAAGCTAGCCTAGACTACTGGGGCAACATCCTCAGCTGCAGGTGGATCCTGCTGAGGGTCCACAACATAAGTATCATCTAGTCCTGCTCCATAATGGGTAGACACCAGGGCCTCATCCTCATCCTCTGTAATATTTTCAACAGGTCCAGTCAGGACAGGAACGAGCACAATACATCTCACGCAGTGCATAGTATGATAGGAAATATAAAGCATGCAATAGAGTAAAATACAGGAACTGCTGAAGGAAGATATATGTAGTAAAAGAGATAGCTATAAAGAAAATATCTACTGTATATAGAGAACTATAAGTGGCTAGTGATGTAGAGTACAAGATAGGCATGTGAATGGCTAGAATTTATACATAATTACACTACTGAGTTTGCACATGATTACACTACTTTGGAATTATTCACATGTCCACTTCTACTCCCCCGTTTCCCCAATCAATACACAAGGATCCATTTATGTTACATTAAGATTCGTGATAAGCCCATAATTGGGTGATACGTGAGTGATTCATGAAGATTCATGAAGGCTCGATGATCATGAGAGTACATGAGTCACTAGCTGATACATGAAGATACATGATAATAGAAGCATGAGATATATGATGTAAGTGAAACACACGTGACAAAAGTATCTGATGCTCCCGAGGGGGATAACATATCATGAAAAGATCCATATAGTACCAATCCGTGATAACAATCGTGTCAGCATCAAGTAAAGTAATCTAGAGCAAGAATATAAATTCTGGCAAATATGAAACGGTCAGAGAATGTACTCGCTTGATAACTGAATGTCTGAAGAGGATATACTGCCTGAGGAGAGGTGTCTGGCTCCTAATCAGAGCAATACAAGTTACAATGTATCCACAATGGTAAAAATAGAGTATACAATGCATACTACATGATTCTAGGTCAATCTGGTCAAGTCAACTCTTGGTCAACTCAACAGTCAAACTAGGTCACAGGAAGTCATACTAGGTCACAGGGAATCAAACTAAGTCAAATAAAGTCAAACAAGGTCAAACAAGTCAAGGTTAGTCAAATCTAGGTTAAAGTCAACTCTTGGTCAACATTCTTGTCAAATACTAGTCAACATGATCAATCTGGGTCAAGTCTAGGTCAAACTTAGACCAACTAAGGTTTTGGTCAAACAAGGACTAGTCAACAAGGTAATTAGGTCAATCTTGACTAATGGTCAACTTCTAGTCAACCTCAAAGACTAACACCAATCATGACACAACTCCTAAGTATACCACTTAACCCCATACATATCTTAATCTACATAGGGCTATCCATATAACCCATGTGATTAACCTAATCATCTAGTTAGGGTTTAGTCAAACCTTAGTCAAATAGTCCTTCTATGTCCATCCAAGTCATTCTAGGTCAATTAGGTCAAGGTTTGACCTATAGTTGACTTTGGTCAACTTTAGTCAAACAAGGGTCAAGCCTAACCTCATAGCCATAGGCTCATAAATGAATACCATAGGCTAATATCACATTGATATCTATCTCTATACCATATATATACTACTCTCATATAAAACATTACACCTATACATTTATACATATATATATCTATACATAGGCCTATAGCCTATACATCTATGTATACATAGGCCTATAGCTATGTATATATCTATACATAGGCCTATAGCCTATATACTATGTATACCCATGTGCCATATAATGTATTTATATAGATACAATATAATCTAATACCATATATATATATCAATATATGTATATATATATATATATATATATATATATATATATATATATATATATATATATATATATATATATATATATATATATACAAAACATATATATGATTCATATATATAGAGAGGGTAAAATAGAGTGAGAGAGAGAGAATGAAAGAGATCAGTGAGAGAGAGGGAGAGACTGAACACAGGAAGAAAGGGGGGGTTCCAGATTCCTGGAACCAGGAAATCAGCCCCAACACACACACACAAATACACACACACACCCACAATATACATATATGTATATACACATGTATACATATATATATACCCTAAAATCTCACCTACACACACACATACATATATACTACGTATACGTACACTGAAAACATGGAATTACATGTATAAATCATAACCAAAATCGATTTGAAACTCGTTTTGAAAACTGGAATTTATCCTAAGATCTGGAAATATGGACTGTGTATAGGAAAAGTAGGTAAACCCATTTTCATGACCCAAACCGAGCTAAGGCTCGAAACCAATGGTTGGTAATCGTTTTCCCCTATGTGTTCGTGTCGTGTGTGTCACTAGAAGTCCACCACGACACGACACGGCGTGTCAAAGTGTCAAAAAGCACAATCGGGTAAGTTTACAGTGTCACAGCGTCGTGCAGAGATACACACGCGTGTAGGACAGGACACACGTGTCCTCGTGTCTCGTGCTCGTGTCCCTAGGTTCGTCTAGGATCAGGCTAGGTGTCTAGCAACCTGAGTCGTGTCCACGTGTCGCACAGAGTCGACACGAGACCCGTATCAGTCAAGAAAACACGACTGATACGCGTGTTTGGCACCGCATCGTGCAGCGGTGCACGCGCCTCGTAGATACGACACGAGCCACGTGGGGCCTCGTGGTCATGTCCACGTGTAGCCCACGTGTTGGGCTACACACTCGTGTCACCATGAGGTGTCCTCGACTCGTATCCATGCGACACGAAGGCCGTGTCCGTGAAGAAAACGTGCGCGTGCACTGTCAGTGCACGACCAGTGCACGTGTCCTCGTGTCCTTGATAGGACACGAGAGTGTCTCAAACTCGAGGGGGGGCATGACAGAGGTTGCCCCCTTCTCTGTATCAATTTTCTCATGTCTACGTGTCCTACAGTGTCCGTACCTGGTGTCGAATAGCAGGGGAGGCTGCACAGTCTCGTGCGCGCGTGTCGAAGGGTCGTGTGCTCCACACGTGGCACGTAGAGCCTTGTGCTCGTGTCAGTGGGTAGGTGGGGTGGTTAGGTTCGTGTTTAGGTTTCTGTATCGTGTCCACGACTCGTGTGGACACGACAGGAAGTGTCAACAGTAGGGTCTTACAGTATGTACAGTATGGTTTTAACAGTGTGTTCGTGTCCTGTTTTGGACACGTACACAACTCGAAGTGTGCTCAGACAACTCGGGTTGTGTCCTACATGTCTAGGGCTCCCCAAAAATATATTTTGTTTTGAAAAACAATAACTTTTATTCCTAAGTGGCATTTCACCAAACACTGCAATTAGAACACAGATACGTGTCCGATACGGACACCAAACCAACACTAAATTTCACCAAACTTGACCCACAGTTAGGGTAGACCTATATGCATGCATTTATGAAGAAAAAACAGGGTATTAACTAGGTTTGAGGGCATTTACCTATTTGTGCAAAATCAATGAAAAAGCCTAGAATAAGGGGTGTCCACTTCTCTTGGTGATGCCCAAAGCTCCACAAATCCTTGATAGCAGGCCCTAACTAGTATCCTCTAGTGTAGGGGAGTCCAATGCAAGAAACTAGAGGTGATTTGGATCAAAATTGATCAAGTTATCAAGGTTTGAAGAAAGGGAAATTTTCTAGGTTTTAATTCATGCAAATTGATCATGAATGAATTTGAGGGGATTATATAGGAAGGTGTAGGGCTAGGGGGGTACCCTTGGCCGGCCATGGCAAGGGGGGGTGTCCTTGGGTTTCTTCCAAGCTAAGGGAAGGACTTTGGTGCCAAAAGCATGGATATTTTGAGGGTTTTGTGGAAAATATCTACTAAGGTAAATATCAAGATATTTTCCCTACTTTAACCAATGTAAATATCTATCCCCTTAGCATTCTAGGTTAGTAACTAATCTCTAGATTAGGCTAAACTAGGTTAGGGGCTTTCATGATACTTAACAATAATTAAACAATATTAAAAACACATAAATACAAATAATTCCAAATAAATCCTAGAAAATTACCAAAATACCCCTTAGGCTAAAAAGCCCTAATTTGATGTTCTAAGCCTATGGCTAGGCTCACATGGTCATGGCAACTTCTAGGTTAAGGAATAACTAGGGTTTACACTAGGGTTATACTAGTAAGTCACAAAGTCATAAGTCATGACTTAGGAAATGGTTTTAATTACACTAGAAATCACCATAATTCATATCATGACTAAAATACCATTAATAAATAATAAAAATAATAAATTTTCAAAAATACTCCAATTTCAGAAAACTGGGTGCTACATTGAATAACAACATTCTTTTGATTCAAGTCTATGTAGATGATATTATTTTTGGATCTACTGTTGAATCTCTTTGTCAAGAATTTTTAAAGTGTATACAGAATGAGTCTGAGATGAGCATGATGGGAGAGCTGAAATTCTTTTTCGAACTACAAATCAAACAAGCCAACAATGGGACGTTCATAAATCAAGCAAAGTACACAAAGGATCTATTAAAGAAGTTCGACCTGGAAGCAGTACTCAAGCCACTTAGCACTCCAATGGCGACTTCAACCAAGCTTGATATTGATGAACAAGGCAAACCCGTGGACATATGTAAGTATCGAGGTATGATCGGCAGCTTACTGTATTTAACTGCTTGTCTACCAGATATTATGTTTAGTGTTTGCTTGTGTGCACGTTTTCAAGCTAATCCAAAGGAATCACATCTGTGCGCAGTTAAGCGTATCTTTCGATACCTTAAAGGCACTTCTTCTGTCGGCTTATGGTATTCCAAAACCACGTTATTTGTGTTACGACCCGCACCCAGTGTAGGGGCACGAGAAGTGGGTACGTCTAGCCTACATCGCAGTGTCGGCGGTATAGAACATTGTCCTAGGTCACTATCTAATCAACAACTTACTCAATTATATAATGTACCTATCATAAATCTCAACTCCGAACGAAGGACAAGTATAAGATATGATATCACTCAATCACAGTCTAAGCACGACAGGATAATACAAAAGCCTACACTAAACTCAAAGAAACAACTTAAATAAACTTCTAAAATAATAATATCTCAAACAATCTCAAATACAACTCAAATCTCCACTTATTACAATCCAAGTTCCAACAGAGAAAACTAAACCATAAACTAGCAATCTACTCCAAGCTCTACTGGTCCTCTAGGCTAGCTGTGAATCTCTATGTCACCTGTAATATTTTCAACAGGTCCAGTCAGGACAGGAACAAGCACAATACATCTCACGCAGTTCATATCATGGCAGGAAATATAAAGCAAGCAATAGAGTAAGATACATGAAACGCTGTAAGAAGATGTACATGAAAATAGGAGAGATATTTGATAACTGGAAATATATACATGATAAGTAAGAACTGTAAGTGACTAGTGATTTATAGTACGAGATGGCATGTAATTGGCTTGGGTTGAACATGATATAACATGGGTGAACATAAGGGACACTAGCCAAGAAGGCTATGTTGTACATGATAACACATAAAAAGTAACAGATTGAACATGATGGATAAATCACATGACCATTTATACTCACCCCTACCCAAAATCAATACACATGGATCCAGTCAAGTTACGTTACGAACATGATGTTTGGTTACACACGAAGCACATGAAGAAACATGAACGTACATAAGAGCACATGAAAGTACATGAGCGTACATGAAAGCACATGAGAGAACATGAGAGTACATGAATAATGCAAGAGCAAGGAATACATGATGTACATGAAACACATGACATGACATATCCGATGCGTCCGCTAAGGGGGATAACATCCCATGAAAAGATCCATATAGTACCAATCCGTGATGATATCGTGTCAGCATCAAGTAAAGTAATCTAGAGCCAGAATATAAATCCTAACAAGTATGAAACTTTCAAAAAATGTACTCGCCTGATACCCTGAACAACTGATATGAAAAGATGGCCAACTGGAGTCACAGAGTCCTAGTTAGAGCAACACAGGTTATAAAGAGTTCAATTTATATGGTTTTTGAAGTTATAATGCAATTTACATGAGTCTAAGTCAATATAGGTCAAATACAACTCTTGGTCAACTCTGGTCAACTATAAAGTCAAACTAGGTCAACTCTAGTCAACTGTGGTCAAACTAGCTAGGGTTGGGTCAACAATCGTCAACTAGTCTAGGTTAGTATCACGATCCGCACCCGATTTTCAGACGCGAGCTCGTGAGCAAGCCAGCTACGTATCGAACGGACTCCAGCCCGACTCGAGTACTTATAAGCTGTCGAGAGTAGGGTATCGTGTCTAATCTAAACTATATCTCAATCTACAGAAATCATATAAACAAGAATGAACACGTATGGGTCATGGTCTGCAGCCCATTAGTATATTGTCCGATTAGACTCCAAGAATGATATGAGTCTATAAAATAAGCAGAATATAACATGGCATGGAATATAAAGCACGAGAGGATAATAAAAAATATTACAAAAAATACCTGTATCATACATCATAATCCTCTACCACCCGCTCTGCTAACTAACTCCATGCAGTCGCTAAACCTGAAGAGATCATCAGGTCCTCATAGGACTAGCAAGATACATAATATACAAGCCAATATGTAACATTAAATATATACAAGGAAGGAAGAAACAATCAAGGGTATCCAACGAGACTAAATGAACCAAGACTCAAGATCTAAACACACAGATCCTAAGACACTTGCATGCCATACTAGAAATGGCTAATAGGTCAAAGCTATAGACTGCAGTCAAGGCAAGTACTCACAATCTATAGCGTCTCAATCGCAGTTAAGGCAAGTACTCACAACCAAGATGGTAGCCAATCCTAGTATAAAATCCTATAGATCGTAGTTAAGATAAGTACTCACAATTTATAGAATGTCAAAGTCAAGTCCTACTCAAGTCATGTCAAGTCAAGTCAAGTTATAATCCTGTCGAGGGAATCATGGTGTAGGACTAGACGACTCTATCAAGAAAAACATATGAACTAACATGGTGTAACAGATAGAAATATCATAACAGAAAGGAACAAGAATGTGCAGACAACTAGAAACATGTAAAGTAAAACTATAACAGGATGAGTGTACTAGACATGGAATAAAGTAATCACGAATGTAAGGAAAAGAACTTCAGTGAGATGATGAACATGCATATAAATTATACTGTACAAGTTGGCAAGGTATACTTGTCTGGTGGTAACACGAAGAACTAATAAGATACCGTCAACTGGTACGCAATAAAGTCAAAAATCCATAAATATCTCCGAAAGCTGAAACAGACATCGTCAACATTCTCATAATTGTCAAATTAGCTAGGATTGCCTATCCTTAAGTCCAATACTGGACACAGGGGCAAAACAGTAATTTTAGGCAAAAATGATGTCCGCCTTTGGACCCGCTTTGTACCGAAAAGCGTACCAGAGTTAATTGTCTCTAAAGTCGTTAAACTATATGTCTACAGATCCAATTTGATGATACAAATCCAACGGTATGTCCAATTCTGGATTCCGAGGGACCGTGCACAAAATCGTCCGTTGAATCGGACCGTAGGGCCAGCAAAACGGCGTTCCGATTCAACTGTCTCAAAATCGGACCAAACTTGGCATACATGACCGAAAAAATGATACGGTCCTTTTGGCGCAAGTTTCGTCTCGATCTGACGAATGTGCACAATGTAATTGAAAAATTTGCACAGAGGCCGATACGGTAAATTTCGACGGATACGTACACGCGACCAATTTGAATTTCGTCAAAGCCCACACGACCACGAAGTTGTTATGCACCTTTCGATACTTCGGTTCGTGACCATGTTGCCCAGATTGGCGGGACGCACGTCGTATCGAAGGTTTTCGTACATTCTATATTTTTGAGAAAGCAGTTTTTGGCAAATTTGAGGAATCGATTTCTCGATGCATAGTTGATGAAATCGACCTCTGTAAATTGTGTGAAGAAGCCCTATAGGTTGGCTATATCTGTCTTCAAATTGTTTTCGAAATACCTAAATGGTTTGTTCATAAACTCTCTTCCAAGAGAGGGTCTTGGACTGCTCTTTACTCTGTTTTTGAACAGAGTTTGGCCGATTTTTGGGCTCAGGTTGTGAAGCATGTAGGACTAAGTAAATCACGCTCGCATATTCGAAGCGAAAGGGGTTAGGTTGTAGTTGTACCTTAACGATCGGAACACAAATCGGTGGAGAAACAAGGGAGATACGACGTCCCAAACATTGCCGCGGCTCCTGCCATTGCTACTGTACGCTCTTCTGTCCCCGCGCGCACGCTGCCTCCGGCGCGTCGTGGCCACGTATGGCGGTTCTCTAGGCTGGGGGGGTCACCGGGGACAGTGGTGTCGGCACATTTAGGGTTTGGTGAAGAGTTTCTATCAATCTCTTGCTCTGTTCTCTCGGTGTATATATATTACGTGTGGAGTTATTAACAGAGCAGTCGGGCTCGGGATAGGGTTTGCTCGGGCCTGGGGATGGGTCTTGGGATGGCTGGGCCGGGCCGGGCCAGTGAGGCCTTGGGTGGGCTGGAATTTAAGGGGCTGGCTCATTTAATTTATTTTTCCTTTCTTTTTTTTCTATTTTTTTATATCTACAAATACATTATACATTAGTGTAGGTAATTTAATTACAAATGGGTTGCAGCCTGAGAGGGACTGGTGTGGGTATTTAGTTAAGGGGCTCGGGAGTTGGGCTTCGGCCTATCGGGCTGGGATGGGCCAAGGTTGCAGCTGCCTCTTTGATCCCTTTTTATATATTAATAGACCTTTAACAAAATATATATATATATATATATATATATATATATATATATATATATATATTTATATATATATATATATATATATATATATATATATATATATATATATATATATTTACACACTCATACATCTATATATTTACACATATATACATATATATTATATTTATTGATATATACGTGCACATACACACATACATCGTATATATATTTATATATACATATATATATATATATATATATATATATATATATATATATATATATCTATATATACATACACATTTATCTATATATACATACACATTTATCTATATATATACTATGTATAGATGCACATACTTAAATAAATTATAAATACATTTACATGCCTATTTATTCAATATATATCCTGATATTTATACATATATGTATACCACAAATTCTATACATGCAATACAATATTTTAAATATAATAAAATAATATTATAATAATAATCTCAATCTGTATTGATAATAAAACGTTAATAATAACAATAACGAATTACAATATCCCATAATCGGCATTGAATCTACTTAAAAATATGTCTTCATGGAATCTTTGTGTACACTGGATGCCTACATGGGCTTGGGCTCAGTTCGGATCCAGTCCGGGCTAAAATGGTATAACTGGTTTTTGCAAAGTCAATAAATCTAATAATAACTAATTAAACTATTTCTAATGGTCATGCTATAACTTGGCCTGGTTTTTCTAGTTAGGACACACCGATGGCTTGGCACTCCTCTACCATGGCTAAATACTAGTCAAAACATGCTACTGCACTACCCGTGCCATGATTCCCAGTTATTTTGTATTTCAAAACTCAACAATGGGTAAGGTCATCTACCGTAATAATCGAAATAATTATTTATAAAATCTTAAAAATCACCATTTAAATCAATTAAATAAATAAAAAAATTATTTCAAATATTTTCGGGAAGGGGAGCTACAGTTAGTCAATTCTAGGTCTAAACAAACTAAAGTATATGCAAATCAAGTATCCAAGATAGCTACTAACTCATAGCCTAAGTCACTTGCTAAACCAAGCACAAAACTAAGCCATAAGCTTACAAGGCACACAAACTTAGTCATATAATGTATATATATTATTCACATTCACATATTCATGTACATAGATATATATAGGAAAGCTATATATATAGGCACATACATATATATACATAGAGAGAGAGAATGAGAGGTAAAAGAGTAAGTGAGTGTGTGTGTGACATGTGTGTGAAAGGATATGTGTTAATATTCTCAGATTTAGTGATAGGTAGGTGTATGTGACATAGGATACATGGTGTCAAAGGGTGTATGAATGCATGTGTGTAAAAGCTTATAGGTTAACTCAGTTTATAGAAATGCATACATACATACTTACATTGCATACATGCATACATATATATCAGGTATACATACATACATTGCATACATGCCTACATACATATTATATATGCATACTTGCATTCATTCATGCACCTATACATACATACATACATAGATGCATACATACATATTTGAATACATTATATACTTGCATACATTTTATCCATATATGTATACTCTACATTATATTACATTCATTCCTGCATACATGCATACATATAATATATGAATAGAAACTCATATATTTAACTCAAAATATATGTGAATACATACATTACATTACCTTAACACATATATATATCATTCATTCATATCCCATATACATGCATACTTCAGTTCATGCATTATATCTGTTCACATGTCATTAAGTTGCGTGCATATACTTATTTTCATTACATACATGTCATTCATGCATATTACATACTTACATGCATCTATACATTATATATATTATATACAACATGTTAAAATAGAAGAGGGAAAAAAGGGAGAAAACTGAAATGGAAAGGGAAGGGAAGGAAAAATGTAAGGAAAAGAAAAAAAACAGTAGACATATACATGATTGCATCATATATTCTACATTACCATACATGCTATCATTATATATTTCATTACGTTATGTATACATTATGCATTCATATCTATCATTACATGTATACCTTGCATTCGTATCTAGCATTCATTATATACTTTCATACATACATTGTATATCATTCTTTCATTCATGCATTTATGCATTGCTTACATACATTACATTGATTGTATTCCTACATGTTTGCATTCAACCATATATATACATTAATGTAAAGAGGATACATATCATATATATATATATATATATATCATTTCATTCATCTAACATATTATGCATTACATACTCTACATTTATTTAATATCCATACTACTGTAGGATCGATTGTAGGAACGAGTTATAAAGCGTAATACTCTAGAGGGGGGTGAATAGAGTAGGTAGCAGAAATTAACTATTTAAAAGTGTTAGTAACAAGATCACAGAATATATATATCACAGATATGTAAATAAAAAGTAGAGAGTAGAGAGCAAACACAAACACAAGAATGTATACTGGTTTTCCTCTGTTGAGGACTAGTCCAGTCGGAAGAACTCTAGCTTTCAGTTGAATCCACTATGGAAAATCATCACAAGTTTTCATCCGAAGTTCTTGCAACTTCTACAACGCGAGCTTTGATCCGAAGTACTCGACCAACTTCAAATGTGAAGTGTGTAACTTCAATCAAGCCTCTGATTACAACCACTCTGAAACTTCTAGACAGTACCGCACTGGTAAATCGACTAGAGGATTGTAACTGGCTTGGGATTTGAAAAAGAATAGCTCAGAATACTTTTGAAGAAGTAGTAGGCTTATAGAGAAGAGATATGAAAGTGAATGAGTATGTTGAAATGATCGAAATCCTTCTCTATTTATAGTTTTTCCAAAGGCAGAATTCTGACAGAATTCGGGCAGAATTCGGGCAGAACTCTATGAGAAAATCTCGTTGGGATCCGTAACTGCAGGAAGACCAAGTTCAAAAAGCAACGTTCACTAACCGAACTCTGGCCGAACTCTGGCCGAATTTTGGCCGAACTCTGGCCGAATTCTCCTGGAGTTCTGTTGGAGTTCTGTCAGGGTTTTTGCAAATTGGTTTTGGGCTTTTTGAAAAGTCAAACAGTTAGGAAGTAGTTTGGGCTTTTGTAAGTGGGCTTGTTTTCAAAATGAAAGGGTATTTTAAAAACATTTCTTGGATAGCCTATTTGCCAGTACGATGCAGTGTACATCGTATTCCTAGACTCAATAAATATGGAAAATACATTGACGAAATAGAAAAACCAAGAGCCCTTTGATAACGCCTTTCTTCAAATATTTGAGCAGACTTGAAGACGCCTTTTTCTTTGACGGCGGTCGTCCAAAGATAAACATATCTGAAAAACTGAATACCTTTCGGGGGCTTCGCCCCCGAACCCCTGACGGGGGGCACTGCCCCCTCGACCCCTGTCTGCTGACCGGGCAGCGGAACCCCCGATGCGAGGCCCCGGATAGATCGTTAGGCGGTTCAGAGAAATCTTCTTGTATGACGCCGTCTTTGGCCCATCAATAATTCTCCATTGCATATGTCCTGGTTTGACAAAGCTTGATCATGCTTACTGCATGTCTATAAGAACATGTTAGACAAACAGAATAATATGATACAAGCATAGCAATATGATATAGAACATTTAGGACAATGCTAACATTAGGACAATGCTAAGTTTAAGTTGCAACATGATAGTGTTTACATGAATATTAGTGACCTCATTATGTTAAACTTAATTGATTAGCCATATTCAAAAATATGATATAATCATTGGGCTAACAATCTCCCCCTTTTTGATTATGGTAAATCCTTTAAGTTTAATATATATACAATAGATGCATGTATCACTAATAAACACATAATACTAAAAGATTGTATGCAGACTTAAACTTATTTCTCTCCCTTTGACATAATCAAAAATAAGCTCCTCCGTAATTAGAGCTAAAAAGAACTGGAGCATAAGTAAAGGAGGAAAGCACAAATAATCATGATCAAGGAGTAGGAGAACAGAGTAATGACAAGTGTCGAAAATTGCATAACTAAAGTAGAAAAACTTGTCAAATACAACATAGTTGGTTTAACTTAAAAAACATGGAAATCAATCAATATATAGTTTACCAACTAGAAATCCAAAAATGATATTCAAAACACATTTTGTTCGTCATATTATGTTTTGAAATAGACCAAAAAAAATCTATCAATATAGTAGGAATCAATCATTGGTCATAAATAAATCATATGGAAATAGAAATTCGTAGATCTAGTATAAACAAAAAAAAATAAAAATATAATAATACTTTTAACAATGATCACAAAAAAATATGATTCATAATTTGCCCATACAAATTAGTGAATCACATCAATAAAGAGTATAATCATCGAAATGAAATCAAAATAAGTATACTAGAATCTATGCAAAATCTATACCAAAGTTCATGCATTTGAATTCAATTACCGTAGCATGAAATATATCCATCAGATAAACATGAAGGTAATGAAGACAAAATACTTGAGAAGGAAAAATCCAGTCAACTTGAATGCTCCCCCGCAAAGTATGATCAGTCTAAATATTAGTAGTCATGAACTTTGAGATAAAATCTCAATAAGAAATGCCAAATCAATTTAAGCTCAAAGGAATCATTAATAAAATATATTTGGCAAGATAATTTTTAGAAACTCAAAAATGAGAGAATTAAAAATAAATATTAAAATCATATATTCTCTCATAAACAAAATACAAATCCAAATATCATGATCAACTCAATAAGATATTTAAAGTAAAAGAATATATGTCCATGATGAACTAGTTATACCATATATTAAGGGCATAAAAGAATTGAAATAATTAATTTGCTCCCCCTTAAAATATGCGTATATAGTTCAAAAATAATTTATAAAAATAGATAAAAGAAATAATCACAAGATCTAAGGGATATCCAAGATATGGATCTTTCTTTCCTTTGATAAAATGCATATAAAGTTCCAAACTCAAAACAAATATCATCTTTAGGCAAGAAAAAGAAATATCCAATAAATAAACGCTTAAAGATGAAGAAACAAAATATATCTTCAATATATATATAAAAGAAATATTTTAAGTCATTAAAATATTTTGAACACTGTCTTTAATAATAACATTTGAATACGAGACAGATTCAATAAATCGAAAAGAAATCAAAAAGACTTTTCAAAAAATGTAGAATTTATTACGATAAACTGTCTTAGTAAATGTTCGAATGCGTCCATTTAGTCCTTAGACTGAAAGCTGGCGATTCGAATCACGGAAAAATTTTAATAAAAGAATCCATAAATCATAAATAAATTCATTTGAACAAATAAAACATAACTAGATAAATGTCCAAAGAAAAGTGTATTCTAGATATATGGCATGTCAAGGGGATAATTGATTTGAAACAATTAACTGCTCCACCTTTACATGGCTATATCCAACAATAATAATATTGACAAAATTTTAAAATAAAATTCAGAGACATATTTTCAAAAGAGAAAAGTAATTCAAAAATATAAGGTCCTCTTATCAAAGTTCATTTCTTCCCTTTTAAAGCCTTAGCAAGGTGTCCACCTGACAACCATGAGGTTAAAGAAAAGAAACGCTTTGAGAGAGAGAGATTCAATTTGCTTGACTTCTCCCCTGCAAAGAATTACTGTTGTAGACAGTAAGTAACTTGAATAAGAAGATAATAATATAAAGCTCAAAAATCATGAATATTACGCAAGCTAAAGATGAAATCACAAGACCATAATATTCAATGAGTTATCACGAATACGAAAAACAATCATCTTTAGACAAAAGAAGAAACATCCATTAAATGAACATTTAAAAATAAAATAATCAAAATATATTTCAAATTAGCATGATGAATAATCTTATAAGTCAAAAGATGACATAAATTGATCTATGTTATAGAATCACAATCGATAAGATAGATCAACATATGCTACCTTTTGTGAAAATATGAAGAGAGAATATTATCCATAAAATCTAAAATTCAAAATCCATCAGATAATAATTGCAATTAGATCTCAATAAATCTTTAGTTTATAAAGCGTTGATCAATCTTGGGTTAGCTGTAGAGGTACTGTCCCAGCTAACGGAGGTTCACCGGGGAACACTTAAGTTTCGCTTCGCTTCGACCGTAGTCGTGGTGACAGACAGACCCTTTGTAGGCTTGTACCCAAAACAAATCTCTTCTTTAATAACCGAGGATTTAAGAAGAATTAGTGCAATATGAAATCAATTATATGGACTTAAAAAAATCTTAGAACAATGTAGCATACGGCATAAGTTGTATCAATTTACATTTATCCATATGTGCTACAAAATCATTGGGTAACAATAAAATATAAAAAAATCAATTTACATTGATCACTTCGGATTAGCTGTAGGGCCGGTTCCCAGCTAGCGGTAGTCCGGAGACTAGTACACCGTGTCGCTTCAGGCTATTTACACCTGTATGACAGAAGGACCCTTTCGACTTGTTCCCAAAATGATTTCTACTCTTAAGAACTTAAATTCAAAAAAATATATGCAATATCATCGAACATCGTCGAAATCCAGAATCCCTAAATATAAAATAAGTGAATACCCAAAGAATGGTTTATCAAGATCAAGATATTTAAAATATCATGTATCCAAAATGTCAACCAAAAAGCCAAGAAAAATATACATCATTAAAAGAGGCTTTGAAGAAGAAGCTAATAAAGAGAAGTACATGAATTTGTCCAAAGTAATCAATAGTTGATGTATGAGAGAAGCACAAGTTTGAAACTACTTTTAAAAATAATATAATATAGAACTTGAACTTAACTCATATATCCCATAAAGATATTTACACAAAAATATAAGAAACATATCATCAATATATGAATGATAATGCATTATTCATGTATCATTAATAAGCATATAAAAAAAATTCACAAGAACAGAAACATGCATAAATAAACTTTGTCAGACAAAGATGTAATTGATTCATAAAAAGTTAATCACAATAAAATTTGAGAATCAATAGTGAAGTATATTATGCAAACACAAGGTTAACATAAAAGTATACGTATATACTTTTCAAGTAAACATGAGACTTGTGCTAAACATACATACTCACAAAATATTGATCAAAGTAAATATGATATGTTAAAGACAAATCGATAAGAAGTGACCATTAAAAAAATATTAAAGGCGAAGAGTCAAAAATATATTCACCAAAACAAAATTAAGCTCCTATGCATGCTTCAAGAATATATTAAGAGTAAAGAGCATACATAGACATATGTGTCACACTAATAGAAAATAAAAAAAAACTATATAGTGTGAGCTGATCATTTAAGCTAGACAATAGTCATGCTAAGATTATATCTCATATTGATTCAAATAATAAACAATTTAAAAGATATCAATGAAAGCTAATAGCAAGACATCAAAAAGAACATGATAGATATTAAAAAGCATGTTACCGAAGTGGTTCTAGTGACCACACTTATGTTGGTACAATTGCTTGGAAGATGACCTTTGTAGCCTTGCAATCACCAACATGTTCCATGGTTCTATTTGATATGAGAAACTTCACCTGCAATATTGGGTGAAGACTTTGGTATCCAATACTTGGATCCACATTTGTTAGCTTTGGGAACCCATTTGCATAAGTTCATATCAACTAGCTTTCTAATCTGACAACAATTAGAAACGTGTTCATTCATACCGTAATAATGACAGAAAGAATTAACATTAGTGCTATGTACAGCAGTATGAGAACGTGCAGTGGGATGACATGATCTTCGTGGATACTTGTAATAGAAAGCATGGTTGGGTGAAGCTTTAGCTTTGCTTGCTTCGTTTCTAAAAGATCCGACGTGTGTGACTTTGTGACGTGGTAAGTGTCCTGTGTTAGACTGAGTCGTAGGTTGTACTACCTGCTTTTCCAGTCTAATCTCTAACTTTTTAGAGTTAGCACAGATCTTATCATACTTAGCAGAAAGAGCATCAATTCTACATGAAGCAATAGAATACTTCTTCTTTTCTGATTCTAGTTCCTCCATAAGTTTAGCATTTTCTTGAGTGCTTTTCTCAATGCAATCAAGTGTCTCATGCAATCTAAACTTCAGTGTGGAAATCTCAATAGAATTATCAGAAGGAGAACTATTTCTTGCATCATTCAATAAGCAAGTAAGCTTTTCATTCTCATGCTTATATGATAGAATATCCTTTCTAGCTTGCTTATACATATCTAATACTTTCTTGTGTTCTTCTAACAGATCACTGAAAGTATCAGATAAATTATCATAAGAAAATTTATTATCTTCTGAAATAGAATTACTTTGTACCTCGTTAGATAATGCCATTGAGCATAAATTTACAGCTTGATGAGGGCTCTCTTCTTCTTCTTTTTCTTCTTCAGAATCTGTTGCTTCGCTTTCACACCATATGCTTGTGCTAGTGTGCTTGTGAGATGATGATCTTCCTTCATTTGATTGTTCGTAGTGACTCTCCTTTCTATTAGTAGTATAATCTTCTTGGATATGGTCTATCTTCTTTTAGTTGTCACATACAAGCTCTTCTTCGTATAAGGGATTGTGTTGTACCATAAATCCCAATTCTATCATGCACATATTTACATCATTATGAAGACTATCTTTCTTTCTGGAGTTGCTAGCTTTGCTTTCATACCTGTACTCATAAGTAGCTTCAAGAACTTTCCAAATTTTATGAGATGTTGTGCAAGTAGAAATAAGATTGAATACATTTGTGTCTACAGCATAATAAAACATATGCATAGCTTTTGCATCAAGGCTAGCTAACTTCTTCTCTTCCTCCGTGTAACTATAATAAGGCTTGTTGATTATAGAGGATGTGAGAATAGAAGTGATAGTAGGCTTCTTGTACCCATTGACAATAATTGACCATAAGTCAAAATCTAGAGAATTCAAGTAAAAGCTCATCCGTGTCTTCCAATAAGTATAATTTGTACCATCAAATAGTGGGAGTCTATTTGAGGATTGCTCTTCAATTGTGAAGTACATACTTGCCATATGTGATATAGTGATCTATGTAACAGCAGTTATATAATAACAATATTACCTCGCTTTACCTGTATAACCTGCTCTGATAATGAGGATCTGCTCCAAGGATGTTAAGCCAAATAATAGAGTCCTTGCTAGGATACCAATTGAAGGAGCAATTGGTATAAGCAATAATACCTCTATAAGGAGCACCTGCAATAATATCTCTAGAAGGAGCACCTGCAATAATATCTCTAGAAGGAGCACCTGCTCTGATACCAATTATAGGAACAATTGGGATCAGAAAATATTATCTTAAGTTGCAGTACCTGCTCTGATACCAATTGTAGGAACAATTGGTATGAGCAGCAATATCTATATACCAAGCACCCGTTCTCTAGTTGTAGCACTGGCTCTGATACCAATTGTAGGACCGATTGTAGGAACGAGTTGTAAAGCGCAATACTCTAGAGGGGGGTGAATAGAGTAGCCAGCGGAAATTAACTATTTAAAAATGTTAGTAATAAGATCACAGAATATATATATATATCACAGATATGTAAATGAAAAGTAGAGAGTAGAGAGCAAACGCAAACACAATGATGTATACTAGTTTTTCTCTGTTGAGGACTAGTCCAATCGAAAGAACTCTAGCTTCCAGTTGAATCTACTATGGAAAATCACCACAAGTTTTTATCCGAAGTTCTTGCAACTTCTACAACGCGAGCTTTGATCCAAAGTACTCGACCAACTTCAATTGTGAAGTGTGTAACTTCAATCAAGCCTCTGATTACAACCACTCTGAAACTTCTAGACCGTACCGCACTGGCAAATCGACTAGAGGATTGTAACTGGCTTGGGATTTGAAAAAGAATAGCTCAGAATACTTTGGAAGAAGTAGTAGACTTATAGAGAAGAGATATGAAAGTGAATGAGTGTGTTGAAATGATCAAAATCCTTCTCTATTTATAGTTTTTCCAAAGGCAAAATTCTGACAGAATTCGGGCAGAATTCGGGCAGAACTCTATGAGAAAATCTCGTTGGAATCCGTAACTGCAGGAAGACCAAGTTCAAAAAGCAACGTTTACTAACCGAACTCTGGCCGAACTCTAGCCGAACTCTGGCCAAATTCTCCTGGAGTTCTGTTGGAGTTCTGTCAGGGTTTTTGTAAATTGGTTTTGGGCTTTTTGAAAAGTCAAACAGTTAGGAAGTAGTTTGGGCTTTTGTAAGTGGGCTTGTTTTTAAAATGAAAGGGTATTTTGAAAACATTTCTTGGGTAGCCTATTTGCCAGTACGATGCAGTGTACATCATATTCCAAGACTCAATAAATATGGAAAATACATTGACGAAATAGAAAAACCAAGAGCCCTTTGATGACGCCTTTCTTCAAATATTTGAGCAGACTTGAAGACGCCTTTTTCCTTGACGGCGGTCGTCCAAAGATAAACATATCTGAAAATCTGAATACCTTTTGGGGGCTTCGCCCCCGAACCCCTGATGGGGGGTACTGCCCCCTCGACCCCTGTCTGCTGATCGGGCAGCGGAACCCCCGATGCGAGGCCCCGGATAGATCGTTAGGCGGTTCAGAGAAATCTTCTTGTATGACGCCGTCTTTGGCCCATCAATAATTCTCCATTGCATATGTCCTGGTTTGACAAAGCTTGATCATGCTTACTGCATGTCTATAAGAACATGTTAGACAAACAAAATAATATGATACAAGCATAGCTATATGATATAGAACATTTAGGACAATGCTAACATTAGGACAATGCTAAGTTTAAGTAGCAACATGATAGTGATTACATGAATATTAGTGACATCATTATGTTAAACTTAATTGATTAGCCATATTCAAAAATATGATATAATCATTGGGCTAACAACTACATGGGCTCATAGGCTACACAAAATGCTTATGTCGTATAGTCACTCTTCTACTTAAAACCAATACTATATCAATTGGGCCTTTACTAAATTCTAGGATTAAAGTATATCGTAGCCCTTCGTGTTAGCTTTTCAAAAATTTAAACGGATCACATTTTCGTGTCCGGAAGCTCCCGGAATCGCGAAAACACCGAAACATATTTGTCTTTCGGATAGCTGACACTAAAATAGTTTTACAGAAAGTTTCAGAACGATTTTGGCTTATTAAAATATATATTTGGAAAGCTAACTTCGATATGGTTCTTTTAAAAATGGGAGATAAAGCAAAGTTCTAAGCTAAAAGTTATGACATTTCTAACTTGCTTTGGTTAATAAAAATGTGGATAAATATTATGACGAATTTGAGTTGTTTTGGACAAAAGAAACACATGTAGGCCAAGATACTTGGATACCAACATAGATATCCAAATGAAACTCATTCTAACCATCCTAACTAAGATCAATCTACTCTCTAACCATTGTAAAACTGAATTTAAATATCTATTTAAATTATTATCATACATACATATACATGGGGTATCCTAATTTGGGATCTATCAAGTAGGACACAAGACACATATCTAAAATCCTCAAGAGAGCTCTAAATGGCCTCAAATTTGAATCTAAATGAGGTACATGCATGGGGGTGGATCCTATGGGTTCAAAACTAACTAATATGCTTAGGAAATCAATTTAGAGGGTTAGTTTTACCTATTGGGAGTGGAATCCCAATGATACTCCCAAGGATACGGCTCTGACACGAAGATCTTTCAAAAAGGACATTCCTCCTTGCACTTTTCTCTAAATCTTTTCTAGCACCCTCCCTTGGTAGTATAAGAAGGTTGGATGGAAGTTTTGGTGGAGGGATGTAAGGATTTGGAGATCAAATCAAAGAGGGAAGCTCTCTAATTTGGGGAAAAACACTTAGGGTTCTATATAGAGGTAAAAAGAGGCAAGGGTTTTTCTTAAGAACTCTTTATAGGAAAAGGGGGCACTTGATGGCTGGTCATTAGATGAATTAGGGTTAGTTTTACATGTAGATGAGTGGCTAGGACTTGTCCACCCAATTCTAAGCCTTCCTATTGGTTCAATTAGTCATAAGGCTTTCTTTTTCACAAATATCCTAAGGGATAAATATCCTACTATGAAATATCTAGATATTGTTAATCTTGTCATTACTAGGTTATCCTAATCAAGACTCTAAGCTCAAGACTAATATAGATTAGGCTAAGATTCTAGGTCAAGTCTCAAACTAACAAGTAGCACATATTTAATTAATAAAATTTTAAAATCACAAAAAGTCAAAATGGCTAAAATACCCTTAGGCTAAAAAGTAGTAATATGACATTCTAATCACATGACTAGGCTCCCATGGTTATGGTTAGTCTCTAGGCTTAGCAATTCTAGTGTTACACTAGTTAACCATGAAAATCACATTTCAATATTTAAATGGTTTTAAATTAATTAAAAATCACTAAAAAATCATAACATGAGTTAAATCTTATTATTGATTAATCAAAATTATAAAATTTTAAAATTACCCTCATTTTAGAAAAGTGGGTGTTACAATTTGACCTAACTGGTTATTCTGATATTGATTTTGCCGGATGCAAAGTAGATAGAAAAAGTACCAGCGGCACATGTCATTTCCTAGGAAAAGCTCTAGTCTCTTGGTTTAGTAAAAAGCAAAATTCTGTCTTATTATTAACAACCGAGGCTGAGTATATCGTCGCAGGACGTTGTTGTGCACAAATTTTATGGATGAAGAAAACTATAGAAGACTATGGATTGCATTTTACACACATATCCATTTTCTGTGACAACACTAGTTCTGTTAATTTGACTAAGAATATAGTATGTCACTCTCGTACTAAACATATCGAGATTCGACATCACTTTCTTAGAGATCACCAACAAATTGGAGATATAGACCTTGAATACATAGACACACAAAATTAATTAGCTGACATTCTCACAAAAACTCTAGCGGAAGATCGTTTCAATTATTTACGTCGAGAATTAGGAATTTTAGATGTCAATAATATTAGTTAATTTTGTTTTATTGATTATTTATTCAATACTTAAAAACTGTTTTCGAGACAAGCCTAAAAAGAGTCTGTCTGTCACCACGACTACGGTCGAAGCGAAGCGGTATTTAAGAGTTCCCCGGTGAACCTCCGTTAGCTAGGACAGTAATCCTACAGCTAATCTGAGACAGACGTTGTGTAAACAATATTAATTTATAAAATAATATTAATAGTATTATTTGAAATTTAAAATTACTAAACTCTGAATTAAACATTTGAAACGAATTGATGAAAAAGATGTGGCCCCACAAAATTTTGTTTATATATATATATTTATAGCCAGGCAACCCTTGGCGAATTTGGCCCGAGTTCGATCCGAATTCGGCCAGAGTTCTGCTGGATATATATATGTACCAGTCAAAACCCGAGGCCCCCTCTTCTTCATTCTTCCAAACCTCATCAAAACAGAAGCAGCCGTGCCCCGAAAACCCTAGCTCTTCTCCACCTGCCTTCTTTCAATCCACGTGGAGATCTTCGTCCAAAATTTGGATTCGTACGGAGAATCTCGTCCTCTACAGCATACTTAATTCTAGGAAGATATAATTCCTTCTCTCCTCCACTTTCAAATTATTAGGGTTTCTTATTTTTGGGATAGAATGCCTAAAGGATTCAATTCATTCAAGAGAAAGAAGACCAATGCCAGTGAAGAGGTATTGTCTTCTGATCCGCATACGGATTTCCTTTTTTCTTTGGTCCAATCGGATGATGGTGCATCGGACGAGTTTTATTTCAAAACTCCCGACCAAGCCCTACTTTGGTATGCTGACTTTATTATGCGTACTATTTGTACCGGATCTCCAATCAAATGGACTATATTTCCTGACCATCGTCCTTACTTTGAGGTATTAGGGTTACATCACTTTGCTACTTTACAATTCCCTATAGCTACTAATGCCATTAGACTATTTTACTATAATTTCGTGTTAGACACTTTTACCGCGAGAACTCGTGTCGGCAGGATAGACATCGAGTTCAATGATAAATTGCTAGCAAAAATCCTTGGTCTACCAAACGAAGGTGCCCTGCTCGATGACATCACTGATTTCAATTTTTCCGAGGGTACGACTCTTGTTAGTTTCAAGAATGAGCTTTGTGCGCCCGCACGTGCTCATCCTGTAAAGTTCAAGGTCAATAACTTGAACTTGTTTAACTATGAATTACATCGCATTATCTATTCCACTCTACTTTTAAAATTCACTTCAAAAGATGATGTCACTACACATGAGCTTTCTGCTTTATATCACATTCTTAAGGAGATTCCTTTTTCTGCCCCTAAGACTATTATTCTGATGATGGGTAGATGTCGCGGAAGAGACCGCAACCTCTCTTATGCGATGCTCCTCCCATGCATCTTTCAGAGATTCGATATTGACTTATCCACTTGTGCTCTAGACCCTGAGCCCAAGTTCCTCAAACTCTCTCTTCGCAGTATTGCCACTGTTCCTCCACCTACTGCACCTGCTCCTCCTGTACCTACTCTCACAGCACCTGGTCCTCCTCAGTCTTATCCTATAAACTTTGAGGGTATTCACCAGCATCTATCAGATCTGCAGTCATTCTTCGTTGACACTTCCAGGGAACATGAGTTCCGTGATGTGAATCAGTTCCAGGCTATTGCCAACTCCTTCGACGATCTGAGATTTATACAGACGAGTCATTCTGCTAGCTCTCTACCTCGAGACCCTTCTGTATCTGGCTACCGCATTGACGATGAGGCGGTCCAGTCTCTGTTCCAGCCAGGAAACGTATACGATTGGTATCATACATCTGGTGCTACTCCGCATCCTTTTGCAGCTGGCACTTCTGGAGCTGGTCCATCTGGACATGCTGGCACTGCAGCCGATGATGATGAGGATGAGGATGATGATTTCTGAGATATTAATTTTGAGACTATCTATTTTGTCTTATGTTTACTTGGAAATGCTCCGACATTCTAAGATAATATCAGTACACTTTATTTTTGGATATGATTTGTGACTCTTCATAGACACGTTCTTATGCCTCAGTTTGGCATATGTTTCACTTTAGTTTATTATTCAGCTTAGCATTTTATTTGTTTCAGCTTTATAGCATTATCTTTCTTTATGCCTCATATACACTGCCTATGACAAATACCATGCCTGTGTTGTTTATACCTTATCTATTTATTTAATTTAGGAACACAGCCCTAGGGATAGATAGGCTACTAGATGAATATAGTTAGGGTTCGATCAAATCAAAGGTCAAGGTTAGAAGGTCTCAATAAAGTCTTTATTTTAGGAAATGTCGAGTAAGTCAGGTTTGGGATACAGTCACATAGTTTTGTAGAAAGAGTTGAGCAAGATGCAAAAATAGAGGGAACAGTTCATTTCAAGGGAAAGCAATTAGAAAGAGAATTAGATGGCAAGAAACAGATGAGAGTTTTCTCATAAATGTGATTGAGTACCTTAAAATAAAAGATATTAAATCAAACACAAAAATTAAAATTAACAACTACAAAAAAATTTCAAATCATCAACTAACACCAGGATTCAAAGTTCTACAGTGATTCCTCCAAAATCAAATTCAATCAAGGGAAAAGGAGTTTAAATCGTAATTTCAAATTAGCTTCTCAAGGGTCATCCCAGGAATCTCTCAAAGTATCCTTACAATGATTGAGTATCCTCTCTAACTAAGCCTATTCCTCCAATCCTATCACAGGCTGTAGTGATACTCTAGTTAGAATATCACTACATAAACTCGACCTGTATGGGCCACCACTAAAAATGTGTCATGACCCGCACCCACAGTTAGGGTACGAGAACGTAACAACGCCCAGCCTACGCCGCAGTGTCGGCGGTAGAACGCTGTCCTAGGTCAATCATCTAACAATATAAAGGTACCTGTACAGTTTATACTCTCCGAATGGAGGTAACATCACAACATACAGTCTCAATCACATCTAAGGTAGAAGAATAAAGAACAGATAGATAGATAGATAGTAACTCAAGAGAACCATAGCATAGATAAAATAAGTCTAAGTGTCTAGGATACATAACATCCAGAATGTCAACTCATAATACAATAAGTCTAAGAGTCTATATATCTCAACATCTCAAAATACAACTCAGATGTGAGACAAAATGATAATACAGAAAAGACTGTCTAGCTAAACTAGCCTAGACTACTGGGACAACATCCTCAGCTGCAGGTGGATCCTGCTGAGGGTCCACAACATAAGTATCATCTAGTCCTGCTCTATAATAGGTAGACACCAGGGCCTCATCCTCATCCTCTGTAATATTTTCAACAGGTCAAGTCAGGACAGGAACGAGCACAATACATCATACACAGTTCATAACAGGTTAGGAAATACGATACAGGCAATAGAGTAAGATACAGGAAATACTGAAAGAAAATATACACTGTAAAAGAGATAGCTGTAATAAAATATCTACTGTATATAGAGAACTATAAGTGACTAGTGATGTAGAGTACAAGATAGGCATGTGAATGGCTAGAATTTATACATAATTACACTACTGAGTTTGCACATGATTACACTACTTTGGAATTATTCACATGTCCACTTCTACTCCCCCGTTTCCCCAATCAATACACAAGGATCGAGATAAGTTACGTTATTATACATGATATCACATGGGGCCCATGAAAGGGTGCACATGATAGTATACATGAGGGCTTTGTGAACATGAGAGTACATGATCACATGAGTGCACATGCATGATGGAAGCATAGGTGTACATGATGAAAGTGAAACACACGTAGCATGAAGTACCCGATGCTCCCGAGGGGGATAACATCTCATGTAAAGATCCATATAGTACCAATCCGTGTTACCAACGTGACAGCATCAAGTAAAGTAATCTAGAACGAGAAGTAAAGCCTGAACAAGTATGAAACGGTCAGAGAATGTACTCGCCTGATAACTGAATGTCTGAAGAGGATATACTGTCTGAGGAGAGGTGTATGGCTCCTAATCAGAGTAATACAAGTCACAATGTATCCACAATAGTAAAAATAGAGTATACAATGCATACTACATGATTCTAGGCCAATCTGGTCAAAAGTCAACTCTTGGTCAACTCTAATAGTCAAACTAGGTCACAGGAAGTCATACTAGGTCACAGGAAATCAAACTAAGTCAAATAAGATCAAACAAGGTCAAACTAGTCTAATCTAGGTTAAAGTCAACTCTTGGTCAACATTCTAGTCAAACTAGTCAAGTTATCTGGGGTTTAGTCAATCAATGGTCAGACTAGTCAAATACTAGTCAATAGGATCAATCTGGGTCAAGTCTAGGTCAAACTTAGACCATCTAAGGTTTTGGTCAAACAAGGACTAGCCAGTAAGGTAATTAGGTCAAACAAAGTCTAGTCAATAAGGTAATTAGGTCAATGGTCAACTATCTAAGTTAATACCACAAGGTTAAGGTATAACCAATACCTATACAAGTATACCACATATATATATATATATATATATATATATATATATATATATATATATATATATATATATATATATATATACATATATATATATATAATACCGACCTTAATCCTATATTCAAGCTAATCCCACATTCCAATCTCAAGTCATGACTTGACTCTAAGTATCTAACTTAACCCATACATATCTTAATCTACATAAGTCCTTCCAGAAAACCCGAGTCACAATAGTATACTCATATATAGGTCAACCCTAAACCAACTAGTTAATAGCCTAGGGTTTAGTCAAAACTTAGTCAACAAGTCCTCTTAAGTCTATCCAAGCCATTTCTAGGTCAATTAGGTCATGGTTGACCTATAGTTTACTTTGGTCAACAATGGTCAATTATCTAGTCAAACTATGTCTACTAGTCAACTAGTTAAACTAGTTGTTTTAGGTCATTCCTAGTCAATTCTAGGTTAACTAGGTCAACTTTGACCTAAGGTTGACTTTGGTCAACCCTTAGTCAACAAGGGTCACTAGTAGTATTTTTAGGTCATTAGGGTTAGCCCCAAACCATAGGCTAGTATCTTGGCCATAGGCCATTGTCATAGGTTTCTATATAGACCTATACTTAACAAGTTATATATATATATATATATATATATATATATATATATATATATATATATATATATATATATATATATATATATATATATATATATATATATATATATACTCTATTTATCTACTACCCAAATACCAATATGTAAATACTATATATAATACAACCCACACTCACATATATATATATAATGACATAATGAGATCTAATACAAATGTATATATATATCATTTATATTTTTATTTTTTTAATGTATATATATATCATTTATATATATACATATATAATATATATATATATATATATATATATATATATATATATATATATATATATATATATATCAACTTATATATATTACATATATATATATAGAGATAAGAGAGAGGGACATAGAGTGAGAGAGAGAGAATGAGAGAAAGGGACAGTGAGAGAGAGAGACATAGAACAGGAAGAAGGGGAAGGGGTTCCTGATTTTCTGGAACAGGAAATGCTCCCCCCCACACACACACAGTGATATATATACATATATATGTATATTACACAAACACCTATACACACAACCAAATATCCTCAAAACTCACCCACACTCTCACATACATATATACTACGTATATATATACTGAAAATACACTTATACATGCATTAATCACAATCAAAATTGATTTGAAATTCACTTTTGCAAAACTGTGAAAAATCCCAAATCCAGGAAAATATGCACTGTTTACTCGAAACTAGGTAAACCCATAAACACACACAAACACGAGCTAAGACTCGAAACTAGTGGTTGGTAACTAATGCCCCACATGTACCCTAGTGTCCTAGGTACCTGACACGATACCACGACACGGTTTAACGTGTCCAAACACTCAAAAAACCTACTCGGGTAAACTGATACGCACATACGCGTGCACAGCATCGTGCACACGTTCCACACGCTCGTGGACACACCACGAGACACGACACGTCTCGTGGTCATGCACACGTGTAGCCCACACATAGGGCTATACGATGGACACACTGACACGTGTCTACGACACTCGTGGACACGATACGAACCCCGTATCAGTCGTGAAAAACACGACTGATACACGAGTCCAGACCGCGTCGTGCACGCAGTTGCATGCCTCGTGCTCGCGACACAGGACACGACGCATCTCGTGCTCGTATCCTCGTGTTCGCCACATATAGGGCTACACGCTCGTGTTATCATGAGACACCCAAGTGTCATGTTCGCGCGACACGACACGCTCGAAGTTGCCCTCGCGCGTGTGTGCGCTGACAGCGCGTGTCCAGTACGAGTGAGATTTCTCACTCGACACGACACGACACGACACCAAACTTTGGGGGCATGTTCGCAGACATTGCCCCCGTGTCTGTGTTAATTTGCTCGTGTCCTAGTGCCCTGTGCAGTGCGCACGAAGGGTGGGGTAGCAGGGCATGCACGAGAGTCTCGTGCAGTGAGTTCGTGTCCAATTTGTACACGAACACATCACGAAAATGTGCTCAGTCTAGGTGTTTTGTGATCAGCAAGTCTAGGGCTACAAGGAAGTGTAATTTGTTTTACATTTTGACAAAAACAGATCCTTTGTGGCATTTCACCAAACAAGGGTTTATAGGCTAGGATACGTGTCCGATACGGACACCAAACCGACTCTAACTTTTACCAAATTTTACCCACAGTTATGGTAGTCCTATATGAATGCATTTATGAAGAAAAAATAGAGTTTTAACTATGTTTGAGGGAATTTACCTATTGGTGCAATTCCAAGGAAAATTAATGAAAAGGGGGTGTGTGTCCTTCAACTTGATGATGTCCAAAGCTTCCAAATTCTTGATTGCTAGCTTCCTTTAGCACCCTTGATGTTGTAGGGTCCCAATGCAAAAGACTAGAGTGAATTTGGATCAATATTGATCTAGTTGTGGGTGTTTGAAGAAATTAGAATTTTCTAGGATTAAAATTCATGTAAAATTTTCATGAATTAATGTGATGAGGTTAAATAGCAAGTGTGGCTGCTAGGGGGTCCTTGGCCGGCCATGGCATAGGGGGGTGTCCTTGCCCTTTCCTTCATGGTTAAGGCAAGACTTTTGTGTAAAGGGGTGAGATATTTGGAGGGTTTTAAGCAAAATATCAATAAAGGTAATATCTAGATATTTAACTTGCTTTAACCCATGACTAAATATCCATCCTAAAGCTTCTAGGTTAGTGGCTAACCTCTAGATTATGGTAGGATAGGTTAGGGACTAATCATGGTACTTAACCATGATTAAATAATCTTAAAAATCACATAAACTCAAATAAAGTCTAGTAAATTACCAAAATACCCTTTTGGCCAAAAATTACTAATTTGATGTTCTAAGCCTATGGCTAAGCTCACATGGTCATGGCAACTTCTAGGTTAAGGAAAACTAGGGTTTACACTAAGTTATACTAACAAAATCACAAAGTCATAAGTCATGACTTAGCATGACTTAGAAGATGGTTCTAATTACACTAGAAATCACCATAAATCATATCATGCCCTAAACACCATTAATAAATAATAAAAATAATAATTTTTCAAAAATCCCCAATTTCAGAAAATAGGGTGTTACAAGTCTACCCACCTTAAAATAATTTCGTCCTCGAAATTTAGATGGTCGTACTCCTCCTAGGTCAAACCTCCAACAATCAGGATCGAAGCTACTACCTAGCAACATACAAGGTCAACAAGCAAAATATGGGTAGTAGGCCTATACTTGGTCATGTCCAAAATTGGCTGGCAGTTTTAGGTCATAAGGTGTCGTTAATTCAAATCGAAATCAAAAGTAACTCCATGGGGTAAATCAGGATGGAGCCTCGGGTCAGGAAAATCGTACTAAGTAAATGAAGCACACGATGGTATGCCTGAGTGGGACACTAAGGTCATGGGTGTAGTATATCATGTCTAGGTCATGTATGTAGAGTCAGTTTTGAGAAAACAACTAGTCTTGTGTTCCTAACTTAAAAGTCACGGTAATGTGCCTACGATGATCATAATTTAGAGTGGGAAAAGTCTGTGTTACCTAAATTGAACCAGAAATTATGATGCAATAGTGGTACCAAGGGGATAGGTTAAATGGGACAGTCTGTGGTCTCATCTAAGTGCACTAGTCATTCTAGATCAAGACTGTCCTATGGTATCAAACGTCCAAGCAATCTAGGGTGTCCTAATTGGGAAGGTAAGGGAATAGCAATCATCGAGGCTATAGGGCCGTCTACCATCCTATATGAAAATTTGTCATTAACAAGTAAGTGGGAAATCATTAAAAGTTACTATTCCATAAAGTGGTAAAAGAAAATTGAAAATTTAGGCACAAACAATCATAAATAGATTTTAGTCTTGACACGATCTAAGTTGATCAATTTCTGGATAAATCGAGATTTGGGTAAGATAGGAAATCAATGAAATCAAGTATGAGCACGAGCATCCAATGATGAAGATCCAGGTCATGATTAAATTTAATTCAACTGGATACGAATACGAGGTTCATAGGCGATAAAAAAAATCCAAGGAGAATTGTCAAGGCTGTTGCGGATAAGATTTTAAGGCAAGTTTAACTGTCTCCATCCACGTAGATTAATATATGAGAAAGCGAACCAAAACGCAATAGGTTGATCAGACCATCATGCGCCGGTTCTGATGAGATAATATGTTAGTGGGTGTACACCCAATAAAATATATCATGATCAAGCTCGAAAAGGATAAGCTCGTAAAACTAAGGATAAATTTATAGCATAAGATATAAGTAAGGGTGGAAATGATGAAAGAAGATACATAGTCCAAGATCCTTAACCAATCGGGTCAAGCATTCAAGGTAAGGTACAAGGTTAAGTATTCAAGGATTCAAGTAGAACACCAACACATGCCAGGTCGAAAGAATTGAACCAAGTTGGATTTCTAATTGAAATAAGAATAAATTTAGTATCACGGTAGAGGTTATAGTTTAGCCATTTGACCAAAAAATTATATCAAGAAAATAGAGTATAAGGAGACGGGTTTTAGTAGGACATGGAATACCTACATGAAGGTAGGCTAGTCTAGGTTTTACATATGAAGTTTGTTGGGAGGTAACAGCTAGTATTATACTCTGAATATCTAAGTCACGGTAAAGGACGTCCAATGATCTAGAATAGAAAGTGGGAGTTCAAGACGTGATAATTGATGCAAAAATTAAAGAAGATCAAATTAACCCATGGAATAAAATTAATTAGGAATCTAGTAAATAATTTAGGAACACAGCCCTAGGGATAGATAGGCTACTAGATGAATATAGTTAGGGTTCGATCAAATCAAAGGTCAAGGTTAGAAGGTCTCAATAAAGTCTTTATTTAAGGAAATGTCGAGTAAGTCAGGTTTGGGATACAGTCACATAGTTTTGTAGAAAGAGTTGAGCAAGATGCAAAAATAGAGGGAACAGTTCATTTCAAGGGAAAGCAATTAGAAAGAGAATTAGATGGCAAGAAACAGATGAGAGTTTTCTCATAAATGTGATTGAGTACCTTAAAATAAAAGATATTAAATCAAACACAAAATTTAAAATTAACAACTATAAAAAAAATTTTAAATCATCAACTAACACCAGGATTCAAAGTTCTACAGTGAATCCTCCAAAATCAAATTCAATCAAGGAAAAAGGAGTTTAAATCGTAATTTCAAATGAGATTCTCAAGGGTCATCCCAGGAATCTCTTAAAGTATCCTAACAATGATTGAGTATCCCCTCTCACTAAGCCTATTCCTTCAATCCCATCACAGGCTGTAGTGATACTCTAGTTCGAATATCACTACATAAACTCGACCTGCATGGGCCACCACTAAAAACGTGTCACGACCCGTACCCACTGTTAGGGTACGAGAACGTAACAACGCCAAGCCTACGCCGCAGTGTCGACGGTAGAATGCTGTCCTAGGTCAATCATCTAACAATATAAAGGTATCTGTATAGTTTATACTCTCCGAATGGAGGTAACATCACAACATACAGTCTCAATCACATCTAAGGTAGAAGAATGAAGAACAGATAGATAGATAGTAACTCAAGAGAACCATAGCATAGATAAATAAGTCTAAGTGTCTAGGATACATAACATCCAGAATGTCAACTCATAATACAATAAGTCTAAGAGTCTATATATCTCAACATCTTAAAATACAACTCAGATGTGAGACAAAATGATAATACAGAAAAGACCGTCTAGCTAAACTAGCCTAGACTACTGGGGCAACATCCTCAGCTGCAGATGGATCCTGCTGAGGGTCCACAACATAAGTATCATCTATTCCTGCTCCATAATAGGTAGACACCAAGGCCTCATCCTCATCCTCTGTAATATTTTCAATAGGTCCAGTCAGGACAGGAACGAGCACAATACATCTCACACAGTTCATAACAGGTTAGGAAATACAATACAGGCAATAGAGTAAGATACAGAAAATGTTGAAAGGAAATATACGCTGTAAAAGAGATAGTTGTAATAAAATATCTACTGTATATAGAGAACTATAAGTGACTAGTGATGTAGAGTACAAGATAGGCATGTGAATGGCTAGAATTTATACATGATTACACTACTGAGTTTACACATGATTATACTACTTTGGAATTATTCACATGTCCACTTCTACTCTCCCCCGTTTCCCCAATCAATACACAAGGATCGAGACAAGTTACGTTATTATACATGATATCACATGGGGCCCATGAAAGGGTACACATGATAGTATACATGAGGGCTCTGTGAACATGAGAGTACATGATCACATGAGTGCACATGCATGATGGAAGCATAGGTGTACCTGATGAAAGTGAAACACACGTAGCATGAAGTACCCGATGCTCCCGAGGGGGATAACATCTCATGTAAAGATCCATATAGTACCAATCCGTGTTACCAACGAGACAGCATCAAGTAAAGTAATCTAGAGCGAGAAGTAAAGCCTGAACAAGTATAAAACGGTCAGAGAATGTACTCGCCTGATAACTGAATGTCTGAAGAGGATATACTGTCTGAGGAGAGGTGTATGGCTCCTAATCAGAGTAATACAAGTCACAATGTATCCACAATAGTAAAAATAGAGTATACAATGCATACTACATGATTCTAGGCCAATCTGGTCAAAAGTCAACTCTTGGTCAACTCTAATAGTCAAACTAGGTCACAGGAAGTCATACTAGGTCACAGGAAATCAAACTAAGTCAAATAAGATCAAACAAGGTCAAACTAGTCTAATCTAGGTTAAAGTCAACTCTTGGTCAACATTCTAGTCAAACTAGTCAAGTTATCTGGGGTTTAGTCAATCAATGGTCAGACTAGTCAAATACTAGTCAATAGGATCAATCTGGGTCAAGTCTAGGTCAAACTTAGACCATCTAAGATTTTGGTCAAACAAGGACTAGCCAGTAAGGTAATTAGGTCAAACAAAGTCTAGTCAATAAGGTAATTAGGTCAATGGTCAACTATCTAAGTCAATACCACAAGGTTAAGGTATAACCAATACCTATACAAGTATACCACACATATATATACATATATATATAATACCAACCTTAATCCTATATTCAAGCTAATCCCACATTCCAATCTCAAGTCATGACTTGACTCTAAGTATCTAACTTAACCCATACATATCTTAATCTACATAAGTCCTTCCAGAAAACCCGAGTCACAATAGTATACTCATATATAGGTCAACCCTAAACCAACTAGTTAATAGCCTAGGGTTTAGTCAAAACTTAGTCAACAAGTCCTCTTAAGTCTATCCAAGCCATTTCTAGGTCAATTAGGTCATGGTTGACCTATAGTTGACTTTGGTCAACAATGGTCAATTATCTAGTCAAACTATGTCTACTAGTCAACTAGTTAAACTAGTTGTTTTAGGTCATTCCTAGTCAATTCTAGGTTAACTAGGTCAACTTTGACCTAAGGTTGACTTTGGTCAACCCTTAGTCAACAAGGGTCACTAGTAGTGTTTTTAGGTCATTAGGGTTAGCCCCAAACCATAGGCTAGTATCTTGGCCATAGGCCATTGTCATAGGTTTCTATATAGACCTATACTTAACAAGTTATATATATATATATATATATATATATATATATATATATATATATATATATATATATATATATATATATATATATACTCTATATACTCTATCTATCTACTACCCAAATACCAATATGTAAATACTATGTATAATACAACCCACACTCACATATATATATATAATGACATAATGAGATCTAATACAAATGTATATATATATCATTTATATATATACATATATATATATATATATATATATATATATATATATATATATATATATATATATATATATATATATCAACTTATATATATTACATATATATATAGAGAGGTAAGAGAGAGGGACATAGAGTGAGAGAGAGAGAATGAGAGAAAGGGATAGTGAGAGAGAGAGACATAGAACAGGAAGAAGGGGAAGGGGGTTCCTGATTTTCTGGAACAGGAAATGCTCCCCCCCACACACACACAGTGACATATATACATATATATGTATATACATACACAAACACCTATACACACAACCAAATATCCTCAAAACTCACCCACACTCTCACATACATATATACTACGTATATATATACTGAAAATACACTTATACATGCATTAATCACAATCAAAATCAATTTAAAATTCACTTTTGCAAAACTGTGAAAAATCCCAAATCCAGGAAAATATGCACTGTTTACTCGAAACTAGGTAAACCCATAAACACACACAAACACGAGCTAAGACTCGAAACTAGTGGTTGGTAACTAATGCCCCATATGTACCCTAGTGTCCTAGGTACCTGACACGACACCACGACACGGTTTAACGTGTCCAAACACTCAAAAAACCCACTCGGGTAAACTGATACGCACATACGCGTGCACAGCATCGTGCACGCGTTCCACACGCTCGTGGACACACCACGAGACAGGACACGTCTCGTGGTCATGCACACGTGTAGCCCACACATAGGGCTACACGATGGACACACTGACACGTGTCTATGACACTCGTGGACACGATACGAACCCCGTATCAGTCGTGAAAAACACGAGTGATACACGAGTCCAGACCGCGTTATGCACGCAGTTGCACGCCTCGTGCTCGCGACACAGGACACGACGCATCCCGTGCTCGTGTCATCGTGTATGCTACTTATAGGGCTACACGCTTGTGTCATCACGAGAAACCCAAGTGTCGTGTCCGTGCGACACGACACGCTCGAAGTTGCCCCCGCGTGCGTGTGCGCTGGCAGCGCGTGTCCAGTGCGAGTGAGATTTCTCACTCGACACGATACGATGCGACACCAAACTTTGGGGGCATGTTCGCAGACATTGCCCCCATGTCCATGTCAATTTGCTCGTGTCCTAGTGCCCTGTGCAGTGCGCACGAAGGGTGGGGTAGCAGGGCATGCACGAGAGTCTCGTGCAGTGAGTTCGTGTCCAATTTGGACACGGACACAGCATGAAAACGTGCTCAGTGTAGGTGTTTTGTGATCAGCAAGTCTAGGGCTACAAGGAAGTGTAATTTGTTTTACATTTTGACAAAAATAGATCCTTTGTGGCATTTCACCAAACAAGGGTTTATAGGCTAGGATACGTGTCCGATACGGACACCAAACCGACTCTAACTTTCACCAAATTTTACCCACAGTTATGGTAGTCCTATATGAATGCATTTATGAAGAAAAAACAGAGTTTTAACTTTGTTTGAGGGAATTTACCTATTGGTGCAATTCCAAGAAAAATCAATGAAAATGGGGTGTGTGTCCTTCAACTTGATGATGCCCAAAGCTTCCAAATTCTTGATTGCTAGCTTTCCTTAGCACCCTTGATGTTGTAGGGTCCCAATGCAAAAGACTAGAGTGAATTTGGATCAATATTGATCAAGTTGTGGGTGTTTGAAGAAATTGGAATTTTCTAGGATTAAAATTCATGTAAAATTTTCATGAATTAATGTGATGAGGTTAAATAGCAAGTGTGGCTGCTAGGGGGGTCCTTGGCCGACCATGGCATGGGGGGGTGTCCTTTCCCTTTCCTTCATGGTTAAGGCAAGACTTTTGTGTAAAGGGGTGAGATATTTGGAGGGTTTTAAGCAAAATATCATTAAAGGTAATATCTAGATATTTAACTTGCTTTAACCCATGACTAAATATCCATCCTAAAGCTTCTAGGTTAGTGGCTAACCTCTAGATTAGGGTAGAATAGGTTAGGGACTAATCATGGTACTTAACCATGATTAAATAATATTAAAAATCACATAAACTCAAATAAAGTCTAGTAAATTACCAAAATACCCTTTTGGCCAAAAATCACTAATTTGATGTTCTAAGCCTATGGCTAAGCTCACATGGTCATGGCAACTTCTAGCTTAAGGAAAACTAGGGTTTACACTAAGTTATATTAACAAAATCACAAAGTCATAAGTCATGACTTAGCATGACTTAGAAGATGGTTCTAATTACACTAGAAATCACCATAAATCATATCATGCCCTAAACACCATTAATAAATAATAAAAATAATAATTTTTCAAAAATCCCTAATTTCAGAAAATAGGGTGTTACAATATCCAAAAATGTTTTTCAAAACTGACATATCTCTTTAAAAATAACATATGTTTTTGAAAAACACCTATTTTACAAAAAAACTTCTGAATGACTTTTCAAAAAGCCAAATTTATTTTTTTATATAATCAACTGACCTAACCCTGACAGAACTCGGCCAGAGTTCGGCCAAGTTGAACGTTATATGAACGTTTGATTTTAAACTTGGTCTCCCTTCAGTTGCGGTTGGTTACAAAGAATTCTGCCCAAATTCTGTCAGAGTTCTGCCTTTGGAAAAACTGTAAATAGAGAAGGATTTCGATCATTTCAAATCACCAATTCACTTTCAATCTCTTCTCTTCTAAAGCTTACATTCCTTCCAAAGAGTTCTAAAAAGCTTCTATTTTCAAATCCCAAGCCAGTTACAATCCTCTAGTCGATTTGCCAGTACGGTACGGTCTAGAAGTTTCAGAGCGATTATAATCAGAGGCTTGATTGAAGATTAACTCTTCACAATTGAATTTGGTCGAGTTCTTCGTATCAAAGCTCGCGTCTGTAGAAGTTGCAAGGACTTCGTATGAAAACTTGCGAGATTTTCCAATAGAGGATTCAACTGGAAGCTAGAGTTCTTCCGACTGGACTAGTCCTCATAAGAGGAAAACTAGTATAAATCTTGGTATTTGCGTTTGCCTTCTGATCACTCTTTTATTACTGTCATTTATTTTGTGATTATTTTTATATCTGTGATCTAACTGCTAACGAGTTTTTAATTAGCAATATTCCGCTGCCTACTCTATTCACCCTCCTCTAGAGTATTCTGCTTTACGATTTTATTCCTACAACTATCTTCGAATGAGTAATTGACCTGGGGCCACTGAGCTTCTGTCTGCTTTTGTTCAGGCTTCTTGGTTGAATCAACGACCAGGGCCTGTTTGCCCTTATTGTCCCGAGGTGCCGTCAGTATTGTTGTTATTTGAGGTGGTACTAGGACGTTTGCTTTTGACCTCTCTGTCCGGAATGTATAATTCTAGCTGGCAAGCCTTCTTTAGCTTTGCCTCCGTATTGGTGGTGCTTATGATGAAGGTCGTCCAATCCCTGAACTGATCTTCACCCATCCAGAGGCTGATTGCGGGGAGCAATTTCTTCTGGCAGATTTCGATCAAGGAGCTTTCTGGATTGCCTTGGGGCAATCTCATTGCAGTTTGGCAGAACTGCTCGATATAGTTCCTTGTCAGCTTCCTCTCCCCCTGAATGACGTCCATGAGGGATGATATTGTCACATCATGTCCCACTTCGTAGAATATTTCTTGGAACATGTACTTGAGGCCGTCAAAAGACTGGATGCAGTTGTTCGGAAGGTTGCGATACCAGTCGAATGCGATCTCCTCAAATATTCTAATGAATAATCGTGAGAGGATGGCGTCGCTATACGGCAAGTGGTCGATTGTGATCTCGTAATAAGTCATGTACCGACTAGCAGAGGTCTTCTCGTCATATGAATCGATATGAAATGGCTTGTACCATGGCAGAAAAGGCACATCTCTCTATGCAACGGGATATGGCTACCGTATTCAGAGGTCCCAGAAGGAATCTCGGGCATTAAACATTGCCCGAAGCTCCTGGACTTCCCTCCTTGCCTCCCTTGCTTCATCTGCAGCTGAAGGGGCGGAGGCTCCTAGAGGATGGTCATCAAAAGGAGGAGCGATCGTTTTGGAGTCCGCGTTGACTGCGGTTCTCAAGCTTGTTTGTCCAGGCGTCCTTGCTGGTTGAGTCGGCAAGGCAGCTTTGATTTCGTCTACTGACTTGACCAAGGACAAGAGCATGGCTTCAAGTACTTCTAGACGTTATCGGTCAGTAGGCGCCTCATGATCATCGTCGGCCATAAAGACTGTCTGCACGTGGGCAGAGATGGAAGGGATCGTAGTAGAGGTGCTCTATGTGTCGTAACCCCGTACCAAGAAATCATCGAGGAATGTTGGAATATCTTCTTCCTCGGCCTCGGAAGGGGTGCTGACCCCTGTGTAGGAAGCTGCATCATCTTGGCAAAGACGGTCATCCTCAGGGACGTCCACGTATGTTGCATAATTCCAGTGGATCGCTACCCCCTGTGTATGCTCTTGGAACACCGGGTTGTCGCATACTTTGAGGAAACTGCTACCCTCGACCTCATCTACCCCCAGGAAGGTCAAGGATGCACTCCCAGGTGTTAGAAGCTTCTTTTTGGATCGAGTGCCTAGGTAGACACCCCCTGTGGTTGTCGGTGGCAGTCCTCCAAATGACAGTTTCCTTGCATTGCTGGCGGAGATTGCCGGGCTGGAAGAGCCTGTCTTCTTTCCTCCCTTGTTAGGTAGAACCTTCCGGGTTGAATTACAGGAGGCGACAGGAAATTCCTCGTCTCCCGAAATTTACACATGTTTCTGAAGTTGTTGTTGGAAAGGTGCTGGCTGCGGCAGTCGTTGGAAAATGGACTGCCGATCTTCAGGTGATGTCAACTTGTCGCAACAGCAGTTGATGATGACTTGGGTGCAACGACGTCCCGAGAGGGGCTCATCGCACGCCAAGGTTGCTTCCGTCTCCTTGCATTTGTGAGCAATCACCTCTCGCAAGTCGATAGCGGATTGATCTACCTTTGTATCCCATTTGTGGACTCGGGTATCCCGAGCACACGGGTCCGTAGGTATCATATTTGCTCCCTGATCGGAGGCTAGTAAAAGTACTTGCTCTCGATCGTTGGAAGGAGGCTTTTGAGACCCACCCTGTCTGTTAGCCCTAGGGGACTGGACGCGGGTGGTTCTGTACAACTTTCCATTAGGAGCCCGTATAACAGTTAACGGTGCCCGTTGTCGATCAGCAACTTGGACAGTTGACTGGGCTTGTTGGGCCTGCACTGTCCTAGACTTCTTTGACTTAGCACCTGAAGGCGCATAGTAGAAAGGGTCCAGATTGATACATCCTACATTTTTAATAGGCCGCATGGAGTCGGGCCCGCATGAGAGACTATCGAATACAGAGCTTCTGACAGGGCCGTATAAGACACTCTGCCTATGGCCAGGATTGGCAGCCGCAAGGGCCATCTACCTGCGGCCAGAGTTGGCTGCCGCATGGGCGATCTGCCTGCGGCCAGAGTTGGCTACAGCATGGACGATCTGTCAGCGGCCAGAGTTAGCTGCCGTATGAGTCATCAGTCCATCTTTCTTATGCGGTATCTTCCTTGTCCGCATGGATTTACCTTGTGCCCCTAAAAACTCAACATCGTAGTGTTTTCTTTTGCTGGATTTGAGGACAGTGGGGTTATCTACGGTCGGAAGCAAGGCCACAGAAGAGTCTTGATCATCGTCTTGGGCCGCAGAAGGAGCTTCTTCGAGAACCTGGTCGGGGGCAACAGTTTTGTGCTTCAACATTCTTCGGGTTCTCTTTGGGTTAGCTCGCTTCTGCGATGGACTGGCGCTCCCTTCAGAGAGCAATTCTTCGAATGCTCGTTGGTCAAATCGAACTACGAGCATTTGTTGCATAGAGCCGAGCTTGGACATGTCAGATTGTGTCACCAACTTCTCATCAGAAGAGAAGAATGTCCCCAGCAGAGTCGTCATCGTAATATCAAGCACAACAAAATTACAGATGTATTGAACTTGATTGCATACTCGTTTGTACAAGAGAAAGCCTAGAAAGAAAGCCTAGGAAACAATCTAAGTACAATTGTTTAGTTTTGATTCTGGGGGGTGAAGATAGAGGCTCGGGAAAGTGTAGTAACTCTGCCTTACTCCTTGGACTATCTGACGCGCTCCTTGCTCTTGAAAAAATTGCCCTTCGTAGGTTACCAGCCTTGGATTGCCAACCATTTGCATGGGTGTGGTACCCAGCTATTTATAGTGATTTTGGGATGAAGGATAATTTGAGCCGTATAAATGGCCACGTGGCCACGTGACTGCAACAGCACATGAAGACTCGCTCTTTGGATGTCAACTGGTGGTTTGTTGAGATTTCTTTGTTGGAGAAAATCTGGGTGGTTGAGACTTGGTCAAATTGCCATGTGTCCTCTCCCACAACAGAGTAAAATCAATCTTCTACGACCCGGATCAACTTGGCCGCATACGGAACCAAGAGTCTTTCTTCTGCGGCCTGGATCGGCTTAGCTGCATGAAATCTCAAGAGCCTTCCTTCTGCGGCTCGGATCCTTGGCCGCATGAGGTCTCAAGAGTCTTCCTTCTGCGGTTCGAATTGGCTTGGCCGTATGAGGTCTTCAAGGGACTTCCTTCTGTGGCTCGGATCATCTTGGCCGCATGAAGTTTGAAGAGTCTTCCTCCTGCGGCTCAAGTCCACTTGGCCGTATGGGGTCTCCAAGAGCTTTGCTTTTGCGGCTCAGTTTCACTTGGCCGCATGGATTCTTCGAGAGCCTTGCTTCTGCAGCTCGAGTCAACCTAGCCGCATGGGATCTTCGAGAGCCTTGCTTCTGCAGCTCGAGTCTACCTAGCCGCATGGGGTCTTCGAGAGCGTTCCCTTTGCGGCTTGGTTTCTCTTGGCCGCATAGGATTTTCAGAAGCATTCCTTCTGCGGCTCGAGTCTACTTAGCCACATGAGTCCACTTGTTTCTGCAGCTCGAGTCCACTTTGCTCACTTATCTGAGGCTAGTAAAGCACTTGCTCTCGATCATTGTAGAAAGACTTTTGGGACCATCATATTGGCTCCTTGATCTGAGGCTTGTAAAGTACTACTCTCGATCGTTGTAGGGAGACTTTCGGGACCATCGTATTTGCTCCCTGATCTGAGACTAGTAAAGCACTGCGAGACAGGACGAGCTATGATAGGCCCGCACATAAAATATGTTATATGGCCCTAGACTTCTTCAACTTAGCACCCGAAGGTGCATAGTAGGAAGAGTCCAAGTTGGAAGCTTCGACATTCTCAATGGGCCGTATGGGGTCTGGCCCATAAGAGATTCCCTTCTGACTTCGTTCAAGCACAAGAATTGCACCCATGTGGGAGGGGAACTTTAAGAGTCGGCTCATATCTGGTACAAACGCACCCAAGGCGATTCTGTACAGTTTACCATCGGTAGCGTGCATGATTTTGTGCACGCATCTCTGGTTTACTGTTGGCATAGCACGTTTGAAGCGCATGGCCCGTGCCGCCTTGGATTTCTTCATACTAGCCTGTGAAGGCGCATAGTACTTAGAATCCAACTCATCCTTGCCATGACAGCGAGTGACTCAATTCAGTGATTCTTTTTCTTTTTATTTTGGTGCCCTTTTCAAAGGAGGCAAGGGGGCTCTATATATAGATTGGAATGATTCCTTTCTTCTTTTCTTTTTCGGTGTGGGACTAAAAGCAATATCCTCTTTTCCATGTTTCTATAGCAACATGTCTTCGAGAATTTGATTTATACGCTCCGTTTGGCCGTTGGTCTGGGGATGGTAAGCTGAGCTGAACTGCAACTTGGTACCTATAGCTGACTGAAGGCTACTCCAGAAGTGCGATAGAAATCGTACATCCCGATCAGAGACGATGGAATCGGGACTCCGTGTAGCCATACTATCTCGTTAAGATAAATCTGAGCCAGGCGATCAATGCTCTAAGTAACTTTAATGACAATAAAGTACGCTGACTTGGTTAGTCGATCGACGATAACCCAGATGGCATCATTTTTCTCCGGCGTCTTCGGCAGACCAACAATGAAATCCATGCATATGTTCTGCCACTTCCATTCCAGAATCGCTAGATTCTAAATCTTCATGCCCGGTCTCAAATGCTCAGCTTTCACCTGCTGACAAGCCATGCTTTGTGACAAGAAGAGTGCCACATCTCTTTTCATTTTGTGCCACCAGAAGTTTGTGCGGAGGTCCATGTACATCTTTGTGCTACCGGCATGCAAGGTGTACTTCGTATAGTGTGCCTCCGACAATATCTCCTTTCTAAGTTCTGAATTATCTGGAACGCTTAGCCTACCCTTCAATCGAAGCATGCCAGTTTCATCTTCCACAAAGTCGGTCATCCTAACCGTCGAGATTAGCTCCCGTATTTTCTTCAGGCACGGCTCGTCCTTCTAAGCGATCTTGATCTTTTCTTGCAAGCTCGGCTCTAACTGCAACTTTACCAACTGTACATTCCTGAATCTGATTCGGAGTTCGATGCCTATCTATTCTAGGTCACGTAGCAATCTACGGTCGATGGATAGCGAGACAATATACTGTCGACTCAGAGCATCTGCCATAATATTTCCCTTTTCCGACGTAAAGTCAATAGTCAAGTCGTAATCTTTGATCAGTTCAAGCCAATGCCTTTGTCGCAAGTTCAGTTCCTTCTATGTGAATAGATACTTGAGGCTCATGTGATCAGTATAGATCGTGCACGCCACGGCATAAAGATACTGACGCCACAATTTTAATGTGAACACAATCGCCGCAAACTCCAGGTTATGAGTAGGGTAGTTCTTCTCGTGCGACTTTAGGTGTCGGGAAGCAAAAGAAATCACCTTATTTCGCTGCATCAGCACACACGCTAAGCCCTGACCGGACACATTGTTGGATATCTGGAAACCCTCAATCCTTTCTGTAAGTACGAGTATCGGGGCCGAGATGAGTCACTGCTTTATTTTCTGAAAGGAAGCTTCACAGTCGTCTAACCATTCAAATGTGACTCCTTTCTGGGTGAGACGAATCAGAGGTGATGCGATCTTCGCGAAGTCTTTCACGAAGCGTCGGTAGTATCCCGCTAAGCCAAGAAAACTTCGAATCTCGCCGACGGACGTTGGCCATTTCCAATTGACAACGGCTTCAACTTTTTTTGGGTCGACTGCAATGCCTTCAGCTGAAATGATGTTTCCGAGGAATGCGACGCTGCTCAGCCAAAATTCACATTTGCTTCGCTTCGTATACAACTGATTTTTTAAGGGTATGAAGCACGGTCCATAGATGCTTAGCATGTTGTTGCCTATCCTTCGAGTAGACGAGTATATCGTTGATAATAATGTCACGCCCCAAAACCAGAACACAGGAGAGCGGGGGAGTGACTCAGCCAGCTACATATTATGGGTAGATGAATTTCGTATAATACAATCAATGCTGTCAAAAAGACGAGGGGGTGCATACTACATGAAAGTCTCACTAGGGTTACTCAACATCTATTGTCTCATTCATTCAATCAAGAAGCAGTAATAGAGAACATGTAAGATAAAGCAGTAAGGCGTCCCAAACGCTTAGTCAAAATGTTCTTGAGGTCTGGCTTTACAAAACATAGCCAGATGATAACAAGGTATACGCAGTTGTTATCAGCTGCAGTCTGACTTAGTTACAATTATGTAATAAGTAAATAAGACTATCCGACTAACATGTCAGTGCCAAGAGGCAAAATATAAAGTAAGTAGCAAAACGAGCAGGGAAGTAAGAAATCCACTCGTGTCCACCTGCGATCATCCCTCTAGCATTGACCATCTTGGAGGTAGAAGTAAGCTGAGTCCTCGAAAACTGGCTCTAAATCTGGCTATGCAAAACCAGAGAGGTTAGACCTCCAATAGCAAGTACCACAAGGAAGCACGATATAAAAAATAAAACTAGTGGTAAGAGTTAAAATATAATAAATAGATCTCTGCTTGCTACTGGGGTTCGCACAACATCACGACACTTCAAGCCAACTTCCCAACCAAACAAGGACAGAAGTTGACCCGTCATGTCCTAACATTCTGCTCATCTCAGTAGTTAACAGCGTAGGTACAGTACACAAACAAATCAATTTAAATGGCAATACAACTACTACGGCTTGCTAACTCTAAGTTCCAAGTTGTCTTGGAAGTATGCAATAAGGGATTCCTCAGTTCTTACTATGTACAAGCAAGGCTACTATATCCAATAATCAATTGCGTCAATCATGAATTAGACGAGTCCCAGCGGGACGCCCGTCATCAGTATATATAACAGTATAAGCAGATACCACTCCATACCCGTGTGGCAGATTTGCAGTATATGTAGGAACCAGCCGACATGTATGGGCACTAATTGTCCCAAAGATGACTGCCATGTAAGAACTCGGGAATCCATTCTCTCCATGCAATTATTATTTTATTTAGCTTAATAGTCCCTATGTTGATTGAAATCTCATGCCGTGGATCATGGTCATTCAGAATGAGTACTTCCGTACAGAGTATGATATGCACAACTCTACAATGATGCCTGTGTGGTTAGGTTGTAGGTCTTACATAGCGTAATACAATAATCAAATCTAGCCACGGAATAATCATGCCTTAACTGTAAGATACACATGTTGCTTTTATAAAAAAATGGAAGTCAACATGTGTCCATATGCCAATGTTCGGATCGGCTAGTCGATCGTGATGGTTCATGGTTCATACATGAACGTGTCTCATTCAATTCAATAAGGCGACTAGCCAGTCTCTTAGTTCCAACTAGGAACGTAATGATCAATCATTAGTCGAGGTAACATTCAATGTCAATTCGTGATAAGGCATGAAAGTCAACTAGCTTTTAGTATGGTCGAGTCTATAACCCTTAGGGTTAAGTTCCAGTCATTCTGGGTATACATAAACCAATCGAGACACAGTGCGCTCTCCACACAACAATATGTATTAAAAAATACTAACATATCATGAGTATATCGAGTTCATGTCAAAAGGCGTAAGGATATTATAAGGGGTGCCATGCGCCTAAGGAGTACGCTCAATGAAATACGCGTAAAAACTCGTCTTACGCCAAGCCAGAGAAGTACGCGTAAAGGAGCACGCGTAAAGAATAGAGTTACGCATGAAACTTGCATGCGTAAAGGGTCGAGTTATGCGTAAAGCTTGTACGCGTAAAGAGTTAGAGTTTACGCATGAATGAATACGCATAAAGAACAATATTGCACGCGAGTCATTGTATCCGTAAAAAAATATCATTACGTGTAAGGAATAGCATCACGCGTAAAGGGACATGCGTAAAGGAAGTAATGTTATACGTGAACTTAAAATGCATAAAGAAATAGTATTACGCGTAAAAGAATAATATTGCACGTAAACTTGTATGCGTAAAAGAAAATATTACGTGTAAAGCTGGTATGCGTAAAGAATAATGTTACGCATGGAGGAAATAACGTTACGCCTGAACTTGTACGGGTAAAGAGTAACATTACGCGTAAAGAATAACATTGTGCGTGAAAAAAATACACGTAAAGGAAATACGCCAAGCTAGAGTAGACTTGCATAATCCAGATTCATGCTAACACGAATGATCGTGGACGTAGAGCTTGATATTACACGAACACGTAAAACGTGGGCGTAGAGAACCTCTCGAACTCCAATTCCATGAAACCTTCAATCGAAGCCAAAAATGGGACTTCCATGGATCAAAATAGGGTATAACACAAATCTCAACAACCTGGACTGCTCAAAATTTGAAAAAAAGAAAGTTTGAGAGATCAAAAACCATTAAAATCCGAAAATAGCAATTTCTAGATCTACAAAAATAAAACTCTCAAAATAGAAAATATCAAGTTCTAAACAATCTTAGAATCATGCGAGGAAGATAAATAAACCATAAAAATGGGTTCTCATATGGAAGCAAGATGCACTTGCCTATGCTCTTGGTAGGTAGAGAGAGTTATGAGGAAGAAGAAGAGTAAATGAAAATGAATGAAGAGAGAGAAAGGGTTGGGCTTTAAATGGAGATGGTGGCAGGTGGTTGGTTGGGTTCATGATGAACCACCAAAACAAACCAACCCAAGCCGAACCCAAGAGCAAAAACAAAAAAACAAAAAAAATAATAATAATAATAAAATAAAATACAGAAAAATAATTAGCATAAAATTAAATAAATTAAATACAAAATAAATGCATAATAAATATTAAATAAATACATTCAAGCAGTATATGTATTAAAATATGCATTCTGGGAACGGGAGTGACAAATGACCACTATAGACTTATCGAGGAAAGGTCGAAACACCCGATTTATTAAATTTATGAAAGCAGCTGGAGAGTTTGTTAGGCTGAACGGCATTACCAGGAATTCGTAATGGCCGTATCAAGTACGGAAGGCTGACTTCTGCACATCATTCGGCTTGATCTTGAGTTGATGGTAACCCAATCGAAGATCAATTTTAGAGAACACCGTAGCTCCTTGCAGTTGATCAAACAGGTCGACTATGTGGGGCAATGGATATTTTTTTCGGACGGTAGCTTTGTTCAGCTCAAGTAATCGATATAAAGACGCATTGAGCCATCCTTTTTTTTGACGAATAGCACAGGAGCTCCCCATGGTGAGATGCTGGGTCACATGAATCCCTTGTCGAGCAACTCTTGCAACTGTATCTTGAGTTCCCTTAGTTCTGCAGGGGCCATTCTGTATGGAGTCTTCAAAATTGGTCAGGTGTCGGAGAATGTGTTGATGGTGAACTCGATCTCTCGATCAGGTGGTATATCGGGCAGCTCGTCCGGAAACACATTTAAAAATTTTGCCACAACGTCGGTCTGACCCGCGTTTGCACCATCATGTCACATGTCTCGAACGGACGCTAGATAGCCTTCGTACCCGGAATTCAGCATCCGTCGAGCAGATATTATTGAGATCAATATGCAGGTTGGTGATGCCTCACCACACGAATAGCAGAATTCAGGCACTCTAGGTATACGAAAAGTGATTGTCTTTCTGCCATAATTGATGGCACGGACCGAGCCAATCCATCCCCAGAATGATGACATAGTCCTTAATACAGATGATTCCATCTCCGTAGACTAAATTTGCAAGTAGAGGCACGCCCGACAGTACATTAACACTAAGATCGAGGCCCAGCGATGTCACAAGAAATTTGTGTTCGGTAGTAAAATTCGTCGATATAAAGCTATGTGTAGCACCTGAATCAAACAGTACACGAGCAGGATTGTTATTAAAATATAGTATACCTGTCACGACTGTGTCGGATGCAAACACTTCGTCTCGAGTCATGGCATAGACGCGGTCCTGGGCACTGGGGCGATCGTCTTGGCCATTTTGTTGTGCATTATGTGGAGCCCGAGGTGCTTGGCCCCGGTTTTAATGTTGGTGGTGCTGTTGAGGTGGATGCTGGTTCGACGCACCTTCAAGGCAGTTACGTGCGATGTGCCCTACACGACCGTACCCAAAACATGCTCTACTTTTCATTAAGCATTCATTAACCACGTGCCCCACCTTGTGGAAGAAATTGCAGACTACCCGATCCTTTCCTTGGTTGCCGCCTCCGTTACCGCAGTTTGGATGATTATGTGCATTATTGTCTCCTGTATTTCTATGACATTTGTTATTGAAATGACCAACACCAGTAGTGGCAGAAGAATACTGAGGCTCTAGACGAAGGGCGTGATTGAGTGACTCTCCCATAGTCTTGTATTTAGGCACCGAAATATAGACGGCGATAGAGGGACGCAGGCCTACTTCGAATCGTCGAGCACGACTTGCAGTGGTAGATAGGTACACTCCAGCAAATTTGGCCAATTTTTTGAATTCGGTCGCGTACTGTCGAACAGTCATATTTCTTTGCTTCAACTGCATGAATTTATTTATTTTTCTTGTTATACGGCTGCAGAAAAATATTCGGTCTCGAACGCTTTTCTAAATGTTGTCCATGATATCGCCGCCGTCTCGTCTATACGTCGAATTGCCCGCTTCTCTACGGCCCACCAATCGTAAGCGTTCAATCGAAGTAGGAGTTGAGCACACGTGACTTTCTTCGAGTCTTTGACACCTAGAAGTTTGAATTTGACTTCTAACTCGTCCAACCTGTCGATCGTCACGGAGGGATCTTCGGTACCGTTGAAGAAAGTACAACAGCTTTTTGTCAATTTTGACATGTCGAAGGTAGAACTTCTCGGTACTGCAGGTGAGAGCACGGCTACCTCTGATTCAGCTTCATTAGATCGAACCGCAGCCTCAGTCACAGCAGGCGTCATCGTTGAATTATTGTTGGCCACGACTGACTGAACTATTTGTTGAAGTATATTCTGTTGATGCTGCTGCAATTTAAATTATGCCTCAAATTGATTCCCAAACTGGGTCTGGCGAGCCTCCGTATGCTGTCGATAGAGTTCAACCTACCTTTGCTGTATTTTAAGAATCTGCAACATATGTTACATCGGGTCGCCGAAAGATCCGGCTATAGTAGGCGTCATTTCCGTTGGGTTGATGGAATGCTCGGGCTTGAAACTACTCGAGCCGCTGGAAGCGGTCGCCTCATCCTCTGCCCGAGGTCCCACAACTGCAGGGAAAAGAAAGGCAACTCTCGTTAGTTTCAGAAAATATCATAGTTTCAACTTATGGAACAACTCATCTCATCAACACGAGGTCAACGGTTCGAGACTAGAAACTCGACACTGGAGGCCAAGGACGTAAAGCCATGCTTTGATACCATTATGTCACACCCCGATTCCATATAATCGATAGTCGACCCTGGGCGTGATGTCATACGAACCTAATTTGTGATCGCACGAGGCATAGTCATAAGATAATCCGAAACACAGCATCTAAGAGAGTGAGCGCAGACAAATTGAATAGCACATTGAGACAGAAAAACTTTTCATTTTATTGATAATAGACATCATTTATAGACTCCATCACAATCGTACCACGCATGCTTTACAACATGACTCGATTACAAAAGGAGTGTCGATGAGATAGCCGTTCCATACATACATCCCTCATTTACAACAAAAGCATTCCAGCTACCTGGATTGGAGGGATGCCAAGACACATTTCTTGGACTTGTAGAGAGTCTTCAAAGTTCAGCAGCAAGGTCTCCGACGCGTGGTCGAAGCTTCAAAAGCATGAAACATCGCCTAGCTAGCTGGCGCGTTCCTTCTGGTTCCTGTCACCTGCAAAGAGCAAGGGTCAGTACGATCACATGTACTGGCAAATGGCTAATTAAACCCAAGCTCTGTATTTGGCTCAAGCAATTTTATAAAACATATTAGCTAGCTATTTTGTGATCTTTCTAACCATCCTGATCGATTTGCATGTTAACATGTTTTGAGGAGCAATTATCCAACTTTATCCTGTGTCACATACATTGATTCAAGCTGTGAAAGGGTGTGATAGTCACTGGTAATGTCAAGCCATCAAAGACTATAGCTGGGTTAGACGGTGACCCTTTCGCAGCGGGTAGCGAGCCCTATACGAAAGTTCCTAAATCACCCATGCCGATTCAAGGCTGGCGCTTGCTATAACTCGTTCCTCCCGGGTCGAATCGGTTCCTTGGCCTAGGCAACCGTTCAAGAAAACTACACCTTATGCATAAGTTGTCCAATGACCGTTTTTGCAAATTCATGAAATATTTTATCTTTTTACTAGAACTTTAACTTTCTCTTTTAGATATGAAACTGCCCCTTTCTTTGATCTTAGTCATTTATGCATGTTAGCCGTATCGTTGCGATAAACGTTACTCGATTCATCATTTGGTTTGCATAGGCTAAGTGAATAAGGTATGAGAAAGCAGGCATCAGTTTTCAGGCAAAGCAGTTCGATAGAAAGTGTTTCGTGAAGAATCGTGCCATGATTTCATTTATTCTACACTATGGCAACAAGCATTTCTTTTGTGTTTCATATTGATTTTGAAACAGAGGGTCGAGACGAAGAAGGTCAGCCACTCACCTTTGTCTTTGCTTCAGGCGAGGGACTGGTTGGCTACGCTGATGTCGCCTACGCGATCACCTGAAATTGCATAAGCAACTGATTAGAATACTATATTATTCAAGAAATTTGATACAAATGCGACTTTGAAAATGCAAGCCATGAAAACTATCGAAAATATTCACGAAAACGTATTCACAAAAACCAAAGCCAAAGCCAAAGCAAGTGCGGCATAAAAACCAGAGCAACGGGAGGTCTCTTCTGACTTAGCCGTAGAGCCAATCCTTGAGGCGCAACTCGCTGAATATGGGACTTGATTTCGAAGAAGTCTTTCCATAACGAGAAAAGGATATTTCAATCGTTCCCATTCGGCCGATTCAGCCGATACCAATATATTGGTCCCGACTCAATCGGTAGCGACAGTGCTTCTTTCTTACGCACCCTATGGACGAAAATGGAGCATGATATAGGGACGGGGCACTACAGCCATCGCCATAATCACCCTCATCGATCCCTACGACACCGCCAACAGTGCGATCGGCCCACAGTCCGACCAGATCCGGCATCCTACTCCTACTGTAATGACCCACCATACTATGGAGACCCGGGCAACAGCACCCACTTCGGTTGGCAACGAACTGACCTCCATGAAAACAACTTTGTTATTAAAAAAAATTGAAATTATTTACCAAATAAAAAAATTTCAGAAAATTATTTTTCAAATGAAAGTATCCAAACGCAAACTCAGAATCTGTATATCCAGAAAATAACTTTATAACATCTTCTCTGAAAATTGTTTCCAGAAAACCTATCCAAACAGACCCTTAGTGTTTCAAGGCGTGTGGTCGTATTGAAGATTTCACCTGCACGGGACCTAATGTATTGACATCGTCTTCTGAATCATCCGCAAATTGTATGCCTAATGGCAAAATGTTGTATTCAGAGATGGGAGAGAGAGAATAGTGATTTGTATTCAGAGAGGGAGAGTGAGCTTGAGTGGTTTAATCTTGGCTTCGCCCCCTTCTAATCATACATTCGATATTAATAAAGAGTATTATTTTGTACAAGTCTTGTGTTCAACTTTTCTGTTTGGGACTTCTATGCGACGACCTCTTCACTAAGGTGCATATCGGACATTATGGAACCCGCCTTATGCGAGCGCAACCTATATTCGCGCGTTATCATGCCCTAGTGAGGTCGATCGGTTCTGCGGAACCGGGGAATGACACCAACGATGGACGATATTTATACATAGATAATTATATTCATAAAAAATGAATATATTTTATATATGTGTAAAAAAACTAAAACTAATTAACTTACTTTGTAGGTTCATCGACCAAAATCCCCGTCCTCGTCTCCTCTGGAGGAGCATACGGAGGATCTCTCTGAAACAAATAGGGCGAAGGTGCATTGGGCAGGGCCTATTCCTCGTTCTCGATGGTATCGTCAGCAAGAAGAATGCTGAATGGAGGAGTAGTCTCAGGCTTGGAACTACTTATCCCAGGAGTACTGCCAGTAGGAGATAGAAGTGGTCGATAGACTGGAGTACTTGAAGACGAGGACCTAGTACCATGTCCCAAAGGAGAACTGCTTGCCCTAGAAATGATGGACAGTATGACATGTCCTCTAGGTCTACCTCTGGAATGACTGAATGATCCACGTCGTTCTTTCATACCTGACGTATGATAAACAAAATAAAAGTTACAAGAAAAAAAATTTAAATACAGTACATGTCACAAAATGAAAAGAAGAAGAAAAATATAATACATAGCCAGAAGTCTAGATAAGAAACTAGAAACATACAAGTCTAGATAATAAATCAGAAACTTCTATAAACATCCAAGTCTATATAATAAACCAAAAACATCCAAGTCTAGATAATCTAGAAATATAATACAATGATAAGTCTACCGGAGACAAATTCGGGCAAAAGTCCTATCATATAACTCTACGCTCTATGATCGGACAGATACCCATCCCCCAAATACTACATATAAGCAGAGTATAGGTGATTAAGATCCGGTGCCACTCCCTCTTCTGAAAATTCGTCGTCTTCGTTTTCCTCGTCCTCATCTTCCTCTTCCTCCTCATCTTAAATTTCATCTACTTTGTCTTCCTTTTCGAATATTTCTACCTCTTTTACATGATTACACATGTAATAAGGAACTTCCGTTGAGTCTATATCTATAATATTTGTTACAAGAGGTAACTCATCCTCCTGATAAGCTATTTCGTCAACGTCAATGGTATTTCTAGCTTTGAAATTCCATAATGCCCACCAATCCGACCTCATTATTTTCCTTTTAGGATAAGTTGTAAAGTACACGAGCTGAGCCTGACTTGATAGGACAAATGGTTTGTATCCTTGATATCGATATCGGTAGTTTATATCCACGAGATCATGTTTGTCTATTTTCTAAACTTGATCTTGAACGTGCAGGCGATCTGAGGTGCACGCAGAGGCCTTGGGGTTGCTCTGGAGTCGAAGGATCGGGTTGGCAGGTGTATCGATGGGGAATTTTTAAAGAACATACGGTGTGTCGTGCATATATAAGGGCGATACTGGATCCTATATTGGGTCAAATTATGATTCGTTTTCTCGAAGGGGTTGTTGCGAATCTTAGACAAATTAGATGAGAATTAGGTTATGTTTAGATTTGGGTATATTTGATAAAGATTTAGGAGATTTAAACCCTCAAAGAAAATCCTCATCGAATCTTATCAATAAGTGAATATAGTCATTGAGTATATTGAATGGCTGCGGGAGATTTCCCTTTCTTCATCTCGCAAGATACTAAACCTCGCGAGAAATTGAAGAAAACTATATATATATATATATATATATATATATATATATATATATATATATATATATATATATATATACATAAAAAAATATATATATATGTATGTATGTATTTTTTATATTATATATATATATATATATATATATTTTTATATTACATGTATATATATATTTTATTATATATATATATATATATATATATATATATATTATATATATATATATATATATATATATATATATATATATATATGACTTAAAAAAAAAATATGACTTACATATACACATATGTATAATATATATGTGTATTTCTTTATATAGGAATTTTATATGTACATTCATGAATACCCAAAAATCCAATAAAACTTTAAGGAATTTCCAACAAAAAAAATACTTAACTATAATTTGGTATAAAAATATAACTTTTACCAAACTACTTTAATAATTATTTATGTAATAATAACTTCTAACTAGTATACATATAAAAGAAATTCATATCATTATATAACCAAATATTTAATAAATATGAAAATGCCATAAAATATTGAAAATAAAACAAAATAAAAATTTATAAAAATAGGGGGTTTACAAGCTGCGTCAAGGACAACATGGAGGTAGAAGAGTTTTAAGGCATGTCTCTAGAGTATCCATGTATCGTACTAGATCTGGAGCCGAAGCGTCTCCCTCTTCTTCATCGACACCCCCTGTCATGTAAACAGGCATGGCATGGGTCGAAGTAGATGGAACGGTTCAGCTTCGCGTTCTTGCAGAAAGGTTGACATCTGAGCTTCCTCTTCTGAATCCTCGAATTGGCTACCCCCAGTCGTATCGGTGTCAGTTCCTTCACAGATACCCTCATCTTCGAACAAGGGATTATTGTGGATAATCGGGGTCTGGCCACCCCCAGCATGTACTGCCGATGTGGTTTTTGCCTTTGATTTGGTATTCTGGAATACCCCAGCAGTAGCAATTATTGTTTTCTTTCCTTTCGATCGACCTTTCGATGAACTAGCCGAGGCCGAAGGGTTATTGGCCTTCCTTCCGGGAGTAAAAGAATTGGATATGACATGGCACAAGGAGACCAAGAGCTTTTTCTCATCGTCAGTTTTTACCCACTTTTTGAGATGATGTCGGACAGGTGCAGCAGATTGAAGTTGCTGGAACACAGACTGCTTAGGTGGTGGGGTGTAATGACCGTGGTTCGTATTACGTATTTTGGTATACATGTACGTATTTGGATTCATGGCACGTCTCATTGCATGGTTTATTCTGGTATTTCTTTGTTTGGTTCGGCTTGGTTTGCTTGATTCGGTTTGGATTGGTTTTCTTGTGGACCAACCCCACCTACCCCCTCTCTTTCTTTATTAACCAACAACTCCTCTCTCCTCATTTACTTTTATCTATTACTTCTTCTTCTCTACCATTACTCTCCACCTACGAGAGAGAGAGCTTAGGCAAGTGCAGCTTGCTTCATGGAGGAACTCAAGTTTTATTGTTCCATTTTCTTCTCTACGAGATTTTAAAACACTTTAATATTTAGCATTTTTAATTTCCATGCTTAAATTTGTGTAGATCTAAGCTTATTATATTTTCAAATTTCTTAGGTTTTGGTCTATTTAAACTTGTTATTATCAAGTTTTGATGGTTCCATGTGGTAGAAAATTTGATTCTGCCTCATTTTGACCTATGGAAGTTCGGATTTGGACCTTGGACAAAGGAGTTATGGAGCTTTGAAGCCATGGACTTCATGGCTCTTCTTCTCGGACAAGTGGGAAAGAAGAGCAGTACTTGACCGCATGGATTTTCATGCGACAAGCTTTTCCTGCCGCATGGCAATATTTGTCGCATGGCAATATTTGCCGCATGAACTCAATTATCTGCTGCCACATATAACTCGTTTCTCCAGACGCATAAGGCCTTGGCATGACTCAGCCGTATAGCCCTATTGGTCCCTAGCCGAATGGATGCCTTGTTTAAAATTTGTCGTAAGAACTTCGCTCCCTTAGCCGTATATGCTCGCGTCCTTCTTTGCCGTATAAGACCCATCTCTTTAAACCGCATGACACTGTTTCTCCCTGCCGCATAAGCTGACTTGATCCGCAGCCACATAGATTCGCATATTCTCAGCTGCATAAGCCTGCATGCTCTTTGTCGTATAAGCCTGCATCTTTCGAGCCGCATACCCCCGTTTTCCTTTCTCGACCGCATAAGCCTAACTCCCCTCGAGCCGTATGGCGTTGATCCCCCTGCCGCATGAGCTTGTTCCTCTCTAGCCGCATAAGCCCCACATCTCTCTCCAGCCGCATGCACCCACTTCCTTTCCGAGCCGCATGAGCTCTTTCTCCTAACCGCATGAGCTTAATTCCCTTAGCCGCATGGTGTCCTTTTTGATTATTATTATTATTATTATTATTATTATTATTATTATTATTATTATTATATTGAAATGCTACATAGATTTGCACATATTCCCTAAGCACGACGGTGGCCCGCCGTGGCGCACTCTTGATAAGTAAACCTGACATGACATCCCCCGATATGCTGTTAAGACAGCTAGCCTGACATGACAAGAATGATTGACCGGGACACCGTAGACGACTATGTTTGTACAAATAAACCAGTATTGTCTTGCATCATGTCTAGGATAGGGAACCCTGAATACCACGGTCAGGGTTACCTACTGAAATTTACTAAGGCTAATAACTAGAATAAATCAGTAGTCATGAAAAGATTTCCCAGCTACAGGCAATCCCGTTATCTGGGTGCCCCATCATGGGATTTGTAGCCTACCGCCGAGTAGGGCACATTTCCAGCACACTATCATGTATTGCAACCACCAAACTACTTCAGGGTACATGCGTTTCTTGGACAATGTACCCATATGAATTCAATCCCCTAATAGCATCTGGATAACCTGGATGGTCTGCAGGGCTTGTGGCTGTTGGAATAATCTCGTTGCATTTTGCTAGTATCTAGGCATGTGATAACCCTAGTTAGTTAAAGTATTAAGCCGTATTCTTTGCTTGGCCGTGATTGATTTGATGGAGTCTAGTCCTGACCCTGTACAAGATTGTGACATGACATAACTACTTATGATTGCCTTAATAATAATGATCAGAGGACCAGTTCTGTTCAGGCGAAGGGTTACAATCCCGGTCCATGTTTAGTTTAAGGGTTGTAACCTGGCTCCCGGAGCAGTTCTGTGTCCTCTCTTCGTTTATTGTCTTATTGTACCCCATGTCATGCTCGTCATGTTTTACCTTACTTCAATAGAATGATTATTTATGTTTGTCTTAACAATAATGATCAGGGGTCAGGTTCTGTTCAGACGAAGGGTTACAACCCCAGTCCTTGTTTGGTTTAAGGGTCGTAACCTGGCTCCCAGAACAGTTATGTGTCCTCTCTTCATTTATTGTCTTATTATCTAATAAGTATTTGAGACGGGTTTCTATTCAGGTGAAGGGTTGCAGCCCCGGTCCTTGTTTGGTTTAAGGGTTGCAGTCTGGCTACTTGAATGGTTTTTTCGCACTCAATTTATTATTGTTATCTCTGTTATTATCAGTATCTTTATAATTATCTTTAATATTCATTTATGATATGCTGGTTTAGTTCCTAAGTGAAGCCTCCTTTGTGGCACTTGCTCTTTTTGGGGTCTGATCCAGCTGATTTTGTATGGCCAGATATCAGAGCAGCTCCAGAGGATCTACCTACCTTCCAGCCAGATAGTGACCACCAGGCGTAATCCTGGCAACGAGTGGGTTTCTTTTGTTCTCCCACTTTATTATGAAAATATTCTCTTGAGGCGTTTAGCCGACGAGCACGTGTTAGCTCGATTGTACCTTTATTTACTATCTGCCTACGGGCTGTAACATGATTGAAAAATTCTAGGGTTGATCATGTATGACTGGAACTCTTGCTAGTCTTGACATTTTGTACGACTAGCTTCATGATCATCCAAATATGTAATGTATGGGATGCCTTACTATTGTATATTTGGTGCTCTGACATCTTGTAACTGTTATTAGTTGCTTGAGATTGAGACAATAGGCTTGTTCATGACCATAGGAGACTGATGGATTGTAGTTAAACCCTCATGTATCTAGACAGCCGTGACCGTGTAGCGAGGTGGGTTGCACTTCAATATACTTAGCTGGCTATGTACGCCCTCGCTCTCCGGTATTCTGGTTCTGGGATGTTACATGGGGCCACTTTCTTGCAATAGCAGCAGTTAATGGTGACTTTCGTGCGTAGAGGTTATCTCTCCTGATCTACGTCTGTGAGTGATCATATTACATAAATCGTATGAGGAGAGTTTCACATTTGCACCCTCTTCAGGCGTATGGAAAAGCCAAGCGTCATGATGGTCATGTGAGTGATGCGCCCCTAATTCAGTTTAAGCACATGAAATGCACCCAGATCATTAGTGGGAGAGCATCACGTATTGCGAGTCGAACCCACTTCATGCGTACAGCCCATGTGGGTGCTTGGGTTCAACACCGCAAGGTTTTTCCCCTGACTTGGTTTACATGCATGAGATGCCCCCAAGTGGGAGGAGGACATTAAGAGTTGACTCATTTCGGGTGCCAAAGCACCTGAGTCAACTCTGTACAGCTTGCCATCAGCTGCGCGCATGACTTTCAGCGCACTTTTCTGGTTTGTTCTTGGCATAACACATTGAGGACGCATTGTCCGTGCCGCCTTGGACTTCTTTATACTAGCCCGTAAAGGCATATACTTGTCAGAATCCAACTTTCCTTCGCCTTTAAAGTGAGTGATTATGTCAAAGACAGTGCTTTTCCTGCACAATAGCGCCCATGCGTATGAGAGTGGCTGCACCCTTGTTCCGTCAGCACATCTTCTTCGATTAGAAAGAAACGGGTTGGGAGCTGCAGTCAGCATTGCAATTCCCTGGTAGATGTACCAGTCCAGAAGCAGCGTCTTGTTTGCTGAGGATGCCAGCCAAAAGGGATGGCTGCGCCGGCACAGCACCTTCGGTTGTGATGCTATGTGCATCGCCTTTGGGCATCTAGACTTGGGGTGTCTTCTTCGGCATAGGCAGCTGCTTCAATAGACTCACGCTGCCTTCAGAGATGAACTCATGTACGCTTGCTGATCGAAGCATACCACCAGTGTCTTCTAGAAGAAGTCGAGCGTCTTGTCGTCATACTACAACACAACCTTCTCGTTGGAGGAGCAAGTGGTCCCCAGCAGAGTCTCCAGTTTGTTTGTCATTAAAATGTATTGAAGAAAACTTTTATAATGTTCAAAATAAATAGAGTACAATGTAGGATTTCGATAGAATCCTTAGAGTACACTTATATATTTTGGAAACCATGGCGATGGAGAGTTGATTTTTTACTCCGTCGACGATCTGACGATGATCTCGGGCTCTCTAAACGTCTGGATGAACTCCCGGGAGAAAGCGAAGAGCTGAAGTTGTTGAAGAGCTTGAAGAATTCGAAGAAGTGAAGAAGATTGAATGAAGGAATGATCCTTCTATTTATAGGCAATGGAATGATCTGTTTATGTACGTATATACGATACGCACATGAAGATTTTGCACGTACGAACGCTATGAGCATGACTTTGTTGGACGCAGGGACGCTGCGCTAGGAAGCTTGAACTGAATCTGTTTGAAACTGTACTGTTGGGCTGCAGAGGAGCTGACACGTGAAAGTTGTTTATTGCTGAGATTTTGGGTGGTTAGTACCATTTGTAGGCAGAAGTGAGTCAATGACACATGGCACGTGTACAAGAGCTTACAGATATTTGATTTGTTGTAGGATGATTTGCTTGGATGCTCCTAGGATCTGGCACATGAGGAGACTTGGCATATAACTTTCAAAAAAATAGCAAGTCTAGGCGCATGGCTACAAAGGCACATGCAAAGTTTGGATACATGAATACGGAGGCGCATGCAAAGTTTTTAGTTGGCCACGTGGCAGAGCACATTTGTAACTGACAAATCAAGTAATGATTACGCTAACGTTGGTGTCTCTTCATTTTCTGTAAAAGTTGTCAACTTTTCAGTCCTCGAGACACGCGTTGATGACTTCTGTTACTTAGCATTAAATGCTCTGATAGGAGACGTGCTTAGGTATGCGCATTTCCTGTGGGGCGCATGCACTTACACACGCATTAGTTGTAGAGCGCATATATCTGAGGAGCACATTTATCCGGGGGGCGCATCAGCTGTGGGACACATCTCCTTCGGTCAACTTTGTTGAGCGTTTCGAGTCTCAATTTAATGACTTTAACTTAGCTAAATTTGAGATGGCAGATTCATTGCCATTAATGAAAGATTCATCGTATTAAGTTAAGGGAGAGCTGTCACTTGGCGCATGGGTTTGTTTGCCCTGGCCTACAAATAGCAGTGGTGCAAGAGAGCTTGCTCGCTCTCATTTCACACAACTTCTCATTAAAAATGAACTCAACCAATCATCCACTTTGGTGAGTTGGCATGCTGTGGGTTGTGGATCTCCTCGTTCAAAAAAGCTTTGATTTTGACGATGAACTACTTCGGAAGACTGAGATACGACGAGTTAGCTATGGAAGAGTAGTTCGTGCTTAAGTACCTTACTGGCAGCGTCCTTCTACGAGACAACATCGAGTGCCAAGTTGAAAACAGAGTTTGGGGTCATCGTGTCCCAACTTTCGTTATGCTGGAAGAGCCACAGGACAGCAGATGCGCCTGTGCGTTGACGAGGAAGTGATTCGCTGGTTAACAAGGAAGTGATTCGCTTGCGACGAGGAGGAGATGTGCCTATGCTGAGATGTCAGAGTGATGTGTCTATCCGTTGAGATTAGCTAGGCGTAGTAAACTTTCAATGTAATAAAAATCCATATAATAAATTTTCATATAAATAAAATCATCTTTTCATGCGCTTTCATCTGTTGTCTTCTGTGATGCGTTGACATCTGTCCTACGTCTTCCTCGCATACTTTTTGTGTCGCATATAGATTTCGGCCTCTTGATGCGCCTGAGATTCTATGTTTCTACAAGGCACATATAGCCTAGTTCCATGCCTTAGGGTACCATCATCTACTATGACGAAGTCCTCCAGCAATCCTGCGTCCACCTGTGCCTTGAGACATTGAAGACCTTCATCTAGAAACTGGGCCTCCTTGATGTTCTCTATCACCCCTGACTGGATCAGCATGTTCATCAGCTGCCCTTCAACCCTGAAATAATGACTTCTATCCCCAAACTCTCTAAGTCTTCTAGAAGATGTCGGTCCATGATGAGAAACATAGCCATAAGATACTGACTGAGAGCATCTGCTACCATGTTAGCCTTCCCTAGATGGTACTAAAGATTAATGTCAAAGTCCTTCATAAGCTCCAGCCATCTTCTCTGTTTCATATTTAACTCCTTTTGAGTAAAAACATACTTCATACTTTTATGGTTTGTAAATATTTTCACTCTATCCCCATATAGATAATGCTTCCACAACTTTAAGACAAAAGTGACCGCTGCAAGTTCCAGGTCATTAGTATGGTAGTTCTTTTGATGATACCTCAACTGTCTGGAAGCATAGGCTATAAACTTCTTATTCTGGTCAAGCACACATCCCAAGCCATTCCCAGATGCATCGCTGCAGATGGTAAACCCTTCAGATCCTGGAGGCAAAGCTAGAACAGGTGTTGTAGTAAGTCTTCTCTTCAACTATTCAAATGCTGACTAGGTGGCATCCGTCCATATAAACTCCTCGTCCTTCCGAGTAAGCTTGGTCATCGGCTCAGTAATCTCAGCAAAATCTTGTACAAACTTCCTGTAGTAACCTCCTAGCCCAAAAAAACTACGAATCTCAGCTACTGACTTGGTAGCGGCCCACGACTTCACTGCTTCAATCTTGTTGGGATCTACTGCAATTCTATCTCCAGTCACCACATGGCCCAGAAACTCTACTCTATCTAGGAAAAACATGTATTACGAGAGTTTTTAATACTTCTTCTCCTTCCTCAAGGTCTCTAGGACTATCCTCAAGTGCTCTTCATATTCATCCCGTGTCTTAGAGTAGATTAAGATATCATCTATGAAGACTACCACAAACTTGTCTAGATACTGGTGGAAAACCTTATTCATAAGGTTCATAAAAATAGTTGGGGCATTAGTGAGTCCGAAGGGCATCACCGGGAATTCGTATTGGCCATAACGAGTATTGAAGGCAGTCTTAGGAATGTCTTATTCTCTGACTTTCATCTGATGATATCTGAATCGCAGATCTATCTTCGAGAATACTTTTTCTCCACTCAGCTGATCAAAGAGCTCATCTATCCGGATAAAGGGTATTTATTCTTAATTGTAATATTGTTAAGGGCCCGATAGTCAATACACATCCTAACGGTCCAATCCTTCTTAGGCAAAAAATGGATCGATGTTCCCCAGGGTGAAGTACTCGATCGAATAAAACCCTTCCCCTCTAACTCATCAATCTGGGCCATCATCTCTATTGCCACCTTCGGGTTGATCCTGTAGCAGTTCTGGAATACTGGTGCTAATCCTGGGACTAAGTCAATAGTGAAATCCACGTCTCGGTCTGTAAGCAGTTCCGACAAATCTTCAGGAAAGACATCTAGAAACTCTACAATGAGTGAATACGGTAATTCCTTCCCTTCTACAACAGCTCCAAAGTAGACTCCTTCTGGCTTCTCAGCAATCTACCTTCTGACTTCAAATGGTGGAATCCCCGACGGTCTAAAGATCACCTTCCCCTGATGCCAATCTATTACGACATAATGCTCAACCAATCCAACCCGAGGACTACATCGAATCTCGGGAGTGGCATTACGAGGAGCTGGGCCCTAAATTCCCTTCCAGCTATGCTAATAGGGCAATCGTACATATCATAAATCGGCACCACTCCTCCTCCTGTCATAATCCGACAGTTCCTCCTAGTAGGTACTGGTGTGAAGCTGTATCTATGCAAGAACTCAAAAGATAGAAAACTATGTGTAGCACCCGAGTCAAACAGTACAATAGCAGAAAATGAATAGAGCAGAATAGAACCTATAATCACATCCGGTGCATCCTCATTCTCCTCAACTACAGCCATAGCATATGGCCATCCCTGCTATGGAGCTCCCCTATGCTGCTGATGATAGGCAAAACGCTGTTGGTGAGTAGGCAGAGGCGGTCCCCTAAGTGGCGGTGGTGTAGGTGGTCCTCCAGCTCCCATGGGTTCTATAGCTTCTCCAAGGGCAAGACGGGTGGTAGCCTGCTGACAATCCCTCATATGGTGTGTAAAAGATCCGTAGAATAAGCAAAGTCATAGCCTCTTACGGTACACATCGAAGTAATGACCTGGCCAGTGGCAGTGTGCACAAGTGATCACCATCTGGGTTTGAGTCTGCCTCTATGGCTGGGGTGCATAAGCTCTAGAATGACGATACGGCTGTTGGGATGTTGGATGCTGAGATGGCCTCGTCTGACTGTTGGTCCGCTTCGGTGGACCCTGGTAGCTGCTAGTGCTAACATGTCTGTCCATCTTGATCCGCGGGTCCATGTCCTTCTCAATTCCCTGGGCAACACGGAGAATGTCTGTATAAGACATCGTCCTGCTAGTGGTAACCGCCATATGAATGTCCTAGGCAAGTCCCTTCTTGAACCTTCGGGCTCTCTCCTGTGGAGTGCTCACCAGGTTCTCTGTAAAGCATCTATGTATGCTAAACTCGGAAGTTTACTCATCAATGGTCATGATGTCCTACTACAGTGACTCGAAGTGACTCTCGAGCTCGTCTTGGACAACCTCCGAAAAGAACTTCTCCTTGAACAGCCCCTTAAAGTCTGTCCAGAGAAGTCATGGAGCAGCTAGTTATGGCTCTTCTCTAGACTAAGCTCGGGCGACATTGTACAGCTGCATGGTGGCTGCCTCGACCTGTAGGTCCTCAAAAATGTAGGCGATCTGGAGTAGCCTCTCAGCATTCTCTAGCCACTCGTCAGCGTAGAGAATCTCATTTGTCCCGTAGAAGTCTAGGGGCTTGAGATTCTTGAAATCTTTAGCAGTCCCCTGTCTCCCTGGTGGTGCTGGTAGTGCTGGTGGTGTTGGTGGAGTCTCCTTGGATCAGAGTGCATATGCAACTATAACTCTGAACTGAGCGGCCTGGTCACTATGGAGTCGATGAACTTCTGGAAGATCCCCATCAATTGAGTTCTATCAATAGTGATCATCTGAGGAAGCGAAGGAGGCGGTGGAAGCTCTGGTGCCTCGAGTGCATGGGTTCTGTGGTCCCAATGTTCTGTGTATGAGCCATCCTGAAATATAAAAACAAATAGTTGATTGCTATGTCCTAGAAAATAATAAGCAACTTAGTAATAACAAATATAACAATTTTCCTCGATCCTATGCTGTGATGAGTTTTCCTTAGTTTAGTAGGCTCCCTAATAGCACTCTATAGCCTAAGTAACATTAGGAAGTGACCTGCATGAGCCGCCACTAAAAATATGTCATGACCCGCTTCCGAATAATCAGATATGAGCCGACACGTCCAGCCTACATTGTAGACTCAACGTAGTAAGTTGTACTAAGTATCTATGAACTCAAAAGATATAATAAAATTTACATCACAACATCTAATACGTCCCAGAGTACATCACAATACACCACCACAAGTCCAGCCATTATTATACCTTTTACACTAAGCCGGAGACAAAAATAAAGGTGATATTCCACATCCACAAGTACCCACACAATACAATATCCAAAAGAAAAGTCTACTAGAAAAATGAAACTAAATCTAAATTTTAGTAGCAACTCCTAAGTCTTGAGTCATGGTGTCTTCCTGATCAGCTACGGCCTCAGGCTCCTGCCCATAGTAGGTAGTACAAATGAACTCAATCTCACTACAACATATCTAGTCAGGAGCGGAGCAACGTACAATCTGTAATAATGAAACAAGTGCGACATGTATATAGAAGAAACAATGAACAAATGATCATGAAAAGTAAATGCATAATCTAAACTGAATATGAACATGTAATCAAAAGATCCTAACATGTGAATTTGAAATACATCTAACTATGTGACCGGCTGGGTAAGATCATGAATAAGAACAAGTAAACGGTATGGCTTAAATTCCACGTGCACAGGTGTGAGATTTAAGCTATCAACATCAATCCTAAGTTCGACTTTGGTCACATATCCGTAGTATTTTACCTTCCCCAGATACAAGAAAAAGATCATAAACCAGAATAATAGACCAAGTCGTGTAACAATGTGTCCGATATGAAAAGACCATGACATGAAGTAAATGAGTCAAAATTATAGAAGTACTTGCCTTGCTCTAGAAGATCGGGAATAGGAAGGTAGTAATCTCTATGTCCACCTAGAATCAATTTTGGGGATTTGATTAGATCCTAAATAACAACAACTAGCTAAATATCTATTGATATCAATATGCTAATTGTATATATATATATATATATATATATATATATATATATATATATATATATATAACTAACTAGTAAACATTTGTATACATATATCACTAATTATTAAGGTAGAATTAATATCTTGAATAGGATATATATAATAGCAAATATTATATAGTTACCAGTTAATATAATTCCAAATAGCAAAATATCTTTAGATAATAATTTATAATAATAGGATAATAATTTTGGCATTGCTAATAATAACAACATTAAGGATGATAATAATAATCATAATAGAATGATAACAATAAATCTAAAGAAAATCAAAGAAGACCAAGCCTACACAATCCAACCCAACCCAAAGTCCTCCTGCAGCCCGATATGTTCAGGCCCAGATCCCATTTTCTTAGTCTTTATTTCTTTCTCCTGGCCCACCTACCTAGGCCCAGCCCGATATGTCATTGCCAATACTTTAGGTCACATACCTAAAAGAATGGGTCCAACAATGACAATTTTTCCTTGCTAAAATTTATGGCAACGATTTCAATACTTTTAACAACAAAAATTTTCGTTGCTAAAAACCCAAAATTTTGTACTGGCACACTTATGTTATATTATCTTTAACATAACAGGGAATAAAAGTAAGTATTTGGTATATGTTAAGCTGACATGGAAGGACGATGATAAGTATGTGTTGAGATAAACTATGGTATGTGTGACACGAGTATGCTTATGAGACACAATATAATATGCCATGAAACCGATCTTAAGACAAGATTTTAAAGATCACCATATAAATTGCATGCTTCACATGATTACTTAGTGTCGGTTTAGACGAGTGAGTTTTCCACTCACTAGTACGCAATATGTATTGATACTGAACCCTCCAGTTACGGAGATTCGCTCGGTCGTACAAAAGCATTGGAAGCTCAGATTGGCAACATGAAGATGTTCAACCAAGGTTGTTTTCTTGGATATAGAATACATGGTGTATGGAACGACGAGATTCTTTGTGAGCAAGAGAGATCATGAGTGGTGTAAGCCAACTTGACATATTTAGGAGGCTATTGAGAGCCTTTCTAATTAGCAGCTTATTAAATAAAAGATATTTATTTTGTATACTTTGTTGTAACTTCCTTATGACTATTTATTCCGTTGCAATGTTGTCGTTTCGAGATAACCATTATTGTCTTATCATATTGTTTTGTATAAGTACAATCTAGACTATACGACATTACGCCTAGTGGCTGACCTTCGGCTCAGCGTAGTCAAAGCGTGACAGAAAATGCCCATTTAAATGGGCATATTTTCATCAATTGAATTAAAACGCCTATTGGAAGGGCATTTTGATGTTCGTATCATAATTTCTCCAAATTATGGTATTGTATGAAAAAAATTTCTCTATATTTATAAGGTTTCCATCGTTTCATTGTTTAGGTTGGCTTGGTTAAGGAGGAGGGAAAAGTTGAATGCTAAATCAGTAGTGTTGGATGCAATGATTCCCTCTTATCATAGACATGCTGAATCACTAATGTTGGATGCAATGCTTCCCTCTTATCATAGACATGCTGATTGTTGATCATTGGAAGGTGCATTGACATCATCTTTCTTTAGATTTACTCTCCATAGATTCTAATTAAATATTACTAAGTATATACGCACATGTGTTGTACGTATTTCATAGATTATTATTAAAAAAATAAAAGATAGATGTTGTAATTATTATACTTTATTTGGACTATTTAAGAAGACTAAAAGATAGATATCTTAATTATTCCAAATATATTATTATATTATTATATATATTATTTTAATACTATTTAGGAAGACCATCGGACAACTCCAGTAATTACCTACATGCCTATACTAATTATAATGAATAATTTTAATGAATAATTTTAATTAGTAAACATATGCAAGGAATATATATTTGGAAAGAAAAGTTTTACGGTGAAGCTGAACTTTTCTCGTAATATAGTAGTATAGATAGTCAGCTAAATTATCCTTATGACACTCCGATTATAGTGTTCGATCATTTTTGGCACCTTAACTTTCCACTAGTCAATTTTGGCACCCAGCTTCATAAATTGCTCTTTTGAAGCACATTTCGACAATATTGAAGCGCATCGAGACCACTTCAAACGTATATCTTTAGTATAAAGCACAATTCAATTACTTGTATTGTCATTTATTCTTTTTAAGCAGTTTTAATGTGCTTAAAAATTGATGAAATATGCTTCAAAAGAGCAATTTATAAAATTAGGGTACCAAAATCGAATAGTGAAAAATGAAGGTGCCAAAAACGTCTAAATGCTATAGTTGATGTGCAATTACAATAATTTAGCCTAGATAGTATAGATAGATTATTTTTCTGGTTACTAGTTATTTCTTATGTGTATGATGGTCCCTTAACCCAAATTCAAACTCAATTAACTTACACTCCACTAACTTAGACCTACTTGAAGTGGAGCAATCTTATTCCATTTTAACTGAACCATTTTAACCCAATTCCTATTATTCTTCTACTAAAATTAAACCCAGCCCAAACCTTAGCTTACGTTCTACTAAACCCAATTCATTAACTCAGACTAGCTTGATCCAAACCTAAAGATAAACATGAAATGGTGAATATAATTTTCATTAATAAATCAAGAAGACAATGGTTACAACTTCATACATAAACTACAACCTACAGTTAAGTATAGGTAGTTACAAAGATAGGATTATGTAATAGGTAGTTACAGAGGTAGAATAAAGTATAGACAGTTACAGCGACTGAAAACAAATAACTATCAATTGCAATATTCATTAATCTATCTGGTGGAATTCTTTCCTTTAACATCCCCTCTCAAGCTGGAGTGTATTTTAACAATCACCAACTTGTTGACCAGAACTTCGAATTGTATTGAACTCAGTGGTTTGTAAATAAGTCGATCGACTGACTTGTTGTTCGAATATAGGTTGTCTTCACTATCCCTCTTTGAATCTTCTTTCTTACTAAGTGACAATCAATTTCTATGTGCTTTGTTCTCTTACGGAACACTAAATTTGAAGTCATGTGCATGACAGCCTGATTGTCATAAGACTATATAACTGGTTTTGTGTGAGTCACTCTCAAGTCTTTCAATATATTCCTTATCCAAGTAAACTCACAAGAAGTAGTGGCCATATATACCACGGTACTCTGCATCTGCACTTGAACGTGACACATTACTTCGTTTCTCTGTTTTCCAAGAGAATGGTGCTCGACCAAGTAAAATGCAAACGTCGTTTATTAATCTTCTTGTACCTTTTCATCGAGCCCAACCAGCATCACAAAACGCTCGTAACTCCAATGAACTTGTAGAGGGTAATAGAATCCCTTACCCAGATGCTTACATGATATACTTAAGAACTTTCTGTGCGGCTTCAAGCTGTGGTTGCTTGGATTTTTCTATGAATTTACTCAGTATGTGAACCGCGTAAACAAGGTCAGGCCTTGTGATAGTGAGGTAAATCAGTCGACCCACAAGGCGATGATATGGAGATTGCTAAGTAAGAAACTCCCCACTCGTTTGTGTGAGCAAAAAATTGTGCTCGACATGAAATCGTGAGGGCTTGGTGCCTAAAGTCCCTCGTCCTCCTAAATTTTCAGTGCGCAATTTCCTTTGAGTCAATGTGATTTCTTGCTTGGACAAGAAATATTTGAATTGCCCATTATCCTTTAATTTGAAATGGTTTGAAAGAAATTGTTTGGTACTTGTAATAACTTTTAAATTATTTCCTGCGAATATCACAACGTCAACATAGACTAACAATGCAATAAAGCTACTTGGACGAATGGAATCTAGCCTCTTTGAGGGCACATGACAATTTGATAAACCATTGTTGTGAACCATGTTTTAGCACGTAAATAGACTTGTGTAACTAGCATACATGATTATCCCCTTTTGTTCGAAACCAAGAGATATGGACATGTGAATTCCTCTTAAATGTCACCATTTAGGAAGGCTGTATTAACACCAAGTTGATGCAAGTTCCATCCTTGTATGGCAGCAACACTAAGTAGCACACGGACGGTGCCGAGTTGTCAGTGTTTGACAACGGGAGCAAAAGTTTTCCAATAACCAGCGCTTGCAACTTGACTATATCATTTTGCAACCAATCGAGTTTTGTAACGCTTAACGGTGCATCGTGTTGGAGCTTGATTTTGTAAACCTATTTGCATCCTTCAGCTCTTGTGAGATGGCAGAGGTACGAGGCTCTAGGTTTTGTGGTCCTAGGGTTCTTGGATTTTGCTATGCATGCCTCCATGCCATTTTGGATTTATGTTTATTCTAAAAGAAAATGAATTGAAAAAGAAAGTGGATGGTGAAGGATTTTAAACATGAACCGTTGGTAAAAGAAGTCCATTCAAAAGTTCTAGAAATGCAACGCTGAAAATTTTGCGAACAAAATAAAAAAATCTTGAGCAATATTCATTTCTTTTCCGTACAGGTAACTCAAGAACTCAAAGAAAATAAAGTCAGTTTCATGATAGTAATCACTTCCTGGAACGATCTCAAAATTGACTTTTCCAACCATACACGTCTTTATCATGTCCAAATCAAATGCAGATGAGCTCCCTATTATCATTAGGGAACCAAATATCCAAAAATAAGGTTTTGGATGAATATTGTTCCCACTACTGGATCCCACCAAATTAAATTTTGATTGTTGGTTAGAAAATTGAAAGCTATGATAAGATGTTTTGCACATCAAAGATTCAAAATGTCATATTATATCACCAGTGCTTGATTGAACTTTTTTAATAGGAAAAATATAAAAACTAGCATATTCCTTCACTTTTTAAAAAAATTTAATAAATACCCCCCATTTATTTGTAAATTAGCCAAATTTTGATTACATAATATAGGTATATCTTAAAATATTAATTATTTCATACAAAGAAATATGGACATTCTAGTTTTTTTTTTTTTTTTTAAGTAGAGGTATATGTTAGTTTCAATATTTGAATGTGAGCATTTGCTAAAATATTTCTTTATAATTTTCGTGGAATTGTTTTAGAAAAAGTCACGTGACTCTATTTTCCACAAAACTGTGAAAAATAAAAACATGTTCAAATCGTAATAATTTGTAAAATTATTTTATTTTTCACATATTTTTTTACTTTGCAATTAAACGCAGATTAAATGTCTTGGACTATATATTAAAGAGGTAACAAATGGAGATTTCGTTCACTTCTAGTGCCAGGTAAGTTAAGGTTACACGTTCATTCCTCTTCCCTTGATTACTTCAAAGTTAGGATTTGTTTGGTAAAAAGAATTTGGATTTGGAAATTCAAAATTCAAATCATGAATTTCCAAATCCAAATCCAAATACAACCAAACATAAGATTTGGTAAATTATAATTATGATTAATAATTATGGTAATAAAATATTAATAAATAAATTAATTAATTATAATTAATTATTATAATTATAATTATAGTTATGATTAATAATTAAATTTTTATTATAATTATGATAATAGTTATGATTAATAAATTATTAATTAAGATTCTAATGATGATTAAAATGTTAATAATATATTAATTATTAATTTTGATGATAATTATGATTAAAATATTATTAATTAAGATTATAATAAAATAGTAATTATAATTTATAATTAAGATTATAATTAAGACTAATAAATTATTAATTAAGATTATAATCAAATATTTATTTATAAATTATTAATTAAAATTATAGTTATGATTAATAAATTATTATAATTATGATTAATAATTGTGTAAATTATTAATTAATATTATTATAAACTATTAATCAAGATTATAATTATGATTAATCAATTAATCAATTATTAATTAATATTGTGATGAAATATTAATTATTAATTAATTATTAATTATTTAAGTGATGAAAGTATTTATATTAATTTCGAAAAAAAAATTCATACATAAAATAATAACTAATTATCACTTAAATTTTAATTATTTTTTATTTTATTATTAATTAGTATTAATTAAATATATAATACGACAATAAAATTATTTTTTAAAAATACTACTTTCTTTCTTCCAAATCCAAAATTTGGATTTGGTACTCACTTTCCATATCAAAATCCAACTCCAACCAAACATAGAATTTCATGGATTTGGCTCCAAATCCATGAAATCCTAATTCAGCTCCAAATACGATTTACCAAACAGGCCCTAAGGACCATCTTCAACTGTGGTTTCTATCTCTCCTGTGTCTATGGTAAAAACAAAATTAGACAAAAACTTCTCCCATCAGCTATTTCTATCCAAATTTTGGTCCTACGTGGTGCCGATGTAGGATAGAGAATTTTTACTTGTAAAACTCTCATAAAAAATTTCCATCTTTCATAGAAATTAATATTGGTGCATACTTTCAAACGAATTCATTAAATGACGTTTTTTGATCTGCCACGTAGGATAGAAATTGAGAACATTGGAGAGTTTTTCGGTATGTACCGGAAAAAACTCTGCATACTGCATATTACAATGACAAGTAGGATAGAAGCTCAATTTTAGAAATTCTCATTGGAGATAACCTAACAACAAACAAAATATGTTTTGGGTCAACCTCAACTCTTGCTAGCAATTCGGCAAATGAAAAAGATCCGGACTGCCAAAAGTACGTGTATAAATCGGCACAATGTAAGTCAAATACGTTAAAAAATTCGGTTAAATATTCAGTCAAATGAAAAATATTGAGGTTAGAAACTTCACACACTTAAACAGTTGGTCAAATTTGATTAATTATACAGGTTGTCACCATATTTTTTGTGTTAAATTTGTCAATAATTCGTACGGAACACGTTTATAACTTCACATGCTTAAAATTTGTATTCTAATTCGAATCTTTCAAAGATACGTACGTATTATACATTTTTGAAAGATACGAAAAAATTTACACGAGTTTTATTCGGGTGTTTGCCAACAAGGATCTCAACTGGACCATTATGTGTTTTTTTTTTTGAAATCCCACGCACACACAATTGGGGGACTCTAATACCCCTAGGCTAGAGAGCTTGGACGACCATCATGTAGTAATTAGAATCATCTCTACTAATATAAAGGGGTTTCAAAACAGCTCAAGGTTGAGCTGTCTAAGCCGTGTGTATTTCATCAACCATTTTAGTTTTTTTTTTTTTTAAAGTCCCGTAACTGTAGTTATTTTTTCACATAGTTTAAACTAAAATTGCATCTTAAAAAACTAAATTTAAACCCTAAAATCCTCCTAACTGCGTGAATATGTATAAATACTAAAATATTTTAGAATTTAAATTATATTTAGACTAACTAAATGATATTATCTAACTAAAACATATTCAAATTATATTTATAATATTCTAACATAATTTAAATTTTTATATTTCAATCAAGATTTTTGTGTGTGTGTGTGATGCACATAAAAATATTAGTTAATTAGACATCAATGCATGGTGACTCATATCTGAACCGAAAGGAAGACTTATGATCATGTCCTACTCACAATGTCCTCATCATTTAAGGGCCTTCTTCCAGTACCCTTCCCAATAATGCTAAGTCTACTACCAAATGCTTATATCCACTTACAATCACTCATCCATTTGTTGTTGGATTGTAACTGTAGCATTACACGTATCCTCCCTATAGTACTGACGCAAAATGAAATTAAGTTTGCATCAGACCATTTCTGCACATTGGACCCTATAGTAAGTGGGTTTACACAAAATGGATATTCGGTAGATTGCTCGAGAAATGAGCGCGACCAACCAACAAACAGAAGAGGACCATCCCAAAAATTGAAAGTTAAGACATTATTTTTCATAAGATTTTTTCTCAGCCTTGTTCTTCATTCATCTCCCTATCTTTATGTCCGTTGGTGATGTGACTTCGATATTTTTGCAAACTTGTAGTTTGTTTTTCTTAGTTGACCTTGACTTTAAATGCTTTCCTAGACATCATCAATGGGGTGTTTTGAACAGGATATAATCTGACACAATTTGAAACTTGGACAACTCCTCCGCTAAGACAATCCTCTAGACTCGACATGATTCTACAAAAGATCGGAATCACGAATGACCTTCCAGGTCTGATTCACAAGAAAGATCAAGGAACAATCATAATTAGTTTCGAATAGGACAATCTAACTCCGAGCTAGGCAGCCTGTTCTGAGTGTTTTGATTAGTTTATGTCGAAATTTATGGAAAATGTTTTCTGCGTAATATCTCACTATGAAGGAGGCCATTCAAAGTTCGACATCTTGGACATCTAAAACCAACTCGACTGGGAACTCAATATTTCTAGGGAAGAAACTGATGGCTTCTCGCTCTTGGCTATGTGATATATTTTAGAACCTTTGAATTGAATAGAAAGTAAGGACGCTGATCATAGGCCTCAACAACTCCACTAAGTTTGAGAAATCTAACACTTAATATTTTAAGTAAATCAACTCTTGTGGGCGGCTATGAAAAGCATAACTTTACAAAAGTCTCTCTTCCATACTACACTATGAATCAACAAAATGTACCAAAGAGAGAAATTGTAGACAGATTTTTTTTTTCCACAGTGCTCAACGTAACGTTTGGAATACTTTATGGACATTGTATTATTGTTCTCCAACTTTTATCATAAAAAGAAAAAAAATATTATATTCTGTGACTCGATTTACTTATTTTTCAGTTATCTAGTTACTTTTTATACAGGATCATGCTGACCACAAGACTAACTCGGGTTCTACGTAGACAAGATTCTTGGTGCTCTACGAGGTGCACATGAAACAAGCTAAGAAAGCTTGATTCTTTGATCACCAGCTGTTGTTGACAAGTCAGCTGTGGAAAGTTGAGGCTTCGTAAAGTCATGTCTGTACATGTACGTGGAGTTTCAGAGCTTGATTCTTTGATCACCTGCTTCCTTTGCAAGGGCATGTGGTGGAAAGTTGAGCCTCGCAAAGTCATGTCTGTACATGTATGTCGAGTTAAACTCGGCCCAGTCTAATTTTCTAGTTTCATACACGTGATGAAATATGCAAGAACGATAGCAATAAATTGTAGTAGGTAACATTGGTAAGGACGTCGACTAATAAATATTTGAGAACATGTCCGACTTGTAAAAATTTGTCAATTCTTAGAAAAATCCCTTCCGAAGCTCGAATATGGACTCTGGCGGAGACAAATGGTATAAAGTGATACTTTGATGACGAATGTTCAGTTCGTAACTGTCTAATAGCTGTTTAAGTTTTGTAGCGATCAAGTCTTACCTCTCATGCATAAGGAGAGCTTCTGCACTTGTGCGAACTGAGAAGAGAAAAATCTTTGGAGATATAGAAGATAAAAGAGAGATCCCTCTCTATCATCATCTAGTAATTTTTTAATTGCGCTCAAGCACTTGGTCGGTTCTACATCAGCGCATTAGTGTTTATTTCGTGAATGGAGGTGATACGTCGAGCATTGCAGAAGTTTTTACTGTCTGAGCAATCTGTAACCCCTATTTCGATTTTTTAATATTTAATTTATTTTAAATATTTTGTGTTAGTTTTTTTTTAATTTATATAAAGGAAAATATAGGTATTTTTTTAATACCAAAAAATTTGCCAAATTATTTTTTAGTAAAATTTGAATTTATGCAATATGATCTAAAATTATTTGATAATATTATTTTAAATTATTATTGTGATCAATTATTGGATTGAGATTATATTGATTTAGTTTTTAATTTTTATTTGATTTGAATTAATGAATTATTTATCCGTTAGGATTCTTTATCCTTCTCTATAACCGCATTTGAATTAAATTATATCTCCATTTAAATAAATCTAGAATCTTTTATTAGCTTAATCCTATTAGAATAATATCTACAATTATTTAAACATATCCTTATTTAAAATAGTCATAATCATATCCAAATTAGCTAATCCTCTCATCATATCCATATTAATTAAATTCTAATCATATCCTAATTAAGTAATCCTACATATTATATCTAACTATTGAACTTATGAATAAAATCATCTTTCATAGTTTACTTTCCCAAATCTCCTCTTTTTTGGGTCTAAAACAGCCAAAATTTTGTCACAAAATCACCTCGTTTTTCAGAAGTGTAGCAACTTCGCAAATCCGTTGCTACCAACTCCGGACTCCATTTTACATCCATTTTTTGGTTAGAACAGTATCCATGTTAGCTTTCCAATATATAATTTATTTTCTGTAATTAGGAACTGAATTTCTGAAAAATTATTTGAGTGTCAGTTTCCAAAAATTGACGTGTCGCACTGTTTTTGAGATTCCGGAGCTACCGAACTCCGTTTTGCGATCCGTTTGGTGTTTTGAAAAGCTGACACGAAGTACTACAACTATAATTTTTTCAAAATTAATGCAGTAGTTTAGTATTTTATTAAATTCGTGGAACTCAGAACTAGCCAGTAATTCACCTATTTAGTCACGATTAGCCATAATAGTGATAACTTTGACCAAATCGTAATTTGTGACACCACTGATTCCAGTGCATCCGTAGCACTGAAATCTACTAGATTGCACACTCCAATCATTGAGTTCATGATGTTTGACTCTGTCACGACCCGATTCCAAGAGTTTGGGTCAAGTCGGATCATGTCTAGCCTACGCCGTGGTGGTACGGCGGTAGTAAGCTGTCTGATCAATAATAGAACCATACGTCACAACATCTAAATTTGCAGAAATTTAAAAACTTTTTATTTAATAATTCAAAACACAGAAGGTCTTAATCGAAGTTAAAAACAAATACTGAAACAACTTAAGTTAACTAAATTAAAACTTCAAATACTTTCTGAAAAGGAGAAGCTAAGCAAATAATACAACAATTACAGGCTAACTAAGTAGCCAGTTCAAGTGCCTCCGGACGGCTATCTCCAAGGTAGTTCTAGTTAGGGCTGAAAATCGAACGAATGAGCTCGAACAAAGACTGTTCAAGTTGGTTTGACTTAACTATCGAACGAGTTTGATTCGAGCCGACCTTAAGGCCGAGCTCGAAAATGGTGTTTGAACTCGGTTTTATTAGAGACTTGAACGAATCGAGCTCGAGCCAAAGTCCTATTGAACATGTTGTATAGACTATTACTATTTCTTTCAAGTTTTAAAGACTTTTTTTTTATTGAATTACTTATGCTCTTTACATCATAAATTTACCATCATATAAGAAACAAAAAAAAAATGAGTAGAATTTCTAAGACAAATATATTTCTATCTATTAAAAAGGCATAACATGTACTAAGAAAAATTCCTAATATGAGAAACCGAGTCGAGCTCGAGCCTGTTGTGAACAAGATCGAGGCGAACAACCTATGGTCGAACTCAGTATCGATTATCCACGAACGAGCTTGGACCGAGCCGAACACGAGCCGAATGCGAACGGTTTGAATCGTTTTACACCCCTATTCCAGTGACTCCTCAGGGTACAAGTCAGAATCATAATATCTATTAAAGAATAGTTCTTTGTCCTCAAACTCGCCTATGGTAAAAAATGGGTTTTCCAGTCAGGGATGAACAAGTACACAATTCCAAACTCTAGCATTTTAAGTAATAGTTAAAAAATGTATATTTGAAACAATTAAAATATTGATACAAGAAACAATTGAAATATTTTTGATACAATAAAACAATTAAATATTTCATGCAATGTAACAATTGTGATTTGATAGGTAGACACTTGTGACCAGCTGGTAGATTCAACTGTATTCTAGCATACGATCCGGCTTCAGTACTGTGCAATGTGGCTTCATCTATCCACAATAATTCTAAGGGGGTTTGGTCACAAGTGCTACACTACTCCCAATTCCCGAGTCAATATTTGAGTTCATAAGGAAGAACTCCGTAGTACAATTGTCAATATGCAATAAGAAATAAATAAACCAGAATCCATTAGTATACTTGCCTTGAGTTCCGTAAAAGATAAGGGAAAGGGGATCTCAGTCTAGTTCTCGGAACCCTATATTTAATTAAAATGTTGTCTCAGTTCCATATAACCATTTCTGTGGTGTTCTAGTTGCAATCTCTAATATTGGCCCCAGTCAATTTTCTGGTTTAATAATTACACTAACAATTTATTAACTCTAACGCTGCTTTACACTATTTGTCAATTTGTATAAAAAGTCCGATTGTATTTATTTAGAAAGATTAGGCATCTCGATTTATTTGAAAAACTTGTGTTTATACCGTATATATAAAAATATGTTTTTCTCTTTAATGATAAAATGTGAAATTGTTATATAAACTGTATTTTTAAGGCGTTCTAATTTATAGGAAAAAATCTTTATTTTTCTTTTTAGAAAATAATATTTCCGATTTAATTGTAGGTAAACAGCGTGCGATACTAACAATATAGACACAGAAAGAGCTATGCTACTCCTAAGCTACACAATACATGGCTCAGAGAAAGAAAGAAAAAAAAGGCTTATGCCCTTAAACATTTATGAAAATAAATAGGAATAATAAAAATCCTAATCTACGCTGCGGCGATCTCCTAAAAGTCGAAAACAGTCCAGTCAGAAGGCACGAGTGCCCTGCACCTAAATATAGAGCGCCAAGTAACCAGTTCTACAGAATTTAAAATATTTAAAATCGCAATGTAGGGGACAAATAGAGTCTCAGACTTGGTCATAGTCACATATTGCTAATAGCTTACGCCTAAACGTACGGAAATACCCAGTAGCATTTGTGTTTCGCTAAAGGCCCATTCGACCATTTCGATCGTCGCAATATTGGATACAATAAGTCTCAATTTAACCCAAAATATGCCAATATAAATAAACTAATAAAATGTAAGGTATTCATTTATGTAAAGTATATTTTGAACGACCAGATTTTCAAAAATAGCAATATTATACGTTATATATTTCTAAATGAGTTACAATATTAAGAGTATAATTAAAACATAATTTTCCTTTAAAACATATATTATATACAAAAATCACACCTTTATGTTAAAACACATATATATATATATGTATAACAATTGCTATAAAAATATATACAGAACTAAACGACAAACTATATATATATATATATATATATATTATATATAATATATTATATATATCTATATATATATATATTAATATATATATTTATATATATATATATATATATATTATATATATAGATATATATATATATATAATATATAAAGAACGTGCACATTCCCTTTTTGAAAAACATTATATATTATATAATATATATATATATATTATATATATATATATATATATATATATATATATATAATATTACATTATATATATATATATATATATATATATATATAGATATATATATATATATATTATATATATATATATATATATATTATATATATATATATATAAGAAAAGAGCACAATTCCCTTTTTGAAAACATTATATATATATATATATATATATATATATTATATAATATATATATATAGATATATATATATATATATATATAGGGGAGGGATATTGCACCAACTTATTGCATCAATTATTGCACCAAATAATCTCAACCAACATTTATTTCAATCATGTGGTTATAAAGCATGCTGACGTGGCAACAACTTTATGGAATGCTTTATAACCACATGATAGAAATAAATGTGGGTTGAGATTGTTTTGTGGCAACAATTGATGCAATAAGTTTGGTGCAATATCCCTTCCCTATATATAGATATATAATTATATAATATATATATCTATATATATATATATATATATATATATATCTATATATAATAATGTTTTATATATATATATATATATATAGATATATATATATATATAGATATAATTTATATATATTATATATAGTTTTTCAAAAAGGGAATTGTGCTCTTTTCTTTATTATATATATATATATATATATATATCTCTATATATATATATCTATATATATATATATATATATATATATATCCAGCCCAGGTATGGAGAGTCATCTCCCAGCGTTGCAAGCAGCTTCACGGGCGGGCGCTTCAACGATCTCTTGGCAGATTGGACCTCTACCTCTCACGGTCACCAGATCGTCGCGGCGGCTGTTACGTGGGTCCTCTGGAAGAATCGCAATAAGGCGAGATATTAAGGGCACCAGTACTCTGCCGACCAGGTTTTAGGGAGGTGATCCGACAGTGCCGGAAGATCAAATCCCACTGCGCTCATGGCCAATCTCACTTTTGGAACTCTTTTCTCTCCTAGCTCCTGCATTTGGCTTTTTGGGCCTACATTTTTTGGGTTCTGACTTGCTTTCCCCTTTCTTGTGGTATTCTGCTTTTTGCGCTTACTTGTAAATGCTTCGGCATTTTGCGCCTTCAATGAATAAAAAGGGGGGTTTCCATATATATATATATTATATAATATATATAATATATATATATATATATATTATTTATATATATATAATGTTTTTCAAAAAGGGAATTGTGCTCTTATATATATAAAGTCACACATATATTAACATAACTACAAAAACTAATTCCAGCAAAACCCAACTCCACAAATGCCTCATAGAACAACTACAGAACCATAATTCCGAGTCCAAATCGGACTACAACCAATTTTTAACAGAACAACCAACACAACAATTCTGGCCAGAGCCAATCTTCACAGAACAATACCCAAGTTTGAAATTGGACTAACGTTCCCAATCGTTTCGAGTATCCACACAAGCAACGTAAAATAATCGAATCATGCAGCGGAATTGAGACCGAATCATCATCGACTACTACGGGGAGGGATGAACACTCGGTTTAGGAATTATACCGAAAGTTTGATATTATAAAAAGTCACACATATATTAACAGAACTACAAACATTAATTCCAGCAAAATCCATCTTCACAAATTTTAGCCAAAACCTCATAGAACAACTACAGAACCATAATTTCGAGTCCGAAATCAGACTACAACCAATTTCTAACATAACAACCAACACAAAATTCTGGCCAGAGCCAATCTTCATAGAACAATACCCAAGTTTGAAATTGGACTAACGATTCCATAATCGTTCCGAGTATCCACACAAGCAACGTAAAATAATCGAATCCTGCAGCGGGATTGAGACCGAATCATCGTCGACTACTACGGGGAGGGACGAAACACTCGGTTTAGGAATTATACCAAAAGTTTGATATCAAAATCCGAAGGGTGGCCTCGGGCTCGGATCGCGGTGTGTCGTCACTAGCTCGAAGGCCTTGGGAATGCGTCTGGATAGGAATGGCAGTGGCCAGGAGCATCGCGGGGCTGACCGCGGGTTACGGACGTCGGGTCCAGCGCGGGTGCCGTCCGATCGGGATAGCGATAGCGACGTGGGCCGTGGGTTCTACGTGGAGGTCGGGCACCGGTGGGTGCGGCCTGCTAGTCGGGCGAATATGGGTTCCGGTACGAGGGCTGGCGATGGATTAGGCGCGCACGGCTGCGGGAAGGCGAAGTGGCCGAAAGGGGGTCTGGAGTGGGTTTGAGAGGGGGAAAGATGGATGGATAAGGGAGAAGATGAAGAGGTGTGTGTTTAGCTATGGAAGAAATAGAGGAGGAATAATGTGCTTTTGTGGTATAGAGATTAGGGGAGTGACAGGGAGAATTTAGGGAGTGCTGGTGATGGTGAGATTTTTGAGGGATGTGTGAACATGTAGAGAGAATGGGGGAGGGGGGTGAATGGGTGAGTGGGAAATGGGCTTCGGCTTTGTGTTTTTTTAAAGAAAAGGTTTAGATTTGGGAAAGAAAATGGGTTGGGTAGGGTCCAAATAAAACACAACCCAATAAGCAATAATTCCAATTTAAGAAAAAGTAATTTAATAACCGACTAAATAGTAATACTAGTAATGGTAATAATACTAATACTAATATTATCCTAAGATTACACAAATAGTTATTTAATCTAAATTAATTAAAATCGAATTTGGGTTTTACAAGCTTCCTTCCTTAGAAAATTTCGTCCTCAAAATTTAAGAGTAGAGATAGAGTTAGTCATTCCTCAAAACAGGTGGGGTATTTCCCCCTCATGTCAGCCTCTCGCTTCCAGGTAGACTCGTTAGAGAGTGGTGACACCACGCTACTCTGACTAGGAAAATTACAGTGTTCCTCAGCTTTTTCTCCATGCGGTCTAATATCTCCACTGGCTGCTTTGGTACTGTAAGACTGGGACAAATCTCCAACTTCGAATGGTCCAAAATATGGCTCGGATCTGGAATGTAACGCCTCAGCTGCAAAACATGGAAGACGTTGTGCACGCCATCAAGATTAGGTGGTAATACCACCTGATATGCTACTTCTCCAATTTGGCTCAATACCTCGAATAGGTCGATGTATCTGGGACTAAGCTTTCGAGCTCTGCCAAACCTGATGATTCCTCTGGTGGGAGAGATCTTGACGAATACACTATCTCCTGCTTCGAACTCCAATGGTCGGCGATTGCTGTCAGCCAAATGCTTCTGACGATCTTGGGCAATCCTGAGTCTGTCCCTGATCATCTTTACCTTATCTACAGCCTTTGTAATCGTCTCTGGTCCGAGCATGACTCTTTTTCCTATGTCATCCCAAGCATATGGAGTGCAACAACGAATTCCATACAATGCTTCGAACGATGTCATACCGATGCTGGCTTGGTAGTTGTTGTTGTAAGAGAACTCTACCAAGTACAAATGGTCTTTCCAAGATCTGGCAAATCTAAGATACAAGACCTCAACATGTCTTCCATCGTCTAAATATTCCTCTCCGATTGTCCGTCGGTCTGCGGGTGATAAGTGGTGCTGAACTTAAATGAGTCCCCAGACTATCATGCAAGCTTTTCCAAAAATGAGAAGTAAAGCTGCTGTCCCGATCTGATACGATTCTCACCGAAACTCCATGTATCCGAAAGATGTGTTGTATGTATAAAGCTGCCAACTTCTCGGTGGATAAACCAACCTTGAAAGGGATCAAGTGGGCAGACTTATTCAGTCTGTCTACAATAACCCAAATGGCATCCTTCCTTCATTGGGAACTAGGAAACCCTGACACGAAGTCCCTCATGATGTGCTCCCATTTCCACTTTGGAATGGTAAGCAGTTGTAGAAGTCATGCTGACCTCTGTCTATCTTCCTTCATCTGCTGGCAGATCAAGCACCTGGAGACAAATTTGGACACGTCTTTCTTCATTCCATACCACCATACATGTCCTTGCATATCCCTATACATCTTATTTGCTTCTGGATAGATGGAATACTGCGATCGATGTGCTTCATGCATCAGTTCATCTCTCAAATTGCCCTACACACGTAAAGTCTCGTGCCATGCCTCAATGCTCCATTATCTGCTATCGAAAATTCGTCAAGTGTTCCTGCTAACACTTGGTCTCAAAGTCTGCAAAGTGCCTCGTCTTGGAACTGAGTCTTCTTGACTTTGTCTATCAGACTAGACTGCACTTGCAAATGCATCATTGGTGCATCAACTCCTGGTACAATAACATCTCATCCCAGTTTCTTCATTTCTTCCCCTGGCAAAACAATCTTCAATCCAAGCTTCTCCATTTCATCGAGTAGATACTAGTCTGTTGTCAAGAACATTGCCATCGTGTATCGGATAAGTGCATCGGCGGCCATATTATCCTTTCCCGGATGGTATTGTAGGTTGATATCAAAATCCTCCATAAGCTCCAACCATCGCCTCTGGCGCATGTTGAGCTCCTTTTGTATAAAGACATATTTAAGACTTTTATGGTCTGTAAATATCTCTACTCTCTCGCCATGCAGATAGTGCTTCCAAAGCTTCAGGGTGAAGATGACTGCTGCAATCTCCAATTCATGTATGGGGTAGTTTTTCTCGTGAGTCCGTAATTGCCGAGATGCATAAGCAATTACTTTCCTATGCTACTGAAAAAAATAATCCAAGCCCTTACCGGAAGCATCACAATAGATCGAAAATCTACCGGTGCCTGAAGGTAGTGATAAGATCGGTGCTATTGTAAGCCTCTTCCTCAGTTCCTCGAACGATGTCTAGCAAGCCTCAGTCCAGACGAACTCCTCGTTATTCCTTGTTAGCTTCATCATAGGTTCAGCTATCCTGGCGAAGTCCTTCACAAACTTCCTATAGTAGCCTGCTAAGCCCAGAAAGCTTCTGATATCTACAACTGAACATGGTGTCGACTACTTCTCGATGACTACTATCTTCTTTGAATCTAAAGTGATGCCATCTCATGTGACAATATGGCCTAGAAAATCCACCTTGTCCAAGAAGAACTCACACTTGGATAGTTTTTTGTACAACTTCTCCTGTCGTAGAGTCTGTCGTCAATGAAAACAACAAACTAATCCAAGTATTTGTGGAAGACCTTGTTCGTGAGATTCATGAACACTGCAGGAGCATTGGTAATTTAGTGCCCCGCTTTCGATAGGCGACGGACTTTATAATATGCTTGTACCGAGTCAGATTGGTCAGGAACTTAGATTGCCATCTGACTCGATCACTGAGCTTGGTAAACGATAACACCTTGCGGTATCGATCAAATTGATTTGGACGGATGTTACGAGAATCGATCCAACTAATGGAACGACTTCTGCTGGAATAAGTCCTAGATGCAGCGGGTTGCGTCTCGGCGAGTGAGCTCTATATAAGAGTCCCTTCGACGGGACCGGACCGCTTTATGGTTTTCTTAGAGCTTTTGCCGCTTGGTTTTGATGAAAGTGCTTTCACGTCATTTTTTGAATGCAATCTACGAATTTCGAAGCGAAGGAAAAAGAAGTAATTATAACTAAGTGTTGGTGCCATTGCAGGAGCTCGCATAACTAAAGCTTGAACGATGCGAAGCGCTTCGACGGTCGTCACGATCAAAGTACTTGGTGGGTGATTCGGCCCCTTCTTTTCTACTCTGTCCCGTAAACGAAATTCCTTTGCCTCGAATTCATTCAAATCGACGATGCCAAGTTAAATGCATGACAATCCACTAAGGTCAAGAACTCGGAAAAAATATATCGATTTAGAGTAACCGACTCTGAAAATACAAGTTTTGCACATAAAGGAGAAAGTTTAAGGTTCTTGTTAAAAGATAAACTATTTCACGTACTGCAAAATGAAATGAAACATCGATCTTGGGTTGTAATGCCTCGGACAATTTGGTGCCTACGGGATGCTAAATCGGAGTACGGCTTGGGGAAAATAAATCGTTGAATGATTTGGGAGAAATGATAATGTCGTTCAATACTGTTCGTGCTATACAAATCTTTTTGCATATATTAAACTGTTCACCGCATTGGCATGGTCACAGACAACTTATGCACAAGTTTGATTTTCTTCGAATCGGTATCCGCGGGCATCGGTATCGAATCGACCTAGGGGGAGTGAATAATCGTACTTCGGCACTGATGCATTGCGGGACCGTCAGTCAGGCTTGCAACCTAGACTGAACGGGCCAAAATGCTGTTGAGATAGTCCCAAGTGGTGTGTAACACCAGTGACCGCACATATAAGATAGTAGCATGCTCACCTTTTATCTTATGCAGGTAGTAAGTATTATCTCTGTTTTTATGTAGGGACGAGCACGGCGGTCGTAAGAACTATGATAAATTATTATATTTTACTGTGTACTTTATTACTTCGAAGATGGCTATCGATATGAACTGAATTTATTTATTTCTAAATAGAAAAAAAAAATCTAAAGCATGCCTACCTTAACAATCAAAGTCGGTTTAGACGAGTGGGTTCGTCTCGTCCACTTAACAAGTGTGCTAACCCCTTCCCCTAATTCCCCTGGTGCGGCGGGAGCTCTAAACTGAAGCTGAAGTATGGAGAGGCATTTTGAAGCTCTTCTTATACTGAAGTATTTTGAAGCCAATTCAATCGAAGGCTTATGTATAAAGAGGCGAATGTATGGAACGACAAGTGTTAGTTCAGGCAGCTTGTCGAGTATGTTTCTTTTGTTTTCAATCAATGTAGCCACAATGGCATCCAATGTAATTACGACTTGCACTTCGTTGCAAGCTATGAATAAAAAGCATATTTCTATCTTCCTATACTGTGTCTCATATTCTGATGTGATTTGTGAAGTTTCAACTTGGTGTTTAATATAATAATCAACGTAACGTTCTTGCCTTGTACGAGTGCAATTCCAGACTCGTACGACATCATGTCTTAGTGAGGATGATCGATTCGGTATAATAACACCGGGCACGAACGGTTTGTCGACTCGGGGCATGACAAATTGGTATCAGAGCCCAGTTATATTTCATCAGATTTTTGAATGATGTTTCATTGTTGGAATGTTCATTGCGATTGCTCGATTGAATACTTATCGACATGCTGCATGAAATAAAAGTTCAATACAGGTAAACCCGTAGATATTTTTGAAAAATACTAACGGGTTTTCTCTGTTTTGTAGGAATGACTAAGAAAAATAAAAACAATTTCGGCACAACAACCTAAACCGTGGATAGTACTTCGAGCTCAAAGAGTACTGGCCCTAGCGAAACGACGATGGAGAAAATGCTATAGTTGATGGAGCTGCAGCAGCAACAGCTTCAGACGCAAATCAAAGCTCAATTTGACGTACAGCAGAAGCAGATGGACGCCCTGACTCAGATAGTGAACAAGATGGTGGGCAATACCAAAGCAACGATCGTGGTATCCGAAGAGAGGCTAGATGTCCAAGATGAAGCCGAGAAAGAAGCTCAATCACAAATGATAAACTCTTCTTCCTTGTTCAAAGCAAAGGAGTTTCGCAAGATGAATCCACCTAAATTCTATGGCCGAGCAGAGCTTGATGTGATAGTGGGGTGGCTCGTGGAGATTGAGGACTTATTTAATCTGCTTAGCATTGAAGGGTCCTAGAGGGTAACATGTGCGACGTTACAGCTACAACTGAGGGCTTACGACTGGTGGGCAGCTAAGAAGCAGAAAATCTACGAATTTGATACCGACACCACGATTTCCTGAAAAATGTTTAAGAAAGCATTTCTTGAGCAGTACGTTCCTCGCACCGTTCGTCGTCAAAAAGAAGACGAGTTCATGATGTTACGACATGGAAATATGAATGTTGATGATTATGACTCAAGCTTCTCGAAACTAGCAAAGTTTGCCGGCGCCTTCCTGCCCAACAAGGAAGCATGGTGCGAACGCTTCCAACAAGGCCTAAATTAAGAACTATGAAAGGACGTCATGAATTAAAGGTGTCGAACCTATCGCAAATCCTACGATGCCGCTCTCGATAATGAGTATGTCTTTGGCCATATGTCTCAAAGAGTCATGCCTGTCGTTCGTAACAACTTCAACAAGCGTCCTAACGACACCGGGGGATCGGGAGTATCAAAACGTCCAAACACATTTGATAACAGGGGCCATGGCGGATAACACTGTAGCAGATGCGGTAGGCATGGGCACCGAACCGCCGATTGCATTACGAGATCTTGCTACAAGTGTGGCGAGGTAGGCCATATAGCTCAACATTGGCCGAAAAATATTCTGAATCAGCACAACCCACCAAGGAACGTTCTGAATCAATATAAAGTGCCTACACTACAAGGCGCAAATGCGTTGCCCGTGAACCCGCAGAATCAACGCCATGGAGCTCAAGGTCGAGTTTATGCATTAACTCGGGACGAGGCATTCGCGTCCGATACTGTTGTAACAGGTATATTACTCTACAAAAATATACCAGTCCAGGTTCTATTCGATTTGGGTATAACGCATAGTTTTATATCTGCTGATTATGCGAAAGAAAATAATATAACCATGCAATCACTAGATATGGACATTAGCGTTAGCACTCCATCGGGAGTCGATATGCTAGCAAACTTTATTTATAGGGATGGCCATATTTGCATCGGGGGAAGAAATCTATCCTTGGATGCCGTCATACTAAACATCAAGGAGTACGACATAATCCTGGGTATGGATTGGTTGGGCGCTTGTCATACAACGATCGAGTGCGCAAAGAAAAGAGTGGTGTTTCATCTTCCTGGCGAGACAGAGTTCTCATATTCGAGCGGTACGGTCTTGAAGACGGCAATGATGGTATCAGCAATCTCGGCAAGGCGTATGTTATATTCCGACTGTGCGCGATACTTGGCATCAGTTCGAGACACGCAGAAGGATAATACAAACACAATGAAGACTGATGTTGTGGCAGATTTTCCTGATGTTTTCTCTGATGAGATGCCTGGGATATCGTCGGATCGAGAAATAGAATTCAGCATCGACACCTTTCTGAATACACTGCCGATGTCAAAAGTGCCTAACCAAATGGCTCCAGCATAACTGAAGGAACTGAAGGTACAATTACAAGAGTTGCTAGACCGCAGATTTATTCGCCCTAGCGTCTCTCCGTAAGGAGCTCCCATATTATTTATAAAGAAGAAGGATGGATCGATGTAGCTATGCATCGACTATCGTGAACTCAACAAGGCGACCGTACGGAACAAGTATCCCTTGCCACGAATCGACGACTTGTTTGACCAACTGCAAGGCGCGTCAGTATTTTTAAAAATCGATCTTCGTTCAGGCTATCATCAGTTGAAGATCAAGTTCGATGACGTATCGAAGTCTGCCTTCCGCACTCTATATGGTCATTATGAATTCCTAGTTATGCTATTCGGTTTGACGAATGTCCCAACCATTTTCATGGATCTGATGAACCGAGTCTTATGACCCAAATTGATAAATTTGTAGTCGTATTCATCGACGATATCCTTATTTACTCAAAGAATCGAGAAGAACATGTAGAACACTAGACAGTACTGCAGACTCTGCATGAAAATAAATTATATGCCAAGCGAAGTAAATGTGAGTTCTGGATGAGTAGTGTGACATTCTTTGGACATGTAATCTCTCCCGAAGGTGTCGCGGTGGACCCAAAAAAGATTGTAGCGGTGGTAGATTGGAAACGACCTACCTCGGCTAGCGATATTTAGAGTTTTCTGGGCTTAGCAGGCTACTACTGAAGATTCGTACGAAGCTTTTCAAAACTAGCGACGCCTCTGACTCGCCTCACCCAGAAGGGAGTAGTATTTGAATGGAGTAACGACTGTGAATCCAGCTTTCAAGAGTTAAAACAATCTCAGCTCCAATCATTGCACTTCCAGATGGTCCAGAAGGCTTTCGGATATTCAGCGACGCATCGGGAACTGGCCTTAAGTGCATACTAATACAGAGAGATAAAGTTATAACCTATGCTTTACGGCAGTTGAAGCAGCACGAGAAAAACTATCTGACGCACGACCTAGAATTGGCGGCGATCGTGTTTGCATTAAAGCTCTGGCGGCACTACCCCTATGGTGTAGCTTGCAAAATCTACACAGATCATAAAAGTCTGAAATACTTGTTTACGCAGTGAGAACTCAACTTACGGCAGCGACGTTGGCTTGAACTCATAAAAGATTACGAGCTAACGATAGAGTATACGCCGGGCAAGGGAAACGTTGTAGCCGACGCGCTTAGCAGAATATTTACGAAATTACTGGCCATAAATAATGAGATACGACGAGACCTTGAAGCGATGGATATAGAACTCGGAATTGAGTATCGGCACCTGCACCTAGCTCAGTTGAAACTAGGGTCGAGCTTGCTTAGCAAAATAAAGACCGCACAGAAAGACGATTCGTTCCTGAAGAAGATGTGTGAGCTGATTTCAACAGGAAGTGCTACAGACTTTGCGAAAGACTAAGACAGGACAATATGACTAAAAGGAAGGCTCTGCATTCCTGAAACTGCCAAACTTAGAAAAGAAATTCTGATGGAGGCACATTATGCGAAGTACTCGTTATATCCTGTAAGCACCAAGATGTACAAGGACTTATGCACAAACTTTTAGTGGTACAACATGAAGAAAGACGTGGCTACTTTCGTGTCGTAATGCATGGCGTGTCAGCAAGTGAAGGTAGAACACCAAAGGCCAGGCGGAGAGCTGCAGAACCTCGCCATTCCCGAGTGGAAGTGGGACAACATCTCGATGGATTTTATTATAGGATTTCCGAAGACGCCGCGGGGTAATGATGCGATTTGGTTCATTGTTGATAGATTGACCAAGTCGACTCACTTCATCGCAACTAAAGTAGGATGGATCGTCGATCGGTTAGCACAAATCTATATCAATGAGATTGTTCGACTGCATGGGCTACCGGCCTCAATAATTTTGGACATAGATGGGCGATTCCTATCACGTTTTTGGACGAGCCTGCAAGCGGCAATGGAGACCAAACTAAATTTTAGTTTTGTGTACCACCCCCAGACAGATGGTCAGATGGAGAGGGTAAATCAAACCTTAGAGGATATGTTATGTCTGTGTGCGATCGATCTAAAGACTAGTTGGGATTCGCATTTGCCGCTTGTGGAGTTTGCGTATAACAATAGTTATCAGTCGAGTATTTAGATGGCTCCATATGAAGCGCTCTACGGGAGAAAATGTCATTCTCTAATATGCTGGGACGAAGTCGGAGAGCGACAAGTGCTCGGACCGGAACTGGTGGAGCATGCCATCGAAAAGGTCCGTTTGATCCGAGATAGACTCTGTATCACGCAAAGTCGGCAAAAAAGCTACGCAGATCTTCGTTGACGATCGCTAGAATTTTTGGTCGGGGACCATATGATTTTGAAAGTAACGCCCATGCGTGGCGTGATGCGGTTCGGCGTTAAAGGCAAATTAAGTCCGAGATTTGTAGGCCCCTTCGAGATCATCGAGCAAGTCACAACGGTTGCTTATCGGATCGCACTACCTCCTACCTTGGCTGATATGTGCACGATGTTTTCCATGTTTCACAACTTTAAAAATATGTGCATGATCCAAGTCACATGGTTATCTTCGATCAGTTGGAGCTACGTACTAACTTGTCTTACTCGGAGGAGCCTATTCAAATTCTGGACCGTAAGGAGAAGGTACTACGAAATCGGTCGATGTCCTAGGTCTGCGTACTTTGGCGAAACCATTCAGTTGAAGATTCGACGTGGGAAATGGAGACAGAGATGAAGGAGAAGTACCCTTCATTGTTTGTCTAAATTATGGTCAGACCCTTGTTCTTAAGTTTTGGGATGAAACTTTTTTTAGTGGTATATTATGTAGTATCCCGCTTTTAATAGGCGACAAACTTTATAATATGCTTGCGTCGAGTCAGATCGGTCGGATACTTAGATGGCCATCTGACTCGGTCGCTGAGCTTGGTAAACGGTAACACCTTACGGCATCGATCAAATCGATTTGGATGGATGTTACGAGAATCGATCCAACTAATGGAACGACTTCTGTTGGAATAAGTTCTAGATGCAGCGGGCTGCATCTCGGCAAGTGAGCTCTATATAAAAGTCCCTTCGATGGAACCGGACCGCTGTATGGTTTTATTGGAGCTTTTGTCGCTTGGTTTTGATGAAAGTGCTTTTGCGTCGTTCTCTGAATGCAATCTACGAATTTTGAAGCAAAAAAAAAAAGGAATTCTAACTAAGTGTTGGTACCATTGCAGGAGCTCGCGTAACTAAATCCTGAACGTTTCGAAGCGCTTCGACGGTCGGCACGATCAAAGTACTCGGTGGGTGATTCGCCCCCTTATTTTCTAATCTGTTCCACAAACAAAATTATTTTGCCTCAAATTCATTCAAATCGACGATGCCAAGTTTAATGCATGCCAATCCACTAAGGTCAAGAACTCAAAAAAACGTATCGATTTAGAGTAATCTACTCTGAATATACAAGTTTTTGCACATAAACGAGAAAGTTTAAGGTTTTAGTAAAAAGATAGACTATTTCACGTACTGCAAAATAATATGAAACGTCGATCATGGGTTATAATGCCTCGGGCAATTTTGTGCCTACGGGACGCTAAATCGGGAGTACGGCTTTGGAAAAAATAAATCGTTGCATGAGTTGGAAGAAATGATAATGTCGTTCAATAATGTCCGTGTTATACAAATCTGTTTGAATATATTAAACTGTTCACGCATTGGCATGGTCATGGACAGCTTGTGCACAAGTTTGATTTTCCTCGAATCGATATCCGGAGCATCAGTATCGAATCGACCTAGGGCGAATGAATAATCGTGCTTCGGCCCTGATGTATTGCGGGACTGTCAGTCAGGCTTGCAACCTAGACTGAATGGGCCAAAATGCCTTTGAGATAGTCCCAAGTGGTGTGTAACACCAGTGACCGCATATATAAGATAGTAGCATGCTTACCTATTGTCTTATGCAGGTAGTAAGTATTATCTCTGTTTTTATGCAGGGACGAGCACGGCGGTGGTAAGAACTATGATAAATCGTTATGTTTTACTGTGTGCTTTATTACTTCAAATATGGCTATCGATATGAACTGAATTCATTTAGTTCTAAATAGAAAGAAAACTCTAAAGCATGCCTATCTTAACAATCAGAGTCGGTTTAGACGAGTGGGTTCGTCTCGTCCACTTAGCAAGTATGCTAACCCCCTCCCCAATTCTCCAGGTACGACGGGAGCTCTAAACTGAAGCTGAAGTGCGGAGAGGCATTTTAAAGCTCTTCCTATACTGAAGTATTTTGAAGCCAATTCAATCGAAGGCTTATGTATAAAGGGGCGAATGTATGGAACGTCAAGTGTTTGTTCAGGCAGCTTGTCTAGTATGTTTCTTTTATTTTCAATCAATGTAGCCGCAACGGCATCCAATTTAATTACGACTTGTACTTCATTGCAAGCTATGAATGAAAAGTATATTTCTATCTTCCTATACTGCGTCTCATATTCTGATGTGATTTATGAAGTTTCAACTTGGTGTTTCAATATAATAATCAATGTAACATTTTTGCCCTATACGAGTGTAATTCCATACTCCTACAGCATCACGCCTTATCGAGGACTATCGATTCGGCATAATAATACCGGGGACGAATGGTTTTTTGACTCGGGGCGTGACAGGTAAGACCAAATGGCATGACCAAAAATTCGTACTGTCCGTACTTGGTGTTGAATGTCGTTTTGGGTATGTCTTCTTCTCTTACCTTAACTTGGTGGTAACCGGATCTGTGGTCTATCTTCAAAAAAACCTTTGCTCCGCTCAGCTGATCGAAAAGATCGTCGATCCAAGGCAAAGGGTATCGGTTCTTGACAGTGATATTGTTCAGAGCCAGATTGTCTATGAACATTCGGACAGTTCCGTCCTTCTTGTGAGCCCCTAAATTTTAGGGTTTATTTTAAAATTTTCTAAATGAATTATTTTCAATAAATATTGTTATTTAATTATTTTGATCATTAATTGTTCTTTTTTGTGACTTTGATTTCTGGAACGTTAGAGATGTCAATATCTGGAAACTTCCTTCATGAGTTTGTAGTAGACAAGATTTTCTTTATTTTGATACAGCATGTCCCACTCAAACTTGTTCTCTTGTATTCTTTTTGCATCATGCAACTTTTGGATCAATTTAGGCCATTTGACTATTCCCACTTTTTTTTATGATTATTATATGCACATTGTCATGACTTTTAATTTAGGAGCTCAAGACTAGTTGTTTTCTCAAAATCAACTTCACATGCATGATTTAGTCAAGACACCCTACACCTATGACCTTCGTGTCCCACTCAGACACACCATCTTGTGCTTTATTTTTATCGCACAACTTTCTTGACACAAGAACCAATCTAAATTCATCCTAAAGAGTCATATTTATTTTTGACTTGAATTGGGGACACCTTTTTGACCCAAACTTGTTGATCCAAGATATGGACACGACCCACATTAAGCCTAATACACACCTGACACTTGTGTCCCATTCAATTGAGCCCCCACATGCTATTTATTTACCCGTGACCATAAATGACTAAATTAAATCATTTAATTCATTAAGCCCGATTTTGACCCGACCCGACTCCTTGGAACCAAACCCAAGCTTCATGTTACCCCTCATGCATACAAACACTCATCCCACCAACAAAATACCAAAAACCTAGAGTACCCACTCAAGAATATTCAATGACAACTCCAATGATTAAATTCCTAAGATACAACTTAATATAGTTACACAAAATCCTAACCCTTGATTTTGCCTCCATCAATCCATACCACACATTCCCACATGACACACTCCCACACCCTCTCCCAGGCAGCCGGCCCTAGCATTCCCAAACTTTGTTCTCTCCCTCTACTTTTTTTGAGAAACATAGTACACTCTCTCTCCCTATTTTTTTTACACAGCCCCCCTCTCTTTCTTCATATTTTTCAACATAACATCAACTCCCCTCTCATTCAAGCAACAACAGCCCCCTCCATTGTTGGCCGAACAACACAGCCTCCTTCAGTCGACTCCCCCTCCCTGGGTCGATAGTATCCTTCCTCCTCCTCATCTTTTTCATCTTTTTTATCATCTCCATCAATATTCTTATCTCACCATAACCATCTCGGCCCATTTTTCTTCCTCTCCACCTCCTTTACTCGACCCGAGCCCGACCAGCCAAGTGCGATGAGGCACGGCCAAGTGCGGCTAGTGCAAGCAGCAGCATTGCGAGCAATAGCAGTACGAGTAGCAGCAGGAACGCAGCAGCAACAGCAGTGTGGGGCGCCGCCACTACCGCACGTCGCCGCGGCCAACCACCGCCGCCGCGACACCCCTTTTACCCTGACAACCATGGGCGACCCCGTTGGGATGGTCATCATCCTCTCCGATGAGCCACATAGTCGATTCGTGCGTTTGGCACGGGATCTCGTCGTGACGCGCGATTTGGAACTCAGAAATCATGTTTCGGTATAACAACTTTACACACATTTTTTGGACAATCCGACCATTTGATTGACGAATGCTTTCCTTCGTCACAATCTCGGTATATATCCTTTCACCTCTGTCAAGTTTCAACCGTTAATTCGATGTTTGATAGATCAAAATCGGCCGCCAAGTTGTCCGAATAATTATGTTATTTTTTGGACAGTTTTGTGGAGCTAAATTCGTCGACTCGTATCTCTGCTGTCGTAGCTCCGTTTAATATGCCACTAGTTCCTGTGCATAGCTGGTATAACCATATTCTTGCCCCTCAAGTTTTGTTTCATTGTGAGTTGTTTGATCGGTTGAATTTGACGCCAAAGTTGGCCGTCCGAATACGTAATTTTTAACTTGTAAAATCCTAATTTTGGACCTGGAACTCCGGATTCAAATTCTGACACCACCAGTAGACCCGTGGCATCGTTCTGACACAAATTTATATAGATTTTGTTAGATTTGGAGGACGTGGGCCCTGACACGCATTTTGGTACAAAGCAGGCCCAACAGTCCGGGTCAACGGACCATTTTGAGATCAGCTCATCGGAATCTAATTTCGGATATACCATTGAGTTTGTATCTTCATTCTGGACTCGTTAACATATATTTTGCTAGATTTAGTAGATATTGGCTCTGGTACGTATTTTCGTGCAAATCAAAATTCTAATATCCTGGCAACGAACCATTGTGTGATCGACTCATCGGAATCCGATTCTGGATATACCGTTGGGTTCGTATCGTCATTCTGGATTCTTGGACATATAATTTGTTACATTTAGTTCACTTTTTTTGGGCACATTTTTTGGTGCAAAGTGTATCCAATACGGACATCATTTTGACCCAAAATTATCTTTTTGCCCTTGTGTCTAAATTAGACTTACGGATAGGTTATCCTAGCTAATTTGACTATTCTGGACACGTTGGTGATATTTGTTCCATTATCCGACAATGTTTTGTAGATATTTTCTTAAGTATCATTACTAATTATAATAAATTTTTATTATGTTCGTATTTCGGAATTCGTGCAACGAAACTAAGATCAATCGATTCCAGTGATCTTACATCGCTGAGATTGACAAGATGACCATATGGATCGCTATGACAAGATTGTTAACCTTACGGTTGATCGTCTTGTCTCGATTTGTGTGTCGTAGGTTCGATGTACGAATAACGAGGTGTAAATTGATATTTTAATAATCTACAACTTGCAATTAGTATTTAGCTTATATATATATATATATATATATATATATATATATATATATATATATATATACATAAATATATATATATATATATATATATATATATATATATATATATATATATATATATATATATATACATATATATATATATATATATATATATATATATATAATGGTTTTGTAAAACTCTAAATAATATATATATATATATATATATATATATATATATATATAAATATATATATATACATATATATAATGGTTTTGTAAAACTCTAAATAATTTTGGGTTCTAGTATTACCTAATAATATTTTGTAAATAAAATTATAGTTTCTAAATATTATAATGACTTGTAAATAGATATGTATTTATAGTTATTCTTTTCCTTAAATCGTAAATCATGACAATTATAGTCGTTTCCTATTTCCTCATCTCTATTGTCGTGCCAAATCTTGATTATGGACTGTTATATATCAAACTAGGCTATTTGGACTTTTCTGGACTCAGTGGAACCGCCTGTGCCATTATTTGGGAACATCTTGTGGAGTTTAGCATCATATCTATTCCATGTCAACACGTTCGTGTCGTGCACGTCGACTTCCAACTAAAATAAGGCGAGTACATTCTCTTATAGTTTTTATTGTCTTGATATCTACTATGTCCGATTCAGTTGTAGTGTTTTACTTGATTCCCGACACGATGGTACACGGACTAGTATACGTCGGATCCTGTCATGAGATGATATTCCTGGGTTACCATGGTATATTGGTACATTGTTCGATCTTATTTCCAGTACTTGTATAGATGCCGATTCCTAAGGAAATTTGCTACCCTGTTAGAGAATCCCGTGTCATGACGTGATATGTCTGAATCCATATACTATTCGGAGATGGGGAGTTATTAGTGGTTATGTGATCAATAACCCTCCTGCATTCCTGTTATTTCTTGTATCATAGCTCCACCCTCACCGCACGTAGGGTGTAGCCTGACCTGAAACTACTTGCCTCATAGCTTTCCATTGTGGCCAGCCTGATCTTGTTTTCTTGCATTTCCTGATTCATAGCCGGTCAAATGGAACAGCCTGATCCGGACCCAAGCCGATCACATAACACAATAATATCTCAAGGCACTGTTTATGTTTACATTGTACATCATATATTCCTGTACTGCTTACATTCTAGTATTTCATACCCTGATATGATATCCAGTTTTATATATCATGTTTATATTCCAGTCTTGATATTCTATCTTGTATTCCGTTATAATTATCTCTTATAGTATTTGTCAATTCATTTGGAACTGCTGTTAGTTTATGTACTCGTTCCCATCCTGACTGGATACGTTGACAAATTTTACGAATTGTTATGCCCCACGTTATTGGACTGGAAATGATGCTAGCTGAGGCGGATCACGATATTCTTTCACCGTGAGTGGTCTTCTAGAAGCTCTTGGCCATTCTTTCTTTATTTTACATTCATGTTTCGTTGTCGATTATGCCTCCGACACATTCTTATCTCATATGTTCATTCGGGATTCTATATGTTATAGTGTTACTGTTATTTCTTCTTATTCATATCTTCCTAGATGTTGTGATTGGAGTACATATTCTTGATATACATCATCTAGATCTTGTTGATAGTTATTGGGTACTTGACATCGTTCTATCGTCGATACCGTAATATAGGCTGGGCGTGGCCCATGTTGTCACGACCTGCTCCCAAATAATCGGACACGAGTCGGACACGTCCAGCCTTCATCGTTAGACACGATGAAGTAAGCTGTACCAATCTCTAGGGAAACTACAAGTCCAGATAAGAATGAATATAAACCACAACATCTATAATATCGAATCCCAGAATCAAAGTACATGTCTAAGAGTTATTACATTTTCTAGCAAATAAAATGTAAACTGATGTCTCTAATACAAAGTCCAAATGAAACTAAAGGGTAGGTACTAGGCCTCCCCAGCCTCTAAGTCCAGAGCAACATCGGCTAGCTCATAGGTGCCTCTAGGCTCCTGCCCGTAATAAGTGTCACAGATAGCCTCCATCTCACCTGCAACATATCCTAGTCAGGAGCGGAGCTAGGTATATCTAAGGAAATGAACATGAACATCATGACATGGAAATGAATACAGGAAAATATAAGTACGAGAAATAAGAACATAAAATGAAACCTGAACATGAATACTGAGAAGTAAATACAGAAAATACAGGGAACATGAAATGAAGCCTGAACATGAAATATACAATGAACCTGACGTGTGCAATATATCGAAATACATCCAAAGTGTGTGATCGGCTTAGGTAGATTCAGGGAACAAGAAATGGTACGGCTTCGGTCGCGTGTGCACGATGCGGAGCCTAAGCTATTCACATGAATTGTAACTCGGGTTTGATCACACACCTGTAGTATTTCTCTTTTCAGACACAAGTAAACTCAGGGAACAAGATACAAGACAATCCCGTGAAATATCGTGTCAACAAGGAGATACAAGCATGAATACAAGACATGAAATAATGAACAAGTCCGAGGAGTATACTTACCTTGCTCAGGGTGATCAAGTGTGGGATGTAGATCTGAGTATCCTCCTGTTATTAGGCACAATTGATTAATTAAGAATCTATTAGTGATTTCTACTATTAACCATGATTAAGTTATAGAGTAAACTAGCTATATTCTATTAGCTAATATTTACCAGATATCTATGGTTTGATATATATAGACATACTCAATATAGTTAATTTAGAGATATATATATATATGGAGACAATGTTTGACATTCCTACCAGTAACAGTTTGATTAAAACAAAACACTGATATGCACTGAACCTATTCAATTTACACTAACTACCATAACAGTCCTCATTAAGCCAGGAGAACCTAACCAAATACTCAACAGCAAACTAAATCTCTGCTGCAACTAAATCTCGGCTTTCAATACTCCCTGATACATGAACAGCTTAAGAATACTAGGGTTTTCAACTTAAAGCGTAAAATTGCACTAGGGAAAATCTGAGTTTAAACATGCCTCAGAGAATTATTGTACAGTCAATCAGAACCACACTCAACACATTGCCAGATTGCACAAAACCTAAGTAGCTATTTAGCCAACACAAACTCAAGGTAGTAAATACATAAGCTACATATTGAATTTTAAAAATCTCCAACAGCTACTAGGCCTATTACTCCAGGACTGCTCTCACAGCAAGGAATAAGACAGCCCTGGACTTCAAAATAACTGAACCTGTTTTGAATGTAACGGCTAACTCAAATATCAGGGATCAAAATAAAAAGTGACTGAACACATCAAGAATCCCATAGAACCATCGAAAATTATACAGAAAAATACACACTTAAAATCTCAAAAAATTATACAAATAAAATCAACTATACACAACAACTGATCAACCATACTGTATTCCCCTGCCTGGATACGCTACCAGTCACTTCGGACACAGCTATAGGTCAGTTGCCTGGACATGAGCAAGCCTTGAACACGCACTCCATATACTGCTACATTCCGACACACGCCACACTACCTAAAGCTTCAAACACGAACAGAACACTGCTGGACACGGACATGAGAATCGGACACAACCAAACCCCTGCACCCGATCCCACACACAATCCTATCAATTCTTAGATATAGAGTAGAACATAATAAGGAAGGCGAGGTAATACCTGAAGGAGCTAAAAATTGAAGGGAGGTTAACTAGATGTGTCGGACACGTTCTCGCGAATCCAACTAGAATTGACCTCCGACTTCAAAGTCGATCCGAATTGCTACAACTTCGATCAATAATTCCCAGAGATCTGTCACTCGATCACTTGTAATTCATCAATCAGAGACATATACACAACTCTTCAATGCACAAAAGAACACTAGAACAAAACAAACGAAAAGTTGCACTCACCAGTTTCTTATCCAATCAAATGTACACACCATCGGCCAATCGATTCTACTCACAGCACTCCTAACTGTCAGTGAGAACAACATCCGACTTTCGAAAATGATGAATTGATTACAGTAAATAGCAACTCAGGGAACAAGAGACTTCGGTCAGGAATTTTACCAAATAATCGAAGGGACCGATTCTTCGACAAAAATTCGAATCAACCCAGCGATCTTCGATCTGCATGTCAAAACCAAACGAGAAGAGGGAAAGGAGATCAGTGTCACGCCCCAGAACCAGAATACTGGAGAGCGGGGGCAGACACAGCCAGCTACGTATATTGAAATAGAAACCACCTCGATATACGGTCACGGCTGTCTAGAAATATGAGGGTTTACTACAAGCCAACAGTCTCTTATGGTCATGAACAAGATTAATGTCTCAATCTCAAGCAAGTAATATAATTACAAGATGTTTGACCACCAAATATACAATAAAAGGCATCCCAAATATTACATATCAGCTGATCATGAAGCTAGTCGTACAAAATGCTAGGACTAGTAAGAGTTAAGTCATACATGATCAACCCTAGGATTTGTTAATCATGTTTACAGCCCTTAGGCAGACAGTAAGTAAAGTGCATCGAGCTAACAGGTAATCGTCGGCTAAACGCCTCAAAAGAATAGTTTTACAATAGAGTGAGCGAAGCAAAATAGAAAACCCACTCGAAGCCCGGGTTCCTTCTAGTCGCCACCATTGGGCTGGAAGCTTGGTAGATCCTCGGGAGCTGCTCCAAAATTTGGCCACACAAAACCAGCTGGGTCAACCCCAGAAAGAGCAAGTGCCACAAGGGGCCACGAAATAAGAACAAAAGCCAACAATTAGCACAAGAAAATTCTAATATTAAAACTAGAAATTACGAAAAACATGGTAGGGTGATATACGATGAGATAACCATGGAACTATTCCGATAGCCAGGTTACAACCCGTAAACCAAACAAGGACCGGGGTTGTAACCCTTCATCTGAACAGAGCTTGGTTTTCCACCATTTATCGGCAAGATAAGTAATGTAAGTAATCAAGACAGGAAGCAATCTTGCATGGGATCAAGACATGACTAGACTGGTTATACCTCATTCAATCAATCACGGCCAAGCAGATACTACGGCTTACTACTTTAACTAACTAGGGTTATCACAGGCCTAATTACTAACAAGATGCAATGAGATTGTTCCACAGCCACAAGTCCTGCAGACCATCCAGGTTACACAGGACAAAAATTAGGGGTTGAATTCAGGTGGGTACATCGCCCAGAAGACAAATGTACCCTTAGGTGACTTAGAGGGTGCAACACGCGACGGTGTGCTGGAAATGTGCCCTACTCGACGGCAGGCTACAGATCCCAAGAGCGCCCAGGTAACAGGATTGCCTGTAGCTGTGTCATCTCTTCATGACTACTGAGTTATTCTAGTTATTAACCTTAATCCATTTTAGTAGGTACTCCTGACCGTGGTACTCAGGAGTCCCATCCTAGACATGATGCAAGACAGGACAAGTAGATTTAACAAGCAAGCAAGAAAGAACCACCCACTACGGGTCACTGTCGTGTTATGCAAGTTCCTTGCCATACCATGCCATGTACAACAGTCCTTCCAAACATATTAAGTAAAATCAAGTTAATGACAAAAGGCGTAGGGATATAAAATGGGCATAAAATATCTAATAAAATATCAACATACAGGACTATAGAAAGCCAAGCTTAAAGAAATAAGACCAAAACTACAAGAGCCTGCGGGTTAAGCAAGGGGTCAGGGGAGCAGCGTACGAAAAAGTCACGCACGCTGAGAGAGCAGCGTAGATGAAAGTCACGCACGCTACAGGGAGCAGCTGCGTGAAAGTCACGCACGCTCAAGGGAGCAGCTGCGTGAAAGTCACGCACGCTCAAGGGAGCAGCTGCATGAAAGTCACGCACGCTCAAGGGAGCAGCTGCGTGAAAAGTCACGCACGCTACAGGGAGCAGCTGCATGAAAGTCACGCACACTCAAGGGAGCAGCTGAGTAAAAGTCACGCACGCTCAAGGGAGCAGCTGCGTGAAAAGTCACGCACGCTCAAGGGAGCAGCTGCGTGAAAGTCACGCACGCTCAAGGGAGTAGCTGCATGAAAGTCACGCACGCTCAAGGGAGCAGCTGCGTGAAAGTCACGCACGCTCAAGGGAGCAGCTGCGTGAAAAGTCACGCACGCTCAAGGGAGCACCTGCGTGAAAAGTCCCGCACGCTACAGGGGAGCAGCTGCGTGAAAGTCACGCACGCTCAAGAAGACACGCTTCTAACAGGAAGCGTACTCAAGTCTGCGTACGCAGCGCTAAAGAGCGCGCGTAGCTCAGTGTGCGTGAGTTAAACAGCTCTGCACACTGCTCACAGTCTCCTCCAAACAGCAAGAACACTATGGATGACCCAAAGCTTCCAAACATCATAACTTGGCCATCCGAACTCTAAATCCGAATTTTTAAAGTTCCAACTGGAGTGAAACTGAATGCTCTTGCACATGGAAACATCAAAACCCATGAAAATCCAACCAAAACAGCTCAAACCATGCAAAATCTGAAAATAGAAATAACTTAGATCTAGAGCAAAGGAGACTTCAAATCACAAAACACCAAGTTCTAATATTGGTCACCATGTCCTAATCTAGCAAATGAACCAAGAAAATAGGGCTCTCATGAAGTGGCAAGGTGCACTTGCCTAGGGTTAGGAGAGTTGTGGAGGAAGGAGAAGAAGAAGAAGGATGGAAATAAATGGTGGTGGTTATGATGAGAGAGAGTGGTAGGTGGGGGTTATAAAGAGGGGGAGTTGTGGTGGGTTGAGGGGGTAGTGTAGGTTAAGGTGTTCCAATACCAAATAAACCAAACCAAACCAAACCAATACAATCCAAACCAATTAAAACCAAACCATGACAAAAACCCAAAATACGAGAAATATCGAAATTCCACAAATTGAGAAAAAAATAAAAATACATGCCAAAATCCAGATACGAGTATAAATACGAAATACGGGAAATGAGGGTGACAACTCTACCCACCTTAAAAGAATTCCGTCCTCGGAATTTAATCAAGGAGCTAGAGATTGTCACGACAAGCTACATTAAGCACAGGCAAGTTATACTAAGCAGTTCAATCATACAATCATACAATGCAAGCAAGGAAGGAAAAACGTAAGGCATAAGAAAGACATTATACCTCACGAGTCAAACAGGTAGGGATATCGCGATCGGATGTCGTCCTCACGCTCCCACGTTGACTCACCTAGATAGTGATGACCCCAAGAAACACGGACTAATTTAATAGTCTTGTTCTTGAGTATCTTCTCCCTCCGGTCCAATATAGATACGGGCCTCTCCTCATACGAAAGGTTGGTACCAACAACCAATTCTGAATGATCTAGGATATGGCTCGGGTTCGGAATATACCGTCGTAATTGGGACACATGGAATATATCATGCACCTCACTTAGCGACGACGGAAGAGCGAGACGATAGGATACATCTCCTACTCGCTCTAGAATATCGAACGGCCCTATATACCTAGGACTAAGCTTTTCCCGCATGCCAAAGCGAATGACGCCGCGGTTAGGCGAGATCCTAAGGAATACATGGTCGCCGACAGCAAATTCTAAGGGACGCCGATGAGCATCGGCCCAATGGCGCTGGCGGTCCTGGGCAACTCGGAGGTGATCTCTGACCTTCCTGACCACTTCAACCGTCAGGGAAATGAATTCGGGCCCGAGCATCTGCCTCTCCCCGACATCGTCCCATGTTAGCGGAGATATGTACTTCCTGCCATAAAGGGCCTCGATGAGTGCCATCTGGATACTAGCCTGATAACTGTTGTTGTACGAGAATTCCACCAGGTGCAGATGATTCTCCCATGAACCACCGAAGTCAAGGGTACAGGATCTCAACATATCTTCAAGGGTCTGGATTGTGCGCTCTGACTGACCATCCATCTGTGGGTGATAAGCTGAGCTGAATTGAAGGTGAGTCCCCAAACTCTTCTGCAAGCTGCGCCAAAAGTGTGATGTGAATCTTGAATCCCTGTCTGAGGTGATGCTGACTGGCACACCGTGAAGCCTGACAATCTGTCTGAGATACATCTCTGCTAACTGTGCCGTCGACTGCCCAACTCTGAATGGGAGAAAGTGTGCCACCTTGGTAAGCATGTCCACAATTACCCAAATAGCATCTCTGCCGGCCGGAGATCTGGGCAATCCGGTCACGAAATCCATGGTTATATGTTCCCATTTCCATTCTGGGATCGATAAGGGTTGAAGAAGTCCAGCGGGCCTCTGATGTTCAGCTTTAACCTGTTGGCAAACCAAACACCGAGAGACAAACCGGGCTATCTCCCTCTTCATGCCATTCCACCAGATAAACTGACGAATATCTCGGTACATCTTCGTACCACCCGGATGAATAGAATATTGCGAACTGTGGGCTTCTGCCATGACTTCCTGTCTGATATCTCCACTGGGCACACAAAGACGAGTGCCGTGCCGAAGTGTACCGTCTTCATGGATACGCAACTCTGGCCTTCTTCCTGCTTCACACTCTGCTCTGAGTCGCTGGATCTTAGAATCTGCTGACTGCGCCATCCGGATCCTCTCAACTATGCTGGACTGAACCTGTAGGCTGGCCATCAATGCAACGCTGGTTGGAAGAACCACTTCAATTCCCATCTTCTGAAGATCTGCCAATAATTCTGGTTGCACCGTCAGGAAATAAACTCTGGCTCTCCTACTCAATGCATCTGCTACAACGTTGGCCTTCCCGGGGTGATACTGCAAATCCATATCATAGTCCACCAGTAGCACAAGCCATCTTCTCTGGCGCATATTAAGGTCCTTCTGGGTAAAAACATACTTCAGGCTCTTATGATCAGTAAAGATCTCCACTCTATCTCCGTACAAGTAGTGTCTCCACAATTTTAAAGCAAACACTACCGCCGCCAATTCCAAGTCGTGGGTCGGGTAATTCTTCTTATGATCACGTAGTTGACGTGACGCATAAGATATTACCTTCCCATGCTGCATCAAGACACACCCCAATCCTCTGCCTGAAGCGTCGTAATAAACTGTGAATCCTCCGGTCCCATCTGGAAGGGTGAGAATGGGAGCCGTTATCAAACCTCGCTTCAACTTCTCAAATGATTCCTGACACTCTGCTGTCCAAATAAACGGCACATCCTTGCGGGTCAACTGGGTCATCGGCGCTGAAATTCTTGCGAAATCTGAAACGAACCGCCGGTAGTAGCTGGCCAATCCAAGGAAGCTGCAAACCTCCGCCACTGAGCTGGGTACCGGCCATGACTCGATAGCCACAATCTTCTGGAGATCCACTTCCACTCCTCCTCGGGTAATGATGTGACCCAAGTATGAAATGCGATCGAGCCAGAACTCGTATTTACTGAACTTGGCGTACAACTGATGCTCCCTAAGCGTCTGGAGGACGACTCTGAGATGCTGCTCATGCTCTGCTTCACTCTTGCTGTAGACCAGGATGTCATCTAGGAACACGATCACAAATTGATCCAAGTAAGGCATGAAAATGCGATTCATGAGGTCCATGAATACGGCCGGCGCATTGGTCGCTCCAAAGGGCATAACAAGGAACTCCCAATGTCCATACCTCGATCTGAATGCTGTCTTCGGGATGTCCTGCTCTCTGACTCTGATCTGGTGGTATCCTGACTGCAAGTCAATCTTTGAGAACACTGAAGCCCCTCTGAGCTGATCAAACAAGTCATCTATCCTCGGAAGAGGGTATCTGTTCTTGATTGTCATTGAATTTAAGGTACGATAATCAACACATAGCCTGGACGTACCATCCTTCTTTTTTACAAGAAGCATCGGGGCTCCCCAAGGCGATCCACTTGCATGGATGAATCCCTTGGTCCTCAGTTCTTCAATTATCTTGTATAAAATTTCCAACTCTGAAGACGCCATCCTGTAGACTCGCTCTGATACTGGTGCTGTCCCGGGAATCAAGTCTATAGTGAACTCAATCTCCTGCTCTGGCGGCATCCTTGGAAGCTCCTCTGGAAAGACATCTGGAAACTCTTCAACTATCCGGGGTAACTGCACTGCTGCTACTGCCATCCGCAATGCTGGGGAAGATGGCTCTACTACGCCTCTGGAAAATGAAAACTCTGGCTCACCGGGGATACTAAAGAAAAATCTGCCAATATGGCAGTCTATCCTAGCATACTGGTTCCTCAACCAATCCATGCCTAGGACTACATCATAGTCTGCCATAGGAAACTCTATGAATCTAGCGGGGAACTCCCTACCGCTAACTACGATCCGACACAAGAAAAATACTCGATCTACTCACACAAGGCCATTACCAGTAAGTATAGTGAGCCTTAATGATAACGACTCGGGCTCCAATCCTATCCGTGTCGCGAATCGTGCAGACATGAATGAATGCGATGCACCAGAATCAAATAATACCGAAGCCGGAAAGGAGTTGACGAGAATAGTACCTGCCACAACCTCACCTGGTGCAACTTCTTCTTCTATAGCCATCATCATGGCCTGACCTTGTCCTCTGGCTGCTAGTCCCCTCTGTTGGAAACCTCTCTGCCTATTCTGGGTCTGAGCTTGGGCATGTGCGTACTGCTGGGGGTGTTGTTGCTGGAATGCCTGAGACTGAGGCAGCAAGGGCCTCGAAGACTGATACTGCTGCTGCTGAACTGGTGCTGGGGCCGGTCCTCTCACCGAAGAGCTAGAAGGGTTGGATGCTGATGAACCACCCCTATTCGGGCAAGCCCCTATCCTATGATCTGCTGCTCCACAAGCCAGGCACAATCCCTGCGCCCTGTGACAATCCGCCACTACATGGCCTGGCTTCCCGCAATGAGAACATCCCGTCGCGGAAGTCTGCTTCTGCTGCTGCGGGTACGTCGGGGTCGAATGCTGAACCGACGTTACTGAGGCCGCCCGCCTCGGAGTTCCAATGGTCAATCCCCTAGCTGCCGGAGCTGGAGCTGATGATTGGTGCATTTGACTGTGGGACCGCTTCCTACCTCCGGTCCTATCCACGATCCTCTGGAAGGTGTACTCATGCCTCCTAGCTGCTCTTAAGACTGCATCGAATGTCTGGTGCTCGAACTGCTCAACCGCCAACAAGATCTCCAAATACAGTCCCTGCTGGAACCGCTGGGCTCTATCGAGCTCGGTTGCCACCAAGGTGGGGGCAAACCTACTCAACCTAGAAAACTCGATCGCATATCTGTCGACCGTCCTGCCGCCTTGCTTCAAGTTGGTAAATCTGGTCTGCAGGTCGTACCGAGCCACAGCATCAAAGTACTTCGTCTGGAATCTCTCCCTAAACACTGCCCAGGCAATGGGTACCACTAATCCCATGGCCTGTACCGCCCACCAATTGTGAGCTAAATCCAACAACTGCAGGCGTACCACCGCCACCTTCTCATTCTCGGGTGTCCTGGCTGCTTCCAGAACCACCTCGGTATCCTGAAGCCATGCATCCGCGGCAATCGCATCCTCGCTGCCGTCGAAGAAAGGAGGGTTCAAGCGCTTAAAACTATTTGCCGTCTGGTTCCCTGGATGTCCTTCTCGGGTCAAAGCATCTTGAACTGTCTGGTGCAGGGCGTCGCTTCGACGATCCTGGGAAGCTATCAAGGTTCTGATGAGGCCTACTAAGGTACCATCATCTGGCTCTGCGGGCTGGACGGGCCGAACTGGTGACTCTCCTCCAGTGGGTATCACTCTGGAGGCGACTCCGGAATGCTGGGCTTGATCCCCAGGTTGCTGCTGGTCCACGGGAGGTGCTCCTCCTTGCTGATCGGCAGGGTCAGGTACAGTGCCGCTGAGGAAGACGACACAGGGAAACAATAAGAAAAGACCATGACAGATCAACGATACAAGCATGTAATCAGGGCAAGAATTTCAGGGATTTGAAAATACAGGCGGAGATCAAGAGCGAATACTGATTGAGACATCTATTCGGTAAACCCTCACATTTCTTGATTGACAAGACCTGTATGGGCCACCACTTAAACCGTGTCACGCCCCAGAACCAGAATACTGGAGAGCGGGGGCAGACACAGCCAGCTACGTATATTGAAATGGAAACCACCTCGATATACGGTCACGGCTGTCTAGAAATATAAGGGTTTACTACAAGCCAACAGTCTCTTATGGTCATGAACAAGCCTAATGTCTCAATCTCAAGCAAGTAATATAATTACAAGATGTTTGACCACCAAATATACAATAAAAGGCGTCCCAAATATTACATATCAGCTGATCATGAAGCTAGTCGTACAAAATGCTAGGACTAGCAAGAGTTAAGTCATACATGATCAACCCTAGGATTTGTTAATCATGTTTACAGCCCGTAGGCAGACAGTAAGTAAAGTGCATCGAGATAACAGATGATCGTCGGCTAAACGCCTCAAAAGAATAGTTTTACAATAGAGTGAGCGAAGCAAAATAGAAAACCCACTCGTAGCCCGGGTTCCTTCTAGTCGCCACCATTGGGCTGGAAGCTTGGTAGATCCTCGGGAGCTGCTCCGAAATCTGGCCACACAAAACCAGCTGGATCAACCCCAGAAAGAGCAAGTGCCACAAGGGGCCACGAAATAAGAACAAAAGCCAGCAATTAGCACAAGAAAATTCTAATATTAAAACTAGAAATTACAAAAAACATGGCAGGGTGATATACGACGAGATAACCATGGAACTATTCCGATAGCCAGGTTACAACCCGTAAACCAAACAAGGACCAGGGTTGTAACCCTTCATCTGAACAGAGCTTGGTTTTCCACCATTTATCGGCAAGATAAGTAATGTAAGTAATCAAGACAGGAAGCAATCTTGCATGGGATCAAGACATGACTAGACTGGTTATACCTCATTCAATCAATCACGGCCAAGCAGATACTATGGCTTACTACTTTAACTAACTAGGGTTATCACAGGCCTAATTACTAACAAGATATAATGAGATTGTTCCACAGCCACAAGCCCTGCAGACCATCCAGGTTACCCAGGACGAAAATTAGGGGTTGAATTCAGGTGGGTACATCGCCCAGAAGACAAATGTACCCTTAGGTGACTTAGAGGGTGCAACACGCGACGGTGTGCTGGAAATGTGCCCTACTCGACGGCAGGCTACAGATCCCAAGAGCGCCCAGGTAACGGGATTGCCTGTAGCTGTGTCATCTTTTCATGACTACTGAGTTATTCTAGTTATTAACCTTAATCCATTTTAGTAGGTACTCCTGACCGTGGTACTCAGGAGTCCCATCCTAGACATGATGCAAGACAGGACAAGAGGATTTAACAAGCAAGCAAGAAAGAACCACCCACGGTGTCAAGGCAAGTCAAGTTAAGTTATCAAGATAAATCATGTCAGGGTACTTGTCGGAAGTGCGCCACGACGGGCCACTATCATGTCAGGTTGGTCAGTTAGGAGTACACCACTACGGGTCACTGTCGTGTTATACAAGTTCCTTGCCATACCATGCCATGTACAATAGTCCTTCCAAACATATTAAGTAAAATCAAGTTCATGACAAAAGGCGTAAGGATATAAAATGGGCATAAAATATCTAATAAAATATCAATATACAGGACTATAGAAAGCCAAGCTTAAAGAAATAAGACCAAAACTCCAAGAGCCTGCGGGTTAAGCAAGGGGTCAGGGGAGCAGCGTACGAAAAAGTCACGCACGCTGAGAGAGCAGCGTAGGTGAAAGTCACGCACGCTACAGGGAGCAGCTGCGTGAAAGTCACGCACGCTCAAGGGAGCAGCTGCATGAAAGTCACGCACGCTCAAGGGAGCAGCTGCATAAAAGTCACGCACGCTCAAGGGAGCAGCTGCGTGAAACTCACGCACGCTCAAGGGAGCAGCTGCGTGAAAGTCACGCACGCTCAAGGGAGCAGCTGCATGAAAGTCACACACGCTCAAGGGAGCAGCTGCGTGAAAGTCACGCACGCTCAAGGGAGCAGCTGCATGAAAGTCACGCACGCTCAAGGGAGCAGCTGCGTGAAAGTCACGTACGCTCATGGGAGCAGCTGCGTGAAAAGTCACGCACGCTCAAGGGAGCAGCTGCGTGAAAAGTCACGCACGCTACAGGGGAGCAGCTGCGTGAAAGTCACGCACGCTCAAGAAGACACGCTTCCAACAGGAAGCGTACTCAAGTCTGCGTACGCAGCGCTAAAGAGCGCGCGTAGCTCAGTGTGCGTGAGTTAAACAGCTCTGCACACTGCTCACAGTCTCCTCCAAACAGCAAGAACACCATGGATGAACCTAAAGCTTTCTAGCATCATAACTTGGCCATCCGAACTCCAAATCCAGATTTCCAAAGTTCCAACTGGAGTGAAACTGAATGCTCTTGCACATGGAAACATCAAAACCCATGAAAATCCAACCAAAACAGCTCAAACCATACAAAATCCGAAAATAGAAATAACTTAGATCTAGAGCAAAGGAGACTTCAAATCACAAAACACCAAGTTCTAATGTTGGTCACCATGTCCTAATCTAGCAAATGAACTAAAAAAATAGGGCTCTCATGAAGTGGCAAGGTGCACTTGCCTAGGGTTAGGAGAGTTGTGGAGGAAGGAGAAGAAGAAGAAGGAAGGAAATAAATGGTGGTGGTTATAAGGAGAGAGAGTGGTAGGTGGGGTTATAAAGAGGGGGAGTTGTGGTGGGTTGAGGGGGTAGTGTAGGTTAAGGTGTTCCAATACCAAATAAACCAAACCAAACCAATCCAATCCAAACCAATTAAAACCGAACCATGACAAAAACCTAAAATACGAGAAATACCGAAATTCCACAAGTTGAGAAAAAATAAAAATACATGCCAAAATCCAGATACGAGTATAAATACAAAATACAGGAAATGAGGGTGACAATCAGAAATGAACAAGTCTCTCTCTCACGAAATCGAGATGCTTACCTAGTCGAGAACGCGAACAAGAATGACGATCTACAAAGAAGAATCGCTAGAAGAGTTGAGATCTGCTGTCGTGGAGGTCGTCGTGACGACGGATGTCGCCGAAACTGGAGCTCGTACTGGATGGACAAAACAGTGCTAGGGAAGGTCGGTCACTGCGCACATAGTCGGATGTCATCGGAGGAAGGGGTCGTCGCCGTCTCTGCCATGGCTGCGGTCATCACTCCGATCGGCTAGGGTTTAACGAAAAATTAGGGAAAAAGAAATTATGAAGAATGAGAGCTCAGCTCTCTGTAGTTAAACCGAGAGTGTGGAAATGACTCTCTCTCTCTTCACTGAAGAGGAATAAATAGGAAATAAAAAAGGATTTAAGCAATAAACCCCCCCACTATTCGGTCTATTAACACTTAAGCCCCTGCCCTTTTCACATATTGCATAAATCTTTAAAAATTAGTTTGAAAGGGTGGGGACCACTAATTGTTAGTTATAACAAATTTTTAAAATTTGAAATCCTGCTCTTATTTTATTTCCCTCCAAAATAGATATAAACTTATTATTTGAAATCGCTTAAACAATTAATCATTAATCAGAAAATAAATTTAGGATTTTGAAAATACTGAAAAAGTAGAGTGACACATGTACTCGTGCCTGAATATCCGGGTGCGGGTCGTGACACTTCTTAGGCACAAATAAGACTGGTTCTCCCCAGGGTGAAGTGCCACTCTTGATAAATCTATGAGCCTTGAGCTCGTCGATCTGGTCATTTATCTCCTTGGACTCCTTGAGATTTACTCGATAGCAGTGTTGAGAGATGGGTGAAGAGCCAGGGACTAGGTCGATAGAGAATTCCATATCTTGGTCAAAGGGCAATCTTGGAAGTTTGTCATAGAAGACGTCTATGAATTCTGCTATAATAGGGTGAAGGGGTACGGTCTACTCGATGATGGATGAGAAGCTGACGCTTTTCATGCTCTCTGGTGCTCTAACAACCTTGAACTTGGGTTCTCCAAGTGGACTAAAGATGACACTACCTCGATGACAGTCTATCAAGGCATGTTGTTCACTCAGCCAGTCCATTCACAAGGCTATATCATAGTTGGGGAGTGGCATTACAAGGAGTGGTGTCAGAATTTGTGTTCTGAGATGGTGATAGGGCAGGTACAAGTCTCGGTGATTGATATGGGTCCTCCGCCAGTCATAACTCTATATATTCTCTTACTAAAACCAATGACTAACTCATGTACAGAAATAAAGTTTATGGATATAAATCTATGAGATGCTCCAAAATCAAATAATACAAGGGCAGGATGTGAATGTAATAAAATAGAACCTATGATAACATCTCCAGTTGGTTCCGGCTCGGCTCCTCTACTGTTAAGGCAAAAGCTCGTACAGCTCTCTGTTGATCTTGGCCGAATTGCTGCTGCTGGGTAGGAAGTGGAGCCCTCTGCTGTCCTGCTCCAGTTCGAGTGAAAGTCGTAGGATAGTCTTTCACTTGATGGGTGGCAGACCCACAAGATAGACAGTGTCCCAAACTCTTCCTCTAGATTTTGTATTGTGTTTGGGCCTCTTGCAGTAAGCGCAGATGGGTGCTTTCTGCTGCTGGTGCTGGAGTGCTTTGTTAGGCATCCTAGCCTGCTGATGTTGCTGCTGATGAGGTTGTTGGGGGTGAGGAGGCCTGTGATTGTTGGGCTTCTTGGAATTGGCCTGGAAGTTGCTAGACCCCGAAAAGTCTCTCTTAGGACGAGCAGACGAGCTAGTTTTGATTCCCCATGCCACCTTCAGCATCTTCTCATAAGTTTTGGCACCATTTATATTAACAAGGTATGAAGCTCCTCTCGTATTCTATAACAAAATCTCTTGGCACGGTTTACGGGGTTGGATACCATGGAGGTTGCAAATCGATTGAGCCGACTGAAGTCTATTGCGTACTCGTTGATTGTACGGTTTTCTTACCTTAGATCTTGGAATTTCCACCCCATATCTTCTAGAGCTGCCTCTGGAAAGAATTTTCTCTTGAACAGCTTCTTGAAGGTGTTCTAAGCTATCCCCTGGATCTGGAACCATGGTTCGTTTCTGAACCAGATGCTCGCCAAGTCCGCATCTGAAGTGCTACGACTTCAATTGTAAAACCACTAAATTTCTACTATGATTTTTTAATAAATATGGTATTAATTTTTGTACTTCGTATTTGTACGTCGCGTACGAGTTTGCGTTTCATAAATTTCTCGTCAAGTACGGGTAAGTGCGAAGTACATATTTTTATAAAATGTTTTAATTATATAGATGTAAAAAATATTTCAAAATAATAGACGATAAATATTTTATATTGCTTAAAGTTGTAAATGTGTCGCACCGAGGATTGCCAAACTTTATTTTTATTTAAGAAATGCTATTTCATTTTATGGTACAAGTATAACTAGTAATTTAGAAAAACTGTATTTTATGTAAGTATTATTTTTGCATGCGAGTGTATATATATTTGTATTTTCGAAATTAATTATTATCACTAATATATTATTTTGAAAAAAGTATATTAAATAATGGTTAATTTAATATGTAATTAATTATGGTGATTGAAGTTGGAAAAAAAATATATTAAGTTATTTAAATACAGTTTAAATTAGAGGTAGAATCTATCTACATTGGATTATATTTGATTGAGTTACTTTTAAATCAATTTGAATTAAATAGTGGAAAATCCAAGGGGAATTAAAACTCTTCTTAGTCCTTATCTAGATAAGACTTTTGTAAACCCCCTGATTTTTCAAAATAAATATTTATAGAATTTTTGGATTTTTAAATAACTATTTATTGACTTATTATATAATTTGTATTATTTTACATATATTTAGTATAGTGCTCATTAGTGAATTTAGTATAAAAATATATAAAGCTATTTTTCTAGTACATTAAGGATCTAAACTGTATTATACATTTTTTCTCAAAATTTTAGGATTTATTTCATAAATTTTATTACTTTTTACATGTTACTTATATTGTACACTATTTACATAATATAAAATAAATGTCAAATTAGTATTAAATATTTCAGCTTGTATAAATGAGATTAGATGAAGGTTGTTTAAAAAAATATTAACTTTATTTATTATCTATAGTTATTTTAAATAATATTATAGATAATTTAGATAAATATAAATAATATTTTAAATAAATACTAATCCTACTTCTACTAGGAAAACATCTCTATCTATATCCTATACTAACAAGGCAAACTCCAATTTATTTAAATCAAATCCTACCTAATTTAGGAGATAAATCTAAAATAAATACCTATATAAACCCAATACATTCCCCTTCTATCAGACATAATTCAAAATTATTTTTAGTCTAATAGAAACTCTAAAATTCGTCATTAGAATTCAATCCCATTTTTTAGCAGCAAGAGCAACTTGGAACGACGATATCTCCTAGCTCCGAACTCCGTTTTGCCTCCAGTTTTTTTTTAAAGAAGCGTATCGAGGTAAGGTTTCCAAAAACATATTTTAATAGACAAAATTCGTTCTGTATATTTCTGTAAAACTATTTGAGTATTAGATGTCCGAAAAATAAACGTATTCGATATTTTCGTGATTTCAGGAGATTTCGGGCACGAAAATACGATCCGTTTAGTTTTTCGGAAAGCTGATATGAAAATCTATACCATATCCTAATTTTAAAATTTATTAAATAAATCTAGTAGGTACAGTATTAATTATAATTAGATAATAGACTAATTTCAGCATCCGGAGATGTTTGTTTGGACCTTAGTTCCTCGGCAGCCGTTGTTCCATCTACTTTTCTGTCTGATCTTCGCTACCATAGTGCTCAGGATTCAAGCAAGTATACCTTGCTAATTTACTGTCATATTATTTATCTTCCGTATTATTTACTTTGTTTCATATTGTTAGTTTTTTTTGTTATAAATTGCGCGTCCAAGCCACACTTGGGTGCAAGCGACTCTATTAGTCGTTTTACTTTACTATATGCATGTTAACTTAGTGTTAGCGGACTATCTTCTTGTTGGGGGATATTTTTATATCTCCTTTCGCCATGACACTCACACTACACGGTATAAGAGATTTTGCTAGGGGCATGACTTATGGACTGGCCATCTTTATTGTCGTGTGATGGATAGATCATAACTGCTACGATTAAGGTATAGAGACTCAAGCAGTTACAAAACTGGACGGGTCATGGACATGACTTGGTCAGTGTGGGAAATATTGGAGGAGGATAGTCGCAAGTGCGTATGGGAATCCAAACAGGTAAACCACAGTCTCCGGATGGAACTGTGGCAATTTATATTTGCAGATGCCCTCTGACATCTTGGACGTTACGGACGGATACAGATGACTGGATGCCAGTTACGTACATGTAGCCTAAATCCCACCCATACGCATGAAAGTTGTCCTCTAAATTGTACAATAGATGGTTAGCATTCCCTTTTGCATATTGGTGTCTAGGAGGGCCTTACATATTATTATTATTATGACAGTTCATATTAGCATGTTCTTCCTGTATCGTGTTATGTCCCTCTGAGGACCTGGTGATCTCTCCAAGTGTGTGTTCATATCTTCCGTAGGTATTCTAGCCGAGGTCATGGTCTTCTCCATTTCTTCGAAGATGACGTGCCTTGGACCTTTCCGGCTACTTTCGCCAATTCTTTCGTATGTCATGTATCTCTTTTCTTTTTATTAGTTGGTAGTGGATTTGTCTCCGCCCAACTACATGTAAACAGACAAATTCTTACTTATTTCTATAAAAGCTTGATTTTATTTTATGGATGAGAATAGTTAGCTGTGGTTTACTGTATTTTACAGCTTACGTATATTTATTATACGGCTGGCATGTCTACGTTTCTAGTCCTTTTATTTTGGGACTGGGGTGTTACATCAACCTTGAGGTCGTTTGGAAGTTGAGCGATGCTAAGAAGACGCTCCATGTCTTCCAGCCATTCATCAGCATAGATGATACCCTCGGTTCCCGCGAAGGGTCCTGGTCCCAGCTTCTTGAAGTTCTCGATGGTACCAACCTTGACCTAGGTAGCAGGCATCTAGTTAGTCGGGATTGCATCTCCTCTCTCTAGGAAAGCGATGGCAACATTGTGGGCGTTCTCCATACCCTCTCTCATAATCGTGATCTGCTCGCGATGAGCCTCAGCTTGGGCTCTCTGGGCTTCTAGAACACCCTAAAGCAAGGTTAGGAGCTGGGTGGGGTCAAAAGGGCATAGCTCCTACATGTGGAATGACATGTGGGACCACACCAGTAGGAGGAGGTGGTGGCATGGTCCTGGGAGGAATAGGTAGCGCGGCATAAACTACGGAAACATAAGCAGAATAGAGAGGTAGTGGAGGATAGGGATGGGCGGTAAGCAGTTGTGGAGGTGGTCCAGTTGCTGACTCTACAGGTCGGTGCTTTGAGGATTCAGCCTCCTCAGAAGCGTGGCCAGAACGGGTGGTTCTTCCCTTTAGCATTCTCTGGAATGGTAAGGAAGCAACATAAGCAATGCAATCCAACTAAGTTACACACATAAAGAAAATATTTTGAATCAAAATTGGTCCTATATTGTGACGATTCATAATGTTTCAATGTTCTAATTATTTCTAGTTAGTTTTCCTAAAGTTGTTTGTCGACCTGCATAGGCCACCACTAAAAACATGTCACGATCCGATCCCAAGATGTTTGGGTCAAGTCGGATCATGTCCAGTCTACGTCGTGGTGAGACGACGATAGTAAGCTATCTGATCAATAGTGGAACTCAAACGTCAAAACATTTAAATTTGTAGAAATTTAAAAACTTTTTATTTAATAATTCAAAACACAGAAGTCTTAGCCGAAGTTAAAAACAAAATACTGAAACAACTTAAGTTGTAACTAAAATTACAACTTCAAATACTGTTCTGGAAAAGAGAAGCTAAGCAAATAAACACAACAACTACAGGCTAACTAAGTAGTCGGTTCAGGTGCCTCCGGGGCGACTATCTCCAAGGTAGGTGCCAGTAACTCCTCAGGGTAAAAGTCGGGATCATAATAGCTATTAAAGAATAGATTTTCGTCCTCAAACTCGCCTATGATGAAAAATGGGTTTCCAGTCAGGAATAAACAAGTACACAATTCCAAACTCTAACATTTTAAGCAATAGTTGAAAAATGCATATTTGAAATAATTAAAATATTTGATGCAAGAAAACAATTGAAATATTTTGATGCAATGGAAACAATTGAAATATTTTATGCAATGTAACAATTGTGATTTGAATAGGTAGACATTTATGACCGGCTGGTAGGTTCAATTTATATTCTAGCATACGATCCGGCTTCAGCACACGTCCAAGTGTGGCTTCAGTTATCCACAATAATTCTAAAGGGGGTTGGTCACAAGTTCTACACTACTCCCCAATCCCCGCATCAATATTTGAGTTCATAAGGAAGAAATTTGTGGTGCAATGTGTCAATATGCAATAAGAAAGAAAATAAACTAGAATCCAGTAGTGTACTTGCCTTGAGTTCCGTAAAAGGAGAAGGGAAAGGTGGATCCCAGTCTAGTCCTCGGAACCCTACATTTAATTAAAATGATGTATTAGTTCCAATATAACCATTTCTATGGTATTCTAGTTGCAATCTCTAATATTGGTACTAGTCAATTTTCTGGTTTAATAATTACACTAACGATTTATTAACTCTAACACTGCTTTACACTAGTTGTCAATTTGTATAAAAGAAGTCCGATTACATTTATTTGGAAAGAGTAGGCATCTCGATTTATTTGGAAAAGTTGTGTTTTATATTGTATATATAAAACTATGGTTTTCCCTTTTAATGACAAAATGTGAAGTTGTTGATATAAATATAAAACTTGTATTTTTAAGGCGTTCTAATTTATGCGAGAAATTTTTTTATTTTTTTTTAGAAAATAACATTTTCGGTTTTAATTGTAGGCAAACTAGCGTGTGATACTAATAATATAATACACAGAAAAGAGCTACGCTACTCCTAAGCAACACAATACTGGGCTCAGAGAAAGAAAAAAAAGGCTTTATGCCCTTACAACATATTTATGATAAATAAATAAATAATAAAAAACCTAATCTACGCTGCGATGATCTCCTAAAGTCGGGAACAGTCCATTCAGAATGCACAAGTGCCTTACATCTAAAATAAAGAGCGCCAAGTAACCAGTTCTACAGAATCTAAAATAATTTATAGTCGCAACGTACGGACAAATAGTCTCAGACTTGGTCACACAGTCACATATTGCAAATAGCTTATGCCTCAACGTACGAGAATACTTAGTAGCTTTTGCATTTCGCTAAAGGCGCATTCGACCATTTCGGTCATCGCCATGGTGGATACAATAAGTCTCAATTTAACCTAAAAATATGCCAACATAAATAAACCAATAAAATGTAAGGTATACATTTATTAAAGTATATTTCATAGCGACCAGGTTTTCAAAAATAGCAATAATATATACGTATATATATTTTTAAATGAGTTACAATATTATGAGTATAATTAAAACATAATTTTCCTTTTAAAACATACAAATTAATATACAAAAATACACCTTTATGTTAAAACATTATATATATATATATATATATATATATATATATATATATATATATATATATATATATATATATATACTTTCCAGCGCAGCTATCTTCTGCTCTCGACAGAACCATAGGGTTTCTGCAAAGATTTTCTAGGGTTCCACTAAAAAAAATGGTTCTTCCGAACGACATCGATCTTTTGAACCCGTCGGCCGATCTCGAGAAGAGGAGGCACAAGTTGAAGAGGCTCGTCCAGTCGCCCAACTCGTTCATGGATGTCAAGTGCCAGGGTTGCTTCAACATAACTACTGTGTTTAGTCACTCGCAGACCGTCGTAGTTTGTGGAAATTGCCAGACTGTGTTGTGCCAACCTACTGGAGGCAAGGCTAGGCTCACTGAGGGATGCTCCTTCAGGAAGAAGGGAGATTAAATGATGGTGTGTATTTTTTAAGTGCTCATTTTTTAGATTACCCAAGGTAGTTCTAAATATGGACTTGAGAACCTAATGTGTTAAGTTTATCATCTTTTGTGTCAAGATTTTGATTTATGGTGGTAATTTGGATTTGTTAGTCTAATATTTTAGGGATTTCTGGTAAAAATATATATTAAAAATAAATAAATAAATAAATAAATTATATATATATATATATATATACATTTATAAAATGTAATACATATATTAACAGAACTACACAAACTAATTCTAGCAAAACCCAACTTCACAAATTTTAGCCAAAACCTCACAGAACAACTACAGAACCATAATTCCGAGTCCAAAATCAGATTACAACCAATTTCTAACAGTGCAACCAACACAACAATTCCGGCCAGAGCCAATCTTCACAGAAAAATACCCAAGTCCGAAATCGGACTAACGATTCCACAATCGTTCCGAGTATCCACACAAGCAACGTAAAATAATCAAATCCTGCAGCGGGATCGTTACCGAATCATCATCGACTACTATGGGGAGGGACGAACTACTCGGTTTAGGAATTATACCGAAAGTTTCATGTCAGAATCCGAAGGGTGGCCTCAGACTCGGATCGTGGCACATCATTACCGGCTCGAAGGCGTCGGGAACACGTCGGGACAGGAACGAAAGTGGCCAGGGGCATCGTAGGGCTGACCGCGGGTCGCAGATGGGTCGGGTCCACAGCAGGGTGCCGGCCGGTCGGGACAGCGACAATAGCGTGGGCCGTGGGTCCGACGTTAAGGTCGGGCACCGGTGGGTGCTGCCTGCTAGTCGGGCGAACAAGGGGTCTGGCGTAAGGGCTGACCGCAGATCAGGCGCCCACGACTGCGGAAAGGCGGAGGCGGCCAGAAGGGGGTCTGGAGTGGTTTTAAGAGGGGAAAAGATGGAGGAATAATGGAGAGGATGATGGGGTTGATGTTGTAGCTATTGAAGAAGTGGAGGAGGAATATATGTGCTATCTAGTGGTGGTAGTAGAGATTAGAGGAGTGGCAGAGAGGAATTTGGGGAGTGCTAGTGATGGTGAGATTTTTGAGGGATGTGTTTACGTGCAGAGATAATAGAGGGGGTTGAATGAGTGAGTGAGGAAAATGGGTTTCGGCTTTTTTTTTTTTTGAAAAAGGTTTGAATTTGGGAAAGAAAATGGTTGGGCTAGGGTTCAGCAAAACACAACCCAATAAACAATAATTCTAATTTAAGAAAAAAGTAATTTAATAACCGACTAAATAGTAATAATAATAATAATAATAATAATAATAAATATTATCCTAAGATTACACTAATAGGAATTTAACCTAAATTAATTAAAATCAAAATTGGGTTTTACGTACTCTTTAGTCAACGGTACGCCTCGATTTGCGTGCCACGAGTCCAAAATTTGGAGCTGTGACTTTCTATAGTAAAAACTTTTATATTTAGATTTTATTTCAGATTATAATTAGATTAAATTAGGTAATTTATATGTTTGTCCATAATTTGGGGCTTAACCTTGAATCTTGGAAGTCAAAACTATAAAACTAGATCTAGAAATCCTAGAAGTATGTAGACTTGTTGTTTAGGAAACCCATGTGTCCCATGTGAAACTAGAAGACTAAAATAATTCTTTAATTATGGGTGAACTTTGACAGGTTTTGATATTGCAAAGTTAGCGGTGCCACGACCCGTACCTACTTTCCGGAATACGAGTACGTAGCCAAGTCCAGCCTACGCCGCAGCCTCGACGGTAGTACACTGTCCAGGTCTCAATTCAAATACAACAAAATTATATCTAATCGTTCATTCACAACAACTGTTCCATTTATAAATCTGATAATACATCAACATGATATTCGGAACAAACCCACTAAATAGGTAAATTCACATTCTATCTAGAATCTACGGCTGGCCTCCAAGATATCTATCTTCACCGTATGGTCCATAGCGCAAAAGTAGGAAGCATGACAAATCACCAACAACGATTCCGTCACAAAAAAGCAAAGTACAACCCTATTGTAATAATATAACTTAATACAAAATAAGCTAGACAAGTAGAGGTGTAGTAGAGAATAAAGAAAACATGTATATGAACTGAGAACAATAAATATGTATAAGAAACTATTAGCAAGAACATGTATAAATAAGACAACTAGCAATAAATATGTACAAGTAAAATAGACAGTGCATTTGAAATACCTTTCGACATATGAACGACTGAGCTAATACGGCACATCATAGATGGCTATCTATATTATAAGATATGGCTAACCCATAAGTGAGGTGTATGACTTAGATATCTATATTAACATTCATTGGAGTTTGTTCACATACCTACTGAGCATTTTCCCTCCCGATACTCTAAACAATCAATAAATGAGTAAAGATGCAACAAGCCTACTGTGTCACAATCGTGTCTCAACTAGATACTCAACAAAACACAATAAAGAATAGTATTATAATGTAATAAGAACGTAAAGCAATAGTGTACTTGCCTGAATTCCTGAACGAATTGGCTTCACAGGTTGATAACAAGATAAACTCTAGCCTAGAAGCTCTCAAACCATACCATATTATCGTACCACAAACCCGTGCATGAATAACCACAAGTTAAGATCTAAAATCCCATTCTAAAAGTCATAAAAATTGGCTAACCTAATTAATTATATTTAATGCTGTAATAAATCATTTAAAATACTAATTTAATCTAGTTATATTCTGAAATAAAATTTAAACACTAATTTTGGCTTTAGAAAGTCACGATTCCCTTTTCGGAACCTATGGCACGCAAATCGAGTTATATCATTGACTAAGTAGTCAAACATTACAAACTCAATAATTTGAGGGTGCATCTTAGTAGATTTCAGTGACACAAGTGCACTGGAATCGATCGTGCCACAAAATCATGATTTGGTCAAAAGTTATAGCCGTTATGGCTAATTATGACCAAATTGGTGAATCATCGATCAAATCTGAGTTCAACAAAATAAATAAAATAATAAACGAATTCATGAATTCATGAAAAAATTATATGTTTTAGATCTTCATGTGAGCTTTCTAAATCTTCAAACAGATCGTAAAATGGTGTTCAAAATCATCCGAAATCACGAAAATAGTACGACACGTCAATTTTTAGACAACCAATACTTAAATAATTTTCCAGAAATTCATACATAAAATTCTGGAAAAAATTATATATTCGGAAAACTAACCTCGATACAGTTCTAACAAAAAAATAGTGCACAAAAAGGATGTCAGAGTTGATCGCAATCGCTCCGCGAAGTTGAAGGATCTCTAAGATCAAACCATAAACAAGGCTGGAATTAAATAGTAGGGTTTCTGAATATATATGTATATAGATAAGGAAAGAGAGGCAGTTCAGTTTGGGCACCGATAGGTGGGCTAGCCCGGGTGGGTGACTGGATAATTACTTATTTAATTTTAGAAAATTATTTAAAAATTATTTTAACTTCAAATAAATTCATATAAATTCTAGAAAAATCCAAAAAAATTATAAAAAATTCTAGAAAATATTTCTAGGTGTCTAGAGCCAAATTAAAAAAATTGGTCTCAAAATATTATTGTGTGACCCCACAGTAAATTTCAAAGTCTATGGAAAAATAAATTCTATGGATTTTGATTATCTAAAAATTCTCAAAAATTTCAAAAAAATTTAGAAAAATCCTAGAATATTCCAAAAAATATTTTTAGTCATCTAAAGCCCGAATAAAAATATTTCGTCTCAAAATAATCCCGAATGATTTTACAGTAAATCCTGAAAAGTCCTTAAAAATAATAAACCATTAAATATTAAATACCTAAATCCAAAAATTCTAGAAAAATATAAAATAGATAAATAATATATCTAGGGCTACCTGGAGACCATGGTGACCATAAGTTACCTAAATTTATCATACTTCACCTATAGGCTTAGGTACGACCTCCTTGTGATCCCAAAATCAAATCCTTAGTTAAAATTTACTAACATAAATATTTAAATAAACAAAAATTTAAAAATTTTGGAACATGGATTACAAATCTACTCACCTTAGAAATTTTTTGAGGAATTGTCCTCAAAATTTCAAATGATGTGAGTAGGCACGATTAAGAATATAATCAAAAAATGATACGATTAATGATCAAAATTAGAAGAGCATAATCGCGGATAGAATTGAAACCCAAGACACGATGTGATTGACACGGTCAATTATTTAAGCACGATCATAGAATCAGAATCTATATACGATTATGAATCCAGTGGATGAAATCAAAATAGGTTTAAATAATTTCTTGTAAACCAAATAATGATACAAAAATAAAATATAAGAAGGAAAGGTTCAAGAAATGAAAGGATAAGAACAATTAAATTTTTAAGTAAGTGTGCATAAAATTGCGAACCATGAATATCAATAGTTATATACCAAAAAGGATGTAGTCTCTATAATATTCGAAAATCGTATTTATACATGAAATTATTTTGCCGAAAATTTATGCCTCTTCAGTGTACATCTAGATGCAGTAAAGCCTTGATTTTGTGACTGGAATATGATATGGTATCGAATATTCTATTAACTTTATCCAATATTGACATAATAACTCAAAGATCAAATAGGAAAACTAGGACATATTTTTAATAATGTTCGATAACATACGCTTACTTGAAATTACTTCAACATAAGGGTCATGTCGTGCCATGTGCTGCTAACGACAGTGAATCCGCAGTCTCGATAATTTGAATAAATGGCGACAGTGCGCATATACCTTGCCATTGTAAGTTTATCGAATATTCTTTCAAACTCTGTCCATAAGAAAAAAAAAATTCAAAAAAGCTTCTAAAATTCAAGCTCCAAGATAATTGTAATAGGAAAAGTGTAAGTATCTATCCTTGAAGTGAAAGTATCAATTTCTGAAAATTATACAATTGATTAGGAAGAAAACGATCGAAGACAAAAGCAATATGAATCATATATATCTTGAATTTTAGCAAAACGAACTTGAAATTAATATATGGATAATTGAATCAGGTTAGGCTCAAACTCAATGGATGGAACTAAATGTTGACTCTTAGAATAATAATTACTTATGGCCAATGGAAAATAAATAAGTAATACAGACTTACGATATGATGATGATATTCAGAGAGGGCAAAAAATAAAATTGCACAAATGATCAATATTAGGAATTGAATTCTAGGAAGTCCTAATTTACTAGGCGAATAGTCTACCCACCTTTGATCTACCATCGTATCAAAGTGCAATAGTATATCCTTCTGTGGAAATTTCTCAAATATCTAATAGGGTTTAGAATTCAATAAATTCCTACCTAAATCTCATGGCCTATGTAGCAACCTTAACTACCCAACAGTCAAATTGAATAATGGCTTTTCTATGGTACATCTTATCCTAGCCATTCTCCTAGAATCAAATTAATCTTAATTATGAATGAGCACGTCCTAGTCACAGGCTCGCAATAGTACGACCAACTTAAGTACTATCACAATTTCGCACAATTTTAAAAAAATAGACTTGTATGGGCCAACAACAAAAAATTGTCATGACCCATACCAGCTTTTTGAAATATGAGTACGTAGCCAAATCCAGCCTACGCCGCTGCATCGGCGGTAGTATGCTGTCTAGGTCTCAATGCTAATCTCAAATACAACAAAATCATATCTAATTGCTCATTCACAACAACTATTTTTATCAAATTTTATATTGAACTATTGAATTTATAAACCTGATATTACATTAACATGATATTCGAAAACAAACCCACCAAATATGTAAATTCATATTATATCTAGAATCTACGGTTGGCCTCCAAGATATATATATATATATAAATATATATATATATATATATATATATATATATATATATATATATATATATATATATATATATATATATATATATATATATATCTCCCGTATGGTCCATAGTGCAAAACTAGGAAGCATGACAAGCCACCAGCAACGATCCAATCAGAAAATGAGAAAAGTACAACCATATTACAATAATGTAATTTAATACAAAATAAGCTAGACAAGTAAAAATGTAGTAGAAAACAAGAAAACATATATATGAACTGAAAATAATAAACATGTATAAGAAACCCCTAGCAAGAACATGTATAAACAAGACAACTAGCAATGAACAAGTACAAATAAAACAGACAGTGCATTTGAAATACCTTTTGACATGTGAACGGCCGTGCTAATACAGCACATCAGAGATGGCTATCCACATGATAAAATACGGCTAACCCATACATGAGGTGTATGACTTAGCTATCTACATTAACATTGATTAGGGTTTGTTCACATACCTACCGAGCATTTCTCCTCCCGACTCAGTAGACAATGAATAAACGAGCAATGATGCAATAAGTCTATCGTATCACAATCGTGTCTCAACTAGAAACTCAATAAAATATAATAAAAGATAGCATTATAATGTAATAAGAATATAAAGCAATAATTTACTTGCCTGAATTCCTGAACAAACTGGTTTTATAAGTTGATGACAAAAGAAACTCTGGCCTAAAAGTTATCAAACCATACCATACCATTGTACCACAAATCCGTACACGAATAACTACAAGTTAGATCTAAAATCTCATTCTAAAAGTCATAGAAAATGGCTAATAGGTTAACCTAATTAATTCCATTTAATTCTGAAATAAATTATCTAAAATCCTAATTTAATATAATTATATTCTAAAATAAAATTTAAATACTAATTTTTGCTTTAGAAAGTCACAGTTCCTTACTCGGGATCCGTGGCACATAAATCGAGGCATACCGTTGACTAACTAGTCAAATATAATGAACTCAATAATTTGAGGGTGCATCCGAGTAGATTTCAGCGCCATGAGTGCACTGGAATCAACCATGACAAAAAATCACGATTTGGTCAAATGTTATTAGCTTATGGCTAACCATGATCAAATTAGTAAATCATCGGTCAAATCTAAGTTCAACAAAATAAATAAAATAATAATCAAATTTATGAATTTTTAAAAAATTTATATATTGTAGATCTTCATGTCAGCTTTCTGAAACTTCAAACGGATCACAAAACGGAGTTCGAGATCTCCCAAAATCTCGAAAATAATACGACGCATAAATTTTTGGACAACTGACACTCAAATAATTCTCTAAATTTTATACATAAAATTTCAGAAAATAAATTACCAAAAAAATACGGCACACGAAAAGGGCGTCGGAGTTGATCGTGATCGCTCCACAAAGTTGAAGAATCTCTAAGACTAAACCACAAAGTAGGCTAGAATTAAATAATAGGGTTTCTGGATATACATGTGCATATATAGGGAGAGATGGGTGGTTTAGCTTGGGCGCTATCACGCCCCAGAACCAGAATACTGGAGAGCGGGAGACAAATACAGCCAGCTACGTACATTGAAGTGAATCCCACCTCGCAATACGGTCACGGCTGTCTAGATGCATGAGGGTTTACTACAAGCCATTAGTCTCTTAGGGTCAAGAACAAGCCTAGTGTCTCAATCTCAAGCAAGCAAGTAAATATAACAAGATGGTAGATCATCAGACATACAAAGTAAGACGTCCCATACATTACATATTCAGATGATCATGAAGCTAGTCATACAAAATGCGAAGACTAGCACGAGTTTAAGTCATACATGATCAACCCTAGGATTTGTCAATCATGTTACAGCCCGTAGGCAGACATTAAGTAAAGTTACAAACGAGCTAACACTTGCTCGGCGGCTAAACGCCTCAAAAGAATATTTTTACAAGGGAGTGGGAGAGGAAAATAAGAACCCACTCGTTGCCAGGGTTGCGCCTAGTGGTCACCATCTGGAAGGAAGGCTGGAAGATGCTCGTAAGCTGCTCCGAAATTTGGCCATACAAAACTAGCTGGGTCAGACCCCAGGAAGAGCAAGTGCCACAAAGGAGGCTACACTTAAGAACTAAAACCAGCATATTAGCACATAAAGTTATAGATGAAATAATATAAGACGAGTTAGAGAAAATAGGGTGATAAACGATAAGAGGACTAAAGGACTATTCTGGTAACCAAGTTACAACCCGTAAACCAAAAAAGGACCGGGGTTGTAACCGTTCACCTGAACAGAACTTAGTCTCTAACCAATTATCGATAAAGTAAAGCATACACAAGCATGTCCAGAGATAGCCATGAACTGGGTCTAGACAAGACCAGACAAGATGGGACTCCTTCCAACATTCACGGCCAAGCAATAGTACGGCTTGATAGTTAACTAACTAGGGTTATCACAAGCCTAGTTACTAGCAAGATGTAATGAGATATCCCTACGGCTACAAGCCCTGCAGATATCCAGGTTATCCAGACGCAAGGTTCATGCTAAGAGTTATCTTGACTTATTAGGTGACTTGAGTGCAACACATGACAGTGTGTATAGTAATCGTTTCATGAAGTGCCCTACATGACAGTGAGCTGGAAATATGCCCTACTCGTCGGCAGGCTACAAGTCCATCAGGAAGGTGCCCAGATAACGAGATTGTTTGTAGCCAAAATATCTCTCTATATGAACTACTTGATCAATCTAGTCATTATCCTAGTCAAATTCAGTATGTATCCCTGACCGTGGTAACCAGGGATACAAGTCCTAGACATGATACGAAATAAGACCAGTAGCTTATACAAGCACATTCAATACAATCACCCATGATGTCATGAGAGTTTACTAGCATGTCCAGTTAGCCGTCGCAACAGCGTTCATGAGTTATCTGTCAAGATTACTTGTCAGAGGTGCACCACAACAGGTCACCATCATGTCGTGTTACTTGTACTTTTTACTTGTTAGAAACGCACCACGATGGGCCGCCATTATGGTTCATTCCATGTCATTTATCATTTCGTGTTCACATACCCTGGTTATGCAGCATATCATTGCACAAGCTAACTTGTAAGTAAGGAAGAGACATAATCCTGAGTGCACCCTAACGGGCCACCGCTTGGAAAGAAATCATTTGTCACGACCCGTACCCTAGAGTAAGGGCACGAGACGTGGGTATGTCCAGCCTACGCCTCAGTGTCGGCGGTAGAACGCTGTCCTAGGTCAAACATCTAACAATATAAAGGTACCTGTACAGTATATACTCTCCGAATGGAGGTGACATAGCAGATACAGTCTCAATCACAACTAAGGTAGAGCGAGATAAAAGATAGGTAAAATATGAAATCCAAAAGAGATACAGCAGATAGAAGTCTAAGTGTCTAAGATACATAAACCCAAAAAATATCTCAAAGCTCAATACAGTAATCCATAGAATAAATACAACTCAGTACAACTGAAATAACTAACTATACAACCTCTACTGTGTCTCCTCTAGGCTAGCTGGCAACCTCCAGGCTATCTGTAAAATTTATCAACAGGTCCAGTCAGGACAGGAACGAGCACATCTCATCTAGAAAACCCAAGTAAATAACAGAGAACTATACAGCAGTTATAGACAGTTATATTGATGAAAATGGCAGTTTATATTCAGGTAATGGTAAGAAAGAGAGTTAAAGTGCAAGGAAAGTAAATACTAAACAAGAGAAGAATCATAGCAATGAAGACTGTAAAAATAGAACTAGCTGAACCAGGGTAATATGATATAAAGTCCAGACAGAAAATATAACCAGTGTAAAACCTATGTAAATCCATTACGGGATGAATCTAATACAAGATGAATCCAGTAAGGAACGATTCCAGTTATAGTGATCAACGATTCCAGGGTGAGTCCAGCCTATACTCTAGCAGTGTGTTTTAAAATACTGAGTTCGACATATAAACGGCTGTGGGTAATCAGGCACATCCCTCACTGATCAGGCGAGAGATGGCTATGCTTCCAGTAGATTCTAGTAGGAAGATTCCAGATTGGGGTATGTCTACATGTCTCACTCTAGTATTTCCTCTCCCAGCAAGTGAATCAAGAATTCCGACACAATGATTCAAGATGAGTCCAGCCAAAATATAATGATACCAGTAAATGATTCCAGTAAAATGATTCCAGTTAAATGATTCCAGTAGGTGATTCCAGTAATAGAGATGATACCAGTAATAGAGGCCAGAAAATAAAAGTGTGTCGTATACATGAATCCAGAAATATCCACACGTGTTGTAACAGAGAATCGCATACAACTAACTAGAACTGAAGTACAGTAATTGACAAGTAAATGAGAGAACTATCAGAGAATGTACTCGCCTGATGTCTGAATGTCTAAGGTAAAGATACTGTCCGAGGAGAGGTGTCTGGCTCCTAATTAGAATAGCACAAGTCACAACATGTCCAGAAGGGTAATATAAAGCACTACAATGCATTCTACATGAATCTAGGTCAAACTAGGCCAAAGTCAACCATTGGTCAACTCTGCTCAACTGCACTAGTCAAACTAGGTCAAACTAGGTCATGTCCTAACCCAGCAAGTCTTACTAGGCCTAACCAAGACTATTCTAGCAAGCACACATCAATACAAGGCTATACAAGCCAACATACACCCAACTCTATATAGCATGCAATTATTCAATACTCAAATAGGCAAGAATTCACATTGGATATACACTAGGTAATCTATTACTTTAAGCTATATATGTATACACATATATACTCATGCACATATTGGTATTCAACATTAGGTCTATAATCATGGCATTTCAAATGGTTATATAAACTTATATATTACAACACAATATGCTAACATATATATAATATACATACATAGCTAAGTTAACTATATTCATAATTACTTATTTAAGAGGCTATGTGTGTGTATGTGAACATGGCAAAGGAGCAAGTGAGGGTTAAATGGGCATACATAGTGTATACATATCAAAGAGTATCAAAGTATAAGTGAACAATATGTCAAGTGTAATAGTGTCAACATAGTGTAAGGGGGTACATGAGGTAATATAGGATTTGTGTTAACATAGAACATTATATCTCATTAACTTGTATATTACATACATTATATCTATTATTACATTACATTCATGCTTGCATTCATTCATCATTCATTTATTCTCTTGCACCACTATATGCATCATACATTACATACTATGGAACCTACATATTCATTACAAGCCATACTTATACATGCTTACATTAGATAGGATACTTACACCTCATACATCATTTATTTAACCATTTACTCATGCTTGCATTCTCTATTTAATTACATAATGTATATACATTAACATGGGTTAAAATCAAATAGAACATTATATTACACACAAAGGTGCATAAAATGCATATGCCGAATAGTAACTTCTACTAATAATCAATAATGTACTATCTCAGCATGAATTAAAATCTAGGATTAAAGTATGTTATAGATCTATGTGTTAGCTTTCCGAAACTTCAAACGGATCGCGTTTTTGTTTTCCGAAACTCCCGGAATCGCAAAAACACCGAGAACGCATTTGTCCTTCGTACAGCTGACACTCAAATAATTCTCCAGAAAGTTATAGAAAGAATTAGGCCTATTAATATATGTTTTTGGAAAGCTAACTTCAATACGCTTCTTTTAAAAAAAACGGGAGATTAAACCGAGCTTTGAGCTAGAAGTTATGATATTTCTAAGTTAGGGCTAAAATTAAAAACGTGGATAAAAATCATGACGGATTTAGGTAGTTTGAGACAAAAGAACACAAGTATATAACATAATATATCAAGAACTCACTCTCTACACTAATATATATATATGAGACACTATAGAACACATCTTTAATACAAAAATATGAGATTAAACATGTAATAATTCATTCATACATAACAACAACACATAGTGTGTCCAAATTTAGGATTTTCCCACATGGACACAACCACAACACAAAGGACACTCCTATGACCTCCAAATGGACACGAAATGGACACAAATAGAGATACAACCATGAGGGTCATTCCTATGGGTTCAAAATAGACCTATATGCATGAGAAAATGAAAAGGAGAAGGGATTTATACCTACCGGTAGATCGAATCGAAGAAAAGCCTTCCCGGAGCGACACCGACACGTAGAGATTCCAAAAGGACACGAACGAGCTCCGAATCCTCCCAAACTTGGGTAGCTTCCTCCTTGGCTAGAATGGAGAAGGAAAGAAGAAGATTTTGTGGTAAAATGGAAGGATTTGGTGGAGAAATTGCTAAGGATTGCTCTCTAGGAATTTGAGGAAGAACAAGAGAGAGTGTGGATGAGAATAATGAAATGAACTTGAGCCTATCCTCTCCCAAAGTGGCTGGCCATATGGGGCTATTTGTCCTATTATGGTAAGGTCCAAAATACCCCCACTAACCTATTCTATTAGTATTAGGAAAGGGCTAATTGGTTGGGGCTAAATTAGTCATTCTAAAGTCTCTAATCACACTAACCTTATCCATAATAATTAGTCTAACCTCTAACTAAAATATTTCTATCATGTGAACTAAAATTAATATCATGTGGGCCATGTCTAACTAGTGTGTGGGTCCCACTAGAGTCAAACTACCCCCGGGTCCCCGTTTCAAGTCGGATTGAGTTGAAATTCGAACCCGACTCAAATAATCCCAAAACAATATCATAAACAATAAAATAAATTTCAAAAATATTTCAAAAATATAAAATGATAAAATACACATGTTTCTGAAAACTGGGGGTGACAAATTCCTCGAAATTAAAACCAAACAATAGTAAAATGTCAAAATCACAAGTCATAATTTTAAATAGTTTAAAAATGATTAAAAATCACCAAAAATCATAATATGAAATAATAATCAATAAATAATAATTATAATTATAAAATTTCAAAATTACTCTCATCTGGAAAACTGGTGTTATAATCCTACCCACCTTATAAAAATTTCGTCCTCGAAATTAAGATGATTGCACCCCCTTCTATGTCAAACATAGTCAAGGGTAAATCACTAGTCAATTTCTCAACATCCAAGTACTTGTCATCAACTGGTCAACTTCTTAGGGTTTTACCTATGCTAGCTATCTAGGTGTTGGCAACTAGAATTTAGCAAAAGAGAAACTCTATAATAGACTAGCTCTTAACTTTCCAATCCTATCAAGTCACCTATAACTAAATACCTACAAGCTAAGCATATGAATATCAAATACCATATATATATATATATATATATATATATATATATATATATATATATATATATATATATATATATATATATATATATATATATATGCTCAAGAACAACAACCCATCACATATATCCTAAGTATATCATCTGTATATATATACATGACTGATCAACCAAGGGTTAAGGCAGACTAAACTTATAAGGGTCTGAAACAATGCTTAGAATAAGGCTAAGGATGAATGGTCTGAATCAAGGGGACATGGTATCTAGTGAAGGGTCTGCACACTGCCTATAAAGGTGATCAACACAAAGGAACTCAACACGAAGAGAACTTAACTAAAATAGAAAACTGAACCAAGTATAAGCTAAACAACATGTTTATAACCCGATACAACAATGGCCTATAGATACCAACTAACCTATATCACATATGCCAATATCATCTGCAATCTATCTATGCAAATAGACCTCTCGGTCTTAGGTGAAACTACAACTATACTCAAAGGCAGGCTCTGGTCATAGGTGCCTCACTGGAAAAGGTAAGGGAAAGTAGTAATAATCATCAAGGCTGTAAGGCATACTAACATCCTATGTGTAACTGGTTGGTATTATAGATAACAGGAGAATTATCTGCAATGGGTTACTATTCTAACACCAATGCTAACTATCACCTCTAGGGTACAGACACTCAACAAGTCATCATACCATTATACTATGAAGGAACTACCTATGAATAAGCTCTACAAAACTAAATATCCCTACTCCTAAGTCATTTATAACAATCAAAAGGGTATGATGTTTAAACCTTCTCAAGATACAATCTGTTAATCATATGCGTCTGTCCAAAATCATGTTGTCCAGAGTCTTCATCATGCTAGTGAGCAAGGCTATGATAATCACAGAGTCCTTGACTAAGGTACGTACCTCTAGGTTCATGGTATTTAAAATTTTCGCACTACTGTATACGACGGCAAAAACCTTAAATTCCCATACCCGAAAATACATCCAAAATTTGACTATATGTCCTCACTATGCCAACTAACACGACTATCGAGGATTCTAGATCCCATGATTTAGGCGACCTAGCCCATATGATTTTCTCAGAAGAAAAACAACACAACAAAAGAGTAACATGACAAAATTAATCAATCAACAAGGAACAGATGGAATCGGATTTCAAGGTAATTATAAAAGACAATTGCGAAAATAAAATTGAGAAGAACGGAACTTGCAGCAAGATCTCCAACGGTCTGTGCATCCTCGACTATCCTAACGTAGCTCGCCCTGTTGGTTTCCTCCAGCATGATGCTGATACTGCACAAATCTCTGCTACTGATGCTGCATGAATTGCTGCTGCTGAGAGAAACCGAAAACGAAGGGAAAAGTCTCTGTACAGACGGAGGTGCACCTCCAAGGTAGCAGAAATGCCAACCTGAGTCGGCACAATAGAAGCTGCGGTCTCGAGGCCCTGATGAACAGGACGAGAGGTGGCCAGCCTCTCGATAGTATCCTCCGAACCGAAGCGATGAGATCGTGTCTTCATAACCATCATGAAGACAGATCAAAACAAGAAGCGATTTCTGAGAATGAAGCAAAAATTCAAAGGAGAACAGTTTATATTCAAGGGAAGTCAATAAGCAACAATTTTAGACAAAAGGAATTGGATTAAAAGTTTTTCCTAATGTGATTGAGTACCTCCAAAAATATCCTAATCCTACTGCAGGCTGTAGTGATACTCTAGTTCGAATACCACTACATAAACTAGACCTGCATGTGCCACCACTAAAAACGTGTCACAACCCGTACCCTAGAGTAAGGGCACGAGACGTGGGTACGTCCAGCCTACGCTGCAGTTTCGGCAGTAGAACGCTGTCCTAGGTCAAACATCTAACAATATAAAGGTACCTGTACAGTATATACTCTTCGAATGGAGGTGACATAGCAGATACAGTCTCAATCACAACTAAGGTATAGCGAGATAAAAGATAGGTAAAACATGAAATCCAAAAGAGATACAGCAGATAGAAGTCTAAGTGTCTAAGATACACAAACCCAGAAAACATCTCAAAGCTCAATACAGTAATCCATAGAATAAATACAACTCAATACAACTGAAATAACTAACTATACAACCTCTATTGTGTCTCCTCTAGGCTAGCAGGCAAACTCCAGGCTATCTGTAAAATTTATCAACAGGTCCAGTCAGGACAGGAACGAGCACATCTCATCTAGAAAATCCAAGTAAATGACAGAGAACTATACAGCAGTTATAGACAGTTATATTGATGAAAATGACAGTTTATATTCAGGTGATGGTAAGAAAGAGAGATAAAGTGCAAGAAAAGTAAATACTAAACAAGAGAAGAATCATAGCAATGAAGACTGTAAAAATAGAACTAGCTGAACCAGGGTAATATGATATAAAGTCCAGACAGAAAATGTAACCAGTGTAAAACCTATATAAATCCAGTACGGGATGAATCTAATACAAGATGAATCCAGTAAGGAACGATTCCAGTTATAGTGATCAACGATTCTAGGGTGAGTCCAGCCTATACTCTAGCAGTGTGTTTTAAAATACTGAGTTCGACATGTAAACGGCTATGGGTAATCAGGTACATTCCTCACTGATCAGGCGAGAGATGGCTATGCTTCCAGTAGATTCCAGTAGGAAGATTCCAGATTGGGGTATGTCTACATGTCTCACTCTAGTATTTCCCCTCCCAGCAAGTGAATCCAGAATTCTGACACAATGATTCAAGATGAGTCCAGCCAAAATATAATGATACCAGTAAATGATTCCAGTAAAATAATTCCAGTTAAATGATTCCAGTAGGTGATTCCAGTAATAGAGATGATACCTGTAATAGAGGCCAGAAAATAAAAGTGTATCGTATACATAAATCCAGAAATATCCACACGTGTTGTAACAGAGAATCGCATACAACTAACTAGAACTGAAGTACAGTAATTGACAAGTAAATGAGAGAACTATCAGAGAATGTACTCGCCTGATGTCTGAATGTCCAAGGTAAAGATACTGTCCGAGGAGAGGTGTCTGGCTCCTAATTAGAATAGCACAAGTCAAAACATGTCCAGAAGGGTAATATAAAGCACTACAATGCATTCTACATGAATCTAGGTCAAACTAGGCCAAAGTCAACCCTTGGTCAACTCTGGTCAACTGCACTAGTCAAACTAGGTCAAACTAGGTCATGTCCTAACCCAGCAAGTCTTACTAGGCCTAACCAAGACTATTCTAGCAAGCACACATCAATACAAGGCTATACAAGCCAACATGCACCCAACTCTATATAGCATGCAATTATTCAATAATCAAATAGGCAAGAATTCACATTGGATATACACTAGGTAATCTATTACTTTAAGCTATATATGTATACACATATATACACATGCATATATTGGTATTCAACATTAGGTCTATAATCATGACATTTCAAATGGTTATATAAACTTATATATTACAACACAATATGCTAACATATATATAATATACATACATAGCTAAGTTAACTATATTCATAATTACTTATTTAAGAGGCTATGTGTGTGTACGTGAACATGGCAAAGGGGCAAGTGAGGGTTAAATGGGCATACATAGTGTATACATATCAAAGAGTATCAAAGTATAAGTGAACAATGTGTCAAGTGTGATAGTGTCAACATAGTGTAAGGGGGTACATGAGGTAATATAGGATTTGTGTTAACATAGAACATTATATCTCATTAACTTGTATATTACATATATTATATCTATTAATACATTACATTCATGCTTGCATTCATTCATCATTCATTTATTCTCTTGAACCACTATATGCACCATACATTACATACTATGGAACCTACATATTCATTACAAGCCATACTTATACATGCTTACATTAGATAGGATACTTACACCTCATACATCATTTATTTAACCATTTACTCATACTTGCATTCTCTATTTAATTACATAATGTATATACATTAACATGAGTTAAAATCAAATAGAACATTATATTACACACAAGGGTGCACAAAATGCATATGTCGAATAGTAACTTCTACTAATAATCAATACTGTACTATCTCAGCATGAATTAAAATCTAGGATTAAAGTATGTTATAGATCTATGTGTTAGCTTTCCGAAACTTCAAACGGTTCGCGTTTTCGTTTCCGGAAACTCCCGGAATCGCAAAAACACCGAGAACGCGTTTGTCCTTCGTACAGCTGACACTCAAATAATTCTCCAGAAAGTTACAGAAAGAATTAGGCCTATTAATATATGTTTTTGGAAAGCTAACTTCAATACGCTTCTTTAAAAAAACGGAAGATTAAACCGAGCTTTGAGCTAGAAGTTATGATATTTCTAAGTTAGGGCTGAAATTAAAAACGTGGATAAAAATTATGACGGATTTAGGTAGTTTGAGACAAAAGAACACAAGTATATAACATAATATATCAAGAACTCACTCTCTACACTAATATATATATATGAGACACTTTAGAACACATCTTCAATACAAAAATATGAGAATAAACATGTAATAATTTATTCATACATAACAACAACACATATTGTGTCCAAATTTGGAATTTTCCCACATGGACACAACCACAACACAAAGGACAATCCTATGACCTCCAAATGGACACAAAATGGACACAAATAGAGATACAACCATGGGGTTCATTCCTATGGGTTCAAAATAGACCTATATGCATGAGGAAATGAAAAGAAGAAGGGATTTATACCTCCCGGTAGATCGAATCGAAGAAAAGCCTTCCCGGAGCGACACCGACACGTAGAGATTCCAAAAGGACACGAACGAGCTCCGAATCCTCCCAAACTTGGGTAGCTTCCTCCTTGGCTAGAATGGAGAAGGAAAGAAGAAGATTTGGTGGTAAAATGGAAGGATTTGGTGGAGAAATTGCTAGGGATTGCTCTCTAGGAATTTGGGGAATAACAAGAGAGAGAGTGTGGATGAGAATAATGAAATGAACTTGAGCCTATCCTCTCCCAAAGTGGCTGGCCATATGGGACTATTTGTCCTATTATGGTAAGGTCCAAAATGCCCCTACTAACCTATTCTATTAGTATTAGGAAAGGGCTAATTGGTTGGGGCTAAATTAGTCATTCTAAAGTCTCTAATCGCACTAACCTTATCCATAATAATTAGTCTAACCTCTAACTAAAATATTTCTATCATGTGAACTAAAATTAATATCATGTGGGCCATGCCTAACTAGTGTGTGGGTCCCACTAGAGTCAAACTACTCCCGGGTCCCCGTTTCAAGTCGGATTGAGTTGAAATTCGAACCCGACTCAAATAATCCCAAAACAATATCATAAATAATAAAATAAATTTCAAAAATATTTCAAAAATATAAAATGACAAAATACCCATGTTCCTGAAAACTGGGGGTGACAAATTCCTCGAAATTAAAACCAAACAATAGTAAAATGTCAAAATCACAAGTCATAATTTTAAATAGTTTAAAAATGATTCAAAATCACAAAAAATCATAATATGAAATAATAATCAATAAATAATAATTATAATTTCAAAATTTCAAAATTACTCTCATCTAGAAAACTGGTGTTACATCATATCATGAAGTGTAAAGTACAATAAAGCCGAAAAGTCATGGCGACTTGCATCATAAAAGAAGGGAATGCAAAAAGGGGAAAAATGCCAAAACAACGGGCGTCCAAGGGCTATGCGCCCACATGGTTCTATGCGCCTGCATGAAGGCTAACATATGACAAGTCGTGCCAAGCCTTGCCGTGGCTCGCACGAATCGTGTCATGATCTTATAATAGTCGTACGTAGAAAACTGTGCCGTGAATAGCAAATCGTGCTAAGTCGTGCCAGGTAGCGCCATGTCGCGCCGCGGCTTCCACGAGTCGTGTCATGCCTAGCCGTGGCACGCACGTGCCGGGTCGTGTCATTCCATGTCATGCCAAGCTGGGGCACACTTGAGTTGTGTCGTGATCGTGTGAGCAACTCATGGGAAAATCATGAAACAGTATGGCAAAAGAAGCAAAATCCACAAGATCACCAAAAAGCCCAAATGAGTGATGCCTGACCACTATGCGCCCAAAGGGGGAGGACTGTATGCGCCCACATGGAGCCCCTTATGTGCCCACATGGTAGCCCTCTATGCGCCCACATGAGGGTAGCAAGACCCTAGGCCAAGTGCCAAGGAACGTGCTGTGACATGCTTAGGAAGTTCATGCACAAATGCAAGGCTATGCTCCCACATAGGGATGCACCTATGCGCCCAAAGGGGGCATACATATGCGCCCAAAGTGGGGGAAGGACTGCTTTGGGCGCATGGCAAGTCCATATGCCCAAGCAGTGTACTATTCATCTTTCCGACGAATTCGGGAAGAACGAACCATGGCCGAAAACTTTGAAACTCTGCCAAATCTCCGTCCGGAGTCCAAATTCGGACTTCCTTAAGTCAAAATAGGGTAGAACGCAATTTTCTACGATATAGAACCATCAAAACATGCAAATGAAGACGTTAAGTAGATCAAAACTTCAAAATTCCAAAAATGGCAATTTTTTAGATCAACAAAAATCTATGCTTCAAAATGAAAATTTCTAAGTTCTAAAGTGGTTTAAAATCATGCTAAGAATCCATTGGAACCATCAAAATAGGTTCTTGAGTGAAAGCAAGATGCACTTGCCTATGTAGGGGGAGAGGTTTTTAATGGAAGAGAAGAAGTTATGGAGAATAATGAAGAGAGAGAAAAAGTGGGTGGATTTTAAATGGGGATGGTGGTAGGTAGGGTTTTACATGATAAACCATGGGATTAAACCAACCCAAACCAAATAATGAACCAAGTCAAACCATTACATGCCATGATGAGTCTAAATAAGAATAAACAAAAATTAGCTAGCAAGACCAGATAAATAAAAATACAGGTCAAGATTTCGTACACGTATACTGGAAATACGTATAGCGGAAAACGGAGGTGACAACTCTACCCACCTTAAAAGAATTTCGTCCTCAGAATTTAATCAAGAGGCTAGAGATGTCGCACAAGCTATACTAATCACAGGCAAGTTATAACTAAGTAATCAATCAAGCAATCATTCATGCAAGCAATGAAGTTGAAGGCATAAGGCATAAGAAGGACATTATACCTTACGAGTCAAACAGGTCGGAATATCGCAATCGGATATCATTCTCACGCTCCCACGTTGACTCACCCAAAGAGTGATGACCCCAAGCAACACGTACTAACTTGATAGTCTTGTTCTTGAGTATCTTCTCTCTTCGGTCCAATATGGATACGGGTCTCTCCTCATACGAAAGTTTGGTACCAACAACCAATTCCGAATGATCAAGGATATGACTCAGATCCGGGATATACCGTCACAATTGGGATACATGGAAGACATTATGTACCTCATGTAGCAACGACGGAAGAGCGAGACGATATGACACATCTCCTACTCGCTCTAGAATGTCAAACGGCTCTATATACCTAGGACTAAGCTTTTCTCGTACGCCGAAACGAATGACGCCATGCGTAGGCGAGATCCTAAGGAATACATGGTCGCCGATAGAGAATTCAAAGGGACGCTGATAAGAATCGACCCAATGATGTTGGCGATCTTGTGCAACTCGAAGATGATCTCTGACTTGCCTGACCACCTCAATAGTCTGCGTTACCATCTCTGGTCCAATCATTTGCCTCTCATCGATATCATCCCAAGCTAAAGGAGATCTGCACTTCCTGCCGTCTGGATACTGGCCTGGAAACTGTTGTTATAGGAGAACTCCACGAGATGAAGGTGATCTTCCCACGAACTACTGAAGTCAAGTGTACACGACTGCAGCATATCTTCAAGAGACTGGATCGTGCGTTCTGACTGACCATCTGTCTGCGGATGGTAGCTGAACTGAACTTGAGATGAGTCCCCAAACTTTCTTGAAGACTCTGCCAAAAGTGCAAGGTGAATCTTGAATCTCTGTCAGACATAATACTGAATGGTACTTCATGCAATCTGACTATCTGCCTGAGGTACATCTCTGCAAGTTGATCCGTAGACTGACCGATTCTGAAAAGGATAAAATGAGCTACCTTCGTGAGTCTGTCAACTATAACCCAGATAACATCTATCCCAGCTGGGAATCTAGGTAATCCAATCATAAAATCTATAGTAATATGCTCCCATTTCTATTCTGGATCGATAAAGGTTGAAGAAGTCCAGCTGGTCTCTGATGTTCGGCCTTAACTTGTTGACAAACCAAACAAACAAACCTGGCTATCTTCGTTTTCATGCCATTCTACCAAAAATGCTGTCGAATATCACGATATATCTTCGTACCGCCAGGGTGAATCGAATACTGAGAACTGTGAGCCTCTGCCATGACCTCCTGTCTGATATCTCTACTGGGTACACAAAAATGCCTTCCATGTCGGAGTGTACCATCTTTATAAATACATAACTCTGGTCTCCGCCCTGCTACACATTCTATCCTAAGCCGCTAAAGCTTAGAATCCACTGACTGAGCTAACTTGATCCTCTCAACTATACTGGACTAAACTTGCATACTGGCCATCAATGCCACATTGGAAGGAAGAACAACTTCAATACCCATCTTCTGAAGATCTGCTAACATCTCTGGCTGTGTTGTTAGAAAATAAACTCCGGCTCTCCTGCTCAATGCATCTGCAACAACGTTGGCCTTCCCAGGATGATACTGCAAGTTGATGTCATAATCCACAAGTAGCTCTAGCCATCTCCTCTGACGCATGTTGAGATCCTTCTGGGTAAATACATACTTAAGACTCTTGTGGTCGGTGAAGATCTCCACCCGATCTCTATATAAATAATGCCTCTAAAGCTTCAATGTAAAAACTACTGCTGCTAATTCTAAGTCATGGGTAGGATAATTCCTCTCATGGTCACGAAGCTGTCGTGACGCATAAGTGACTACCTTACCATGCTGTATCAATACGCATCCCAACCCACTGCCTGAAGTATCACAATAAACTGAAAATCCTCCAGTCCTATCGGAAAGAGTGAGAATGGGAGCCGTCATCAATCTCTGCTTCAATTTCTTGAATGATCTCTGACACCCTGTTGTCCAAGCAAACTGTACATTCTTGCGGGTCAACTATGTCAACGGCGCTGAAATTCGAGCGAAGTCTGACATAAATTGCTGGTAATAACCAGCCAATCCAAGGAAACTCCGAACTTTCATGACAGTGCTAGGTACTGGCCATGTCTCTATGGCAACTATCTTCTAGGGGTCCACTTTCACTCCACCTCTGGTGATGATGTGACCTAAGTACGAGATACGATCCAACCAAAACTCGTACTTACTGAACTTCGCGTATAACTGGTGCTCCCTGAGAATCTGAAGAACCACATGGAGATGCTCCTCATGCTCCGCCTCACTCTTGCTATAGACTAGGATGTCGACTATAAATACTATCATAAACTGGTCCAAATAGGGCATGAAGATACGATTCATGAGGTCCATGAATACGTATACGGCTGGCGCATTGGTCGCTCCAAATGGCATAACAAGGAACTCCCAATGTCCATACCTCGATCTGAATGCTGTCTTCGGGATATCCTGCTCTCTGACTCTGATCTGATGGTACCCTGACCGCAAGTCAATCTTCGAGAATACAGCCTCTCCCTTGAGATGATGAAATAAGTCATCTATCCTTGGTAGAGGTTTTCTGTTCTTTATTGTTACAGAGTTCAAGGTACGATAATCAATACATAATCTTGACGTACCATCCTTCTTTTTCACAAAAAGCATTGGGGCTCCCCAAGGTGACCCGCTAGCATGAATGAATCCCTTGGTTCTAAGTTCTTCAATTATCTTCTACAAGATCTCCAACTCTGAAGGCGCCATCCTATAGACTCTCTCTGACACTGGTGCTGATCCGGAAATCAAATCAATGGTGAACTCGATCTCTCTCTCAGGGTGCATGCCTGGAAGTTCTTCGGAAAACACGTCAGAAAACTCTTCTACAACTCTGGAAAACTGAACTGCTACTGCTACTGCCATCCACAACACTAGGGAAGAAGGTTCTACTCCGCCTCGGAGAAATAAAAACTCTGGCTCACCAGGAATACTAAAAATAATCTTGCCGATATGGCAATCTATTCTAGCATACTGGTCCCTCAACCAATCCATTCTTAGGACCACATCATAATCGGCCATCAGAAATTCTATCAACCTAGCAGAAAACTCTCTACCGCTAACTACGATTCGACACGAGAAAATACTCTATTTACACCCACAAGACCGTTACCAGTAAGTATATTGAACCTTACTGATAATGAATCGGGCTCCAGTCCTATCCGTGTTGTGAATCATACAGACATAAATGAATACGATACACCCGAATCAAATAATACTGACGCAGGAAAAGAGTTGACGAGAATGGTACCTGCCACCATCTCATCTGATGCCAACTCCTCCTCTACGGTCAAATCCATCGCTTGACCTTGCCCTCTGGGTGCCGGTCCTCTATGCTAGAAACCTCTCTGGTGGTTCTGAATCTGAGCTTGGGCCTGGGCATACTGCTGCGGTCTCTGCTACTAGAATGCTTGAGCCTGAGGCGGCAATGGCCTCGGAGGCTGATACTGCTGCTGCTGTACTGGTGCTGGTCCCCTTACCGAGGGACTATTCTGGGACGATGAGGATGAACCGGCTCTCTGTGGGCAGGGCCCTACCATGTGATCCGATGCCCCACAAACCAAATACAAACATTGTGCCCGACGATATTCTGATACTACATGTCCTAGCTTTCCACAATGAGTGCAGCCCATTGTGGAAGCCTGCCTCCACTTCTGCTGCTGAGGGTACGTCTGAGTTGAATGCTGAACCGACGTAACTGATGATGCCCTCCTCGGAGCTCCAATGGTCAAGGCCCTAACTGTCGGGGCTGGGGCTGAGGACTGGGCTATCTGACCATGGGACCGCTTTCGTCCTCCAGTTCTGTCTACTATCCTCTGGGAGGTATACTCATGCCTCTTCGCTTCTCGTAAAACAACATCAAAAGTTTGATGCTCAAACTGCTCTACTGCTAGAATGATCTCTAGGTGGAGTCCCTGCTGGAACCGCTACGCTCGGTCAAACTCGGTTACCACCAAGGTGGGAGCAAACCGACTTAGTCTTGAAAACTCGACCGTATATCTATCGACTGTCCTGCTCATCTACCTGAGATTGGTGAACCTCGTCTGTAGGTCGTGCCGAGCTACAACATCGAAGTACTTAATTTAAAACTTGTCACTGAATACAGCCCATGGAACAGGAGTCGCTAATCCAACAGCTATCTTCGCCCACCAGGTGTGGGCTAGGTCCAATAACTGTAGGCACACTATAGCTACCTTCTCCCCTTCTGGAGTCTTGGCTGCATCCAAGATAATCTCATTGTCCCGGAGCCACGCATCATCTGCAATAGCATCCTCACTACCGTCGAAGAAGGAAGGGTTAAGGAGCTTGAAACTGCTGGCCGCATTGTTCCCTTGATAACTAATACGGCCCATGACATCCTGTACTGCCTGGTGCAGGGCATCGCCTCGACGATTTTGAGATGCAAGCAATTCCCTGATGAGACCCACCAGGATTCTATCGTCAGGCTCTGCAGGCTGCACTGCCTGGACTGGTGGCTCTTGACCCCCGGTAGGCATGACTTTGGAGGCTACCCCTGAGTGCTGGGCTTGGTCTCCAGGTTGTTGCTGGTCCACGGGAGGTGCTCCGCCTTGCCGATCGGTAGGACCAGGAACAATGTCGCTGAAGAAACGACATAGGAAACAATAAGGAAGGACCATGATAGATCAAGGATATAAACATGTGATCAGGTCAAGATTTCAGAAAGATTAAAAGACACGAGTAGAGATCAAGGGCGAGTGTTGATTGAGACATCTATTCGAAACCCTCACTCATCTTGATTTTCAAGACCTGCATGGGCCATCACTTAAACCGTGTCACACCCCAGAACCAGAATACTGGAGAGCGGGGGACAGACACAGCCAGCTACGTACATTGAAGTGAATCCCACCTCGCAATGCGGTCATGGCTGTCTAGATGCATGAGGGTTTACTACAAGCTATTAGTCTCTTAGGGTCAAGAATAAGCCTAGTGTCTCAATCTCAAGCAAGCAAATAAATATAACAAGATGGTAGATCATCAGACATACAAAGTAAGGCGTCCCATACTTTACATATTCAGATGATCATGAAGCTAGTCATACAAAATACGAAAACTAGCAAGAGTTTAAGTCATACATGATCAACCTTAGGATTTGTCAATCATGTTACAGCCCGTCGGCAGACAGTAAGTAAAGTTGCAAACGAGCTAACACTTGTTTGGCGGCTCAACGCCTCAAAAGAATATTTTTACAAGGGATTGGGAGAGCAAAATAAGAACCCACTCGTTGCCAGGGTTGCGCCTAGTGGTCACCATCTGGCAGGAAGGCTGGAAGATCCTCGAAAGCTGCTCCGAAATCTGGCCATACAAAACCAGCTGGGTCAGACCCCAGGAAGAGCAAGTGTCACAAAGGAGGCTACACTTAAGAACTAAAACTAGCATATTAGCAAATAAAGTTATAGATGAAATAATATAAGACATGAGTTAGCACTACCAAAATAGCTCATATTAGCGGAGAAATTAGCGACTCCATAACTATACGTCGCTAAATTTAAAATATTAGCGACGTACACCGACGCTTAGCGACCATAACTTAATTTTGGAAAAAATTCAATGCTACACGTCGTTGTTCGTCGCTAATATGGCGATGATTGGCGACGTGATTTAAAACACGTCGCCGGCTGCTTTTTTAGTGACGTTTAGCGACAAAAAATTGTTACGTCGCTAATATTTTTACTTTGGTCAGATAAAAATTTCATTTCCCCCTATTTCATAAATTCTCTCTTGCTCTCTCTCTCTCTCTCCCTCTCTCGACGACCGACCCCCCTCTCTCTCTCAGTCGACGACGACCGTCTTCCCTCCTCTCCTCCGCCGTCGACGACCCTCCACTGACGACCGGCCCCCTTTCTCTCACTCTTTCAGTCGACGACCGACCCCCCCTCTCTCTCTCAGTCGACGATGACCGATCCCCACTGACGACCGACCCCCCTCTCCTCCGCCAACGACCCCCTCTGCCCTCTCAGGTAAACCCTAAACCCTAAATTCCTAAATTTTGGACACTAACACTGCTCTGACACGATACTGACACAGACACTATTGCTGACACGATGACACGCTGACACGATGACACATTCACTTTATTTTATATATTTATACGATAATGGGTGTGTGAGAGAGAGAGGGTTTGGTGTGTAATTCAGTATTTTATATATCTATTTGAGCTTGGAAAAGGAAAGTGATTCATTTTCTATATTTGGGAGCCAAAGGAAAGTAGTTGGAAGGGGGAAATGATTCCCAAGGAGTAGAAAAATATGGGGGAAAGTGGTTCCTCCTATCTATCAAAGGGATCACTTTCCCTCCCACTTTTTCGCATTTATTACAATTTTGTAGAGTTGTTAGTACAAGCGACTACCCATTGGTTAGTTAATTTCCAAAATTTTATAGATCATGGTTTAAAGTATCAGCCGATACTCCGATCCGAAATCGTCGATACTACCGATATCGCCGATACCAATACTCATAGGAATAGTCCGATCGATACGGATTTTGATACCGATACTGTGAACCTTGATATAGATAGGTTCATGTGTGTGGAGGAGTATGGCTACTAGTGTACTATTGAGCATAATCCACGTTAGTATTGATGTGTGTATATATGCATATATACACCCTTAGTGTTGTGCTAGTATATATATAAGTGTGAGTGTGTGTATTTATTGCAGTGCCCACTCTTAAGCATCAACTGAACTATAGTTCAGTTCAGTCTATGTTTGGGTCATCTATAAATAGATAAGGGCCTTGGATTAGATAAAAGAAAAAATACGAGTCAAATTGATGTCAAGACAATTTCATAAAGGAAAAATACGAGTCAAATTGATGGCCATTCCATAAAGGAAAAAACACGAGTCAAATTGATGTTAAGACAATTTTCAACTTGACCCTGGCGATATCGAAATGAATCTATTGTGTCTGAATGAGATTGGCATCAGTAAGAATCGATAGCGTATGTGTACACGTTGTATGCACAAGAACGGTCTTGTGCGATATAGCATGGTTATTAGTAACTGTCCTACTAATATGTCCCATAATAAGATATAATATACAAATTTGTGCCTATTGGATATCGATAACGCGTGTCCATCTTTGCAGAAATATTTCCAAATGGATATGAATTACTACTTGCAAAATCGTTCATGGATGTACAATCGTCGTCCTGATGATATGTGTGGCGTACGGGATGAATACATAGTGGGAGTAGAGCAGTTCCTGCAGTTTGCTAAGGCGTTCCCTCAGTACATAGACGGCACCAAAATTAAGTATCCGTGTGTGAAATGTCATAACGTGAAATATTATCCAGAAGTGGAAGTGACATATCATTTGTACTCGAGGGGTTTCACGCCTAATTACTATCATTGGACCGCACACGGAGAACTTGTGTCTTTAGCATCAGAGCCGGAGCCTTATGTTGAGCCGTATATGCATGCGGGACCTAATTTTGTTTCAGATAATCATATATACGACGACGGGTGCGTGAACATGGTTTTCGACACTGCGGGGCCTAGTTTCGTTCATGATACAGCTGAGGAGGCACCGAATGTCGATGCTGCAAAGTTTATGGAGTTGTTGGAGAATGCAAGGACTCCATTGTATCCTGGTTGGGAGGATCATTCACCGTTGGAGGTGGTTACAAGACTGTTGATCATTAAGTCAGATTTTAACATGTCGCAAGAATGCTAAAGATAGAGCAACAGTTCAGGGTGTACTTCTAAGAGCTTTATTTTCACATCCTTCACTTTTTCGGGACGTCGTAAAGGATCTCGAGAAGGTGAAGGACGTGAAGAGGAAGCTCTGAGAAGTGCACCCTGAACTGTTGCTCTTTCTATCCAAGATAAAATATAGAACAATAAGCAAAACTATCGATGGTTCGAACACTGCACTTCATACACACTGTAAACACAGACACACAGCATAACAAAAATACCAAACATATTTTTTTTAATTTTTTATAATATCTGCGACGTATAGCGACGAGTTGCGACGTATTGCGACGTATCATGACGTCGCTAATTAGCGCCGTTACGTTGCTATCCGTCGTAATCCGTCGCTCAGTAGCTAACATGGAAGAGAGATGACGTTGCTAATTTGGTCGCTGTACGTCGCTACACTGCTGACATGGCAGGCATGCCATGTCATCACGTAAAAAGAATGACGTCGCTAAGTAGTCGCACTACGTCGCTACTTTGGTGACGTACAATTTCATCCCCCTCCGTCGCTAATTTTGCGACGTCCTAGCGACATTGGGGTAACGTCGCAAACAGCGACGGAAGGCGACGAATTTGTCATCTGCGACTAGCTTTTCCGTGACCTTCATGTTTCGTCGCTAAAGTCGTCGCTACTTACTTTTAGCGACGTATTTTCCTTAATTAGCGACGTATCATGACATCGCTAATTTGCCTTATTTTAGTAGTATAGAGAAAACAGGGTGATAAACGATAAGAGGACTAAAGGACTATTTCGGTAACCAAGTTACAACCCGTAAACCAAACAAGGACCGGGCTTGTAACCCTTCACCTGAATAGAACTTAGTCTCTAACCAATTATCGATAAAGTAAAGCATACACAAGCATATCCAGAGATAGCCATGTACTGGGTCTAGACAAGACCAGACAAGATAGGACTCCATCCAACATTCACGGCCAAGCAATAGTACGGCTTGATAGTTAACTAACTAGGGTTATCACAAGCCTAGTTACTAGCAAGATGCAATGAGATATCCCTACGGTCACAAGCCCAGCAGACTATCTAGGTTATCCAGACGCAAGGTTCATGCTAAGAGTTATCTTGACTTGTTAGGTGACTTGAGTGCAACACATGACAGTATGCATAGTAATAGTTTCATGAAGTGCCCCACACGATCGTGAGCTAGAAATGTGTCCTACTCGTCGGCAAGCTATAAGTCCATCAGGAAGGCGCCCAGATAACGGGATTGCTTGTGGCCGAAATATATCTCTATATGAACTACTTGATCAATCTAGTCATTATCCTAGTCAGATTCAGTATGTATCTCTGACCATGGTAACCAGGGATACAAGTCCTAGACATGATGCGAAACAAGACTGGTAGCTTATACAAGCACATTCAATACGATCACCCACGGTGTTATGAGAGTTTACTAGCATGTCCAGTTAGCCATCGCAACAGCGTTCATGAGTTATCTGTCAAGATTACTTGTCAGGGGTGCACCACAACGGGTCACCATCATGTCGTGTTAATTGTACTTGTTACTTGTTAGGAGCGTGCCATGACGGGCCGCCATCATGGTTCATTACATGTCATTCATCATTTCGTGTTCACATACCATGGTTATGCAGCATATCATTGCACAAGCTAACTTGTAAGTAAGGAAGAGACATAATCCTGAGTGCACCCTAACGGGCCACCGCTTGGAAAGAAATCATATCATGAAGTATAAAGTACAATAAAGCCGAAAAGTCATGGCGACTTGCATCATAAAAGAAGGGAATGCAAAAGGGGAGAAAATGCCGAAACAACGTGCGTCCAAGGGCTATGCGTCCACATGGTTCTATGCGCCTACATGAAGGCTAACATATGCCAAGTCATGCCAAGCCTTGCCGTGGCTCGCACGAATCATGTCGCGATCTTATAATAGCCGTACGTAGAAAACCGTGCCGTGACTAGCAAACTATGCTAAGTCGTGCCAGGTCGTGCCATGTCGCATCGCGGCTTGCACGAGTCGTGTCATGCCTAGCCGTGGCACGCACGTGACGTGTCGTGTCGTGTCATGTCATGCCAAGCTGGGGCACACATGATTCTTGTCGTGATCGTGTGAGCAACTCATGGGAAAATTACGAAACAACTTGGCAAAAGAAGCAAAATCCACAAGATCACCAAAACGCCCAAATGAGTGCTGCCTGACCACTATGTGCCCAAAGGGGAGGACTGTATGTGCCCACATGGAGCCCCCTATGCGCCCACATGGTAGCCCTCTATGCGCCCACATGAGGGTAGCAAGACCCTAGGCCAAGTGCCAAGGAACGTACTGTGACATGCTTAGGAAGTTCACGCGCAAATGTAAGGCTATGCCCCCACATAGGGATGCACCTATGCGCCCAAAGGGGCATACATATGCGCCCGAAGTGGGGGAAGGACTGCTTGGGCGCATGGCACTGTTCGTCTTCCCGACGAATCCGGGAAGAACGAACCATGGCTGAAAACTTTGAAACTCCGCCAAATCTCCGTCCGAAGTCCAAATTTGGACTTCCTTAAGTCAAAATGGGGTAGAACGAAATTCTCTACGACATGGAACCATCAAAACAAGCAAATGAAGAAGTTAAATAGATCAAAACTTTAAAAATCTGAAAATGGCAATTTCTTAGATCTACAAAAATCCATGCTTCAAAATAAAATTTTTCAAGTTCTAAAGTGGTTTAAAATCATGCTAAGAATCCATTGGAACCATCAAAATGGGTTCTTGAGTGAGAGCAAGATGCACTTGCCTATGGAGGGGAAGAGGTTTTTAATGGAGGAGAAGAAGTTATGGAGAATAATGAAGAGAGAAAAAGTGGGTGGATTTTAAATGGGGATGGTGGTAGGTAGGGGTTTACATGATGAACCATGGGATTAAACCAACCTAAACCAAATAATGAACCAAGTCAAACCATTACATGCCATGATGAGTCTAAACAAGATTAAACCAAAATTAGCTAGCAAGACCAGATAAATAAAAATACAGGTCAAGATTCTGTACACGTATACTGGAAATATGTATAGCGAAAAACAGAGGTGACAGGCCCCGACAAGTGGGCCATCCCGGGTGGGTGACTGGATAATTACTTATTTAATTACAAAAAATTATTTAAAAATAATTTTAACTCCAAATAAATTTAAATAAATCCCAAAAAAATATAAAAAAATTCTAAAAAAATATTTCTAGGTATCCAGAGCCTAAATAAGAAGTTTAGTCTCAAAATATCATCGTGTGATCCCACAGTAAGTTCCAAAAGTGTATGGAAAAATAAATTTTAAGATTTTAATTATCTAAAAATTTCCAAAAATTCCAGAAAAATTAAGAAAATTTCTAGAATATTCTAGAAAATATTTCTAGTCATCTAGAGATGAAATAAAAATATGTTGTCTCAAAATAATCCCAAATGACTTTACAGTAAATCCTGAAATCCTTTAAAATAATAAATTATTAAATATTAAATACCTAAAAATATTCAAAAATTCTAGAAAATATAAAATAGATAAATAATATATCTAGGGCTACCTGGGGACCACAGTGACCATAAGTTACCTAATTTTACCATACTTCACCTGTAGGCTTAGGTACGAACTTTTTGTGATCCCAAAGTCAAATCCTTAGTTAAAATTTCTAACATAAATATTTAAAATAAACTAAAATTTGAAAATTCAAAAACATGGATTACAAGCGGTGACTTGGAAGACATGTAAGTATACCTTGTCAACTTTGTACAGTTAATTACATGCATGTTTTCTATTATTCTTGCTTGTTCATGTCTCATTTTCTATTATGTACTTTGTAGATTTGCCATGATTTATTTCCATGTCTTGTACATGTTATCACTTGCTTTTATCATTAGTTATTTTTATATTTATACACATGACTTCGATATTATTTTTTAATTGAGTGACTTGACTTGATCATGTGTTCCTTGTTACTTGACTTGACCCTCGATCGATACTAGGATTGGCTATTTGACCACTCTCGACTCGGGAGACCCCTAAGGGCTACAATAGAGACTTACTATAGATTGGGAGCACCACGCATGACTACTTTCTATAGGACCGGGAGCACCACGTAGGACTAGGGTCATTCGATTTGTTTGTAGTCATACTTAGTATTACTTTCCTTATGTAATGTCATTATCTATAGAGTTTTTTCCATGTGATCTTCATTCTTGTTCTAGTAGTCGCATGTTTTTTCTCGCATGTTACTTACTGTCATAGTAGGCATGTTTTATGTATCTTGTTATTCCCCTAAGGATGTGGTGATATCTTCAAGTTTAAATAAGATTTATCTAGGTGTAGATGAACAAGTTTACGAGCCGGCACCAGACCACGATACTACTGCAGCTGACGATATTATTGATGCTGAGCTCAGTAGAGTGGACTTAGTTATTTTATTTTCTTTTTTATTTTTTTATTCGTCTACTAGTAGTGGATTTGTCGCCACCGGATGAGCGCAATTTCTTGATGAACTTTAATCCTATTTACATTCATCCTTATCTATTTTGATTTAGTTATTTTATTATTGTGCATGAGATTTAGATGCCTGTGATTGCTATGTAATAACTAAACTTTACATATTAAGATGTCGTCCAATAGGTCTATTAGGTTAGAATTGCCTTTGGAATATATATGTTGGTATGCTACGTGTTTCTAGTCCTATGCATTTTGAGACTGAGGCGTGACACAATCAAAACTTGCTGGTTCCTAGAGAGAATCGACACGAAAGATGGTCGAATCTTACTCTGAACAACAATAATTTGATGAATACAGTTTTGAAAATTCTTATTAGCAAACTATTAGCAGTCGTTACTGCTTTCATTTATAGTATATTATTCTACTTATTAGTTCTGCTGCGAAATTAATTATAACAATTTATACTAGTGAGGTTTCAATCCCTTAAGCAAGCTATACTTGTTGGGGTTTCTATTTGAAGACTTATACAAGATTTTTGAATATTAATAACAATCTCAAACTGAGATTCTTGTGATTAACAAATTTTACAAGAATATTAAATCTATTATCATGTCAACATGATGGAAGTCAATACAAGTCTCTTGAACACAAGCTTTCACAAGGTAGAGAAGTCCGACGATGAACTGTACAACCACTAGAAGAGGCAAATCAACCTTAATCTCCAACTCGTGGATATGGACTACGTTCTAGTAGAACTAGAACCCACAATCCCAAACACTGATAATTTTTTAAGCAATTATTGATGTGATCAATGCACAACAAAAATGGAAGAGACGTACTAATCATTGCAAGTTGCTCATCCTCAACTCTTTGGATGATGACTTACCAGAAATCTACAGTAAGAAGGAAAATGCTATAGACGTCTGAGAATATCTTCGAAAAGTAGTGTATGGATGATAAAAATATGTTCAAGATTTACATAGTCAAAAAATTTATAACAATGGATTTTGAAGACGAAAAGATTGTGGTACCCCTATGTAAATGAGCTCAAGAAGCTTCAACAGAAACTGGAACAAAAGGATATGCCTCTACTTAACAAGTCCATGGTGCGGGCTATACTCTCTAAACTCCCTACAAACAGGGATCGCTTCAGTACGGACATGTACCACAAGAAGGTTGAAGTGAAGCTAGAAGATCTTATGAGTTTCATCTTCATTAAGGATGAAACCAGAAATATGAGATCAAAGTAGATTACATGTCCAAACAATTTGATAAGGAAATATGGTACATACTGGAGATCAAAAGGAAAAGAAGAAATCCACTTTAAACAAAAGGAAGGACTTCAATAATTTGAAAGTGAAGTCAAACTCCTTCAAGACAAAGTCTAAGACTGCTACAAATACAACAAGAAGAGCCAATAAAAAAGAGAGTGTAGGTCCAAACCAAAGCAAAAGAATACAAGGGAGGTAAACTTAATCTTATGGATTTGATCAATGTCCGGATGAATCATGTGTATACAAAATGTGTGACAAAAATGTGGTAGTACTCCTAGTACTTTATATGGATGACATATTGCTCATTGAAAACTGATGAAGGTGTTATCTAATGTAAGGGTATGGTTATCTGTCACGCCCCAGTACCGGAATACTGAGACGGACTAGGCCAGCTACACCGTATGAGGTATATAAACGTCATACGGCGATCGTGGCTGTCAAGAGACTAGGGGGTGCATGCTACAATCAGGTCTCCTATGGTCCCACAGAGCATCTATGTCTCAATCAATCAAAACAAGAAGCAGTAAATAATGATCATATAAGACAAAGCAGTAAGGCGTCCCCGACGCTTCATCAGAATGATTCATGAGTCTAGCTATACAAAATGATGAACTAGTTCCGAGAGTCAATAGTACATAACTATAGTCAGCTGCAGTCTGATTTAATTATAATTATGCAAAGGAAACTAGTGTCCAAAACTGCCGGCTAAACAAGTGCCGGTGGCTAAATGCCAAGTACAAAATAGAAGATATCATAGCAGTGAAGAAGAAACCCACTCATGGTCCCTGGCGCCCATACTCCTAGTGTGCACCATTGTTCGGGTGGAAAGCTGGATCCTCTGGAGCTGCTACGAAATCTGGCCAAACAAAACCAGCGGGGTCAGGCCCCGAATAGCAAGTACCACAAGGGAGCACAAAAGAGTGAGATAAATCCAATGAGTTAATTAAGACCTGATTCACGAGTTATAGGCTTATACCATATCATCGAGACAATACGACAACCTTACAACCAAACAAGGACAAACGGTGCCAATATCGTGCCGAGATAAGATATATCCTATAACCATGGATAGGTAAAAAGGGCTTCTGATCGCGACTTTGGTCCATAGCCTATCGCAGCATAATAGTCCAACCCAACAACCAAACAAGGACATGGGTTGGACCACGCACCACGATAGCCCATGTTCCTCGGTAGCTAACAGAAGAAAACATATCACAAATAAGTCAGCTTACAAGCGGCCAATCAATCCTACGACTTTCTATGATTTGTCTGGATTATCCCAGTAATACATATATAGGAATCCTCATATCGTGTCAACCCAGCAGGGCTAGCCAAACCATATAATATACATATACACATAGCACTTTGATTATGCACCGGTCCCCCGTAAGGCAACCGTGCTAAAACATATAACATATAGCATGTAGGAGTCGGATATAGTCATCCACTATAGGCGGATGAAACTGTATCCGTGGCGGCCAACCCGACACGTCAGGACAGGACCTGGGGTGGCCAGTATGGCACGATCTCGAGATTCTTCCCACCCAATGCATCTACCAATTTGAGTTTCTTAGATTAACCCTATCTTGATATGGAATTACATGTCGTGGTCACATGGTCATCCTCCTATATGTCATACCATAGTACGCGTACCCTAAGTATGAATCCACATCGGCTCAATCTAGATCCATACTTAGTGTAATGCATCAAACAACAATCATTTTACCACAACACTATTACTGACCAATTACCATGACTTGCTGGAAGGTACACATGTATTGACATATAATACGAATGATCACATAGCACGTAGAGTTACACCTCAGTGCACTTATTAAATAGCAACGCAGTGCATACTAATATTGCATCTCAATACACACTTAGAATAGGTACCAACACGTATACAAGTAATCAAGTCAGGAACACGGTCAAGTCAGGAAGTCACGTGGACCCCTCGTGACATAAAAGTCATATATAAATTCGGGTTAAAGTGAGACATGAAGGTCCTTGAAGCCAAGACAAAGATCTACAACTTTTATGTTGGAAGTTAGAAGAAATTCTGGCCACGAATCAGCCAAATAGGACGTAAAACATACAAAAATAGCCAAAATAGGCACTATGAGCGGCAGTAGATGGGTACTCATCTATGCGGCTGGGTAAGTGGGTACCCATCTATGCGACTGGGTAAATGAATCTCATGTGGCTGGGTAAGTGGGTACCCATCTATGCGGCTAGGTAAATGAATCTCATACGGCTGGGTAAGTGGGTACCCATCTATGCGGCTAGGTAAATGAATCTCATGCGACTGGGTAAGTGGGTACCCATCTATGCGGCTAGGTAAATGAATCTCATGCGGCTGGGTAAGTGGGTACCCATCTATGCGGCTAGGTAAATGAATCTCATGCGGCTGGGTAAGTGGGTACCCATCTATGCGGCTAGGTAAATGAATCTCATACGGCTGGGTAAGTGGGTACCCATCTATGTGGCTAGGTAAATGAATCTCATACGGCTGGGTAAGTGGGTACCCATCTATGCGGCTGGGTAAATGGGTACCCATATTCTCCGAAAATCTGAGAAGAACGGCCATGGAACCCACAGCTTCCAAGCTCCATAAAACCTTCAATCTAAGTCCAAATTTGGACTTCCATAGGTCAAAATGGGGTAGAACGAAATTCTCTACAACATAGAACAACTATATTTTGAAAACAAAGAAGTTTGATAGATCAAAACCCAAGAAAACCGAAAATGGCATAAACTTAGATCTACACAAAATTATCCATTAAAATCAAAAACTCCAAGAACTAAACTTGTAGAGGATGATGAGAAGAACAATATAGACAAATCATATAAAAAAAATCAAGAAATAAAAAATGCAAGAATCTCTCCATTTGGTGCAAGATGTACTTGCCTAAACGTTGGGAGGAAAAGAAATGAAAAAGAGTGAATGAATGAGGAGAGAGAGTGAGGAAGAGAATATATATAGGGGTTGGCTTAAGAAAATCCTAAGCCCTAAACATGCTCCAACCATGTGACTAATGACATGTTAATTGCTACATGATACAACTAATTAAATTAATTAAATAAAATTCTAACCACAACACGGTTTAGAAATCCTATCATCGAAACAGTGAACCACGCCTACAACCAAACAAGGACAAGGGATGGCACACTAATCCGCGACGAGATACTGTTCCTTGCCATGGCCAGTTACAAATACAGGATACATGCAATAAAGATACAGGTGCCAGATACCATCTACATAAAAAATTAAAAATTTACGTATTCCGGGAATGGAGAGTGACATTATCCAAACAGTTTGATATGAAGGACTTGGATAAGTAGGTCACATTCTTGGGATCAAAGTTCTACGAGATCATAAGAATAGGATGTTGGGCTTATCTCAAGCTACCTATATTGATATTATTCTAACTTGTTTTAGCATGCAAAATTCTAAGAAGAATTTCTTGCATTTTATTCATGGAATTGCTTTATTAAAGGATCAATGTCCGAGGACACCTTAAGAGATAGAGAACATAAAAGCGGTTCCTTATGCTTCGGTAAGCTTAATATATATAATGCTATGTACGAGACTATACATTTACTTAGACGTTGGCATTGTTAGCAGATATCAGTCTAACCCAGGACAAGATCACTAGATTGAGATAAAACATATTATAAAGTACCAGAAAGGACCAAAGATTACATACTAATTTACAAGGTAGATAGTTTAGTGCCCTTGGGCTATACATAATCAGATTTTTAGTCATATATGGATTCCAGGAAATATACCTTAGGTTATATATTTAATTTGGGAGGTGAATCCATAGTATAAAAGTGCATCAAGCTAAAATATATTATTTATTCTACTATGGAAGTCGAGTATGTGACAGCCTCTAAGGCAGCAAAAGAAGTGGTTTGGCTCATAAACTTTCTATTATACTTGGAAGTGGTACCTAGTTTGCCTAAGACTGTTACACTTTATTGTTACAGTAGTGGTGCAGTTGCAAACTCGGAGGAACTATAAGCCCATATGTCATGACCCGTACCTGCTTTTTAGGATACAAGTACGCAGTCTAGACCTCAATATCAATTTCAAATACAATAAAATCATATCTATTTGCTCATTCATAATAACTATTTTATTTATAAATCTAATAATACATTAAAATAACATTCGGAAACAAATCCGCTAAATAATTAAATTCAAGAACTATATAATCTAACTAGAATATATGTTTGGCCTCCAAGATATCTCTAACTCCATCCAAAATGTCCTAAGTGCATAAGACAACAAGTCACCTGCAATGATCCAGTAAAAAAAGGAGCAAAGTACAACCCTATTATAATAATGTAACTTAATACAAAATAAGCAAGACAAGTAGAGATGCAGTAGAAAACAAAAAAAGTGTATATGAACTGGAAACAATAAACATGCACAAGAAACTAATAGAAAGAACATGTATGAATAAGACAACTAGCAATGAACAAGTACAAGTAATCAGACAGTGCATTTGAAATACCTTTCGACATATGAACGGTTGGGCTAATACGGCACATCATAGATGGCTATCCATAATAAAAATGTACGGCTAACCCATACGTGAGGTATATAACTTAGCTATCCACAATAACAATATGTGGGTTTGTTCATATACCTACTAAGCATTTCTCCTCCCGACTCACTAAACAATCAATAAATGAACAATGATACAACAAGCCTATCGTGTCACAATCGTATCTCAATTGGATACTCAATAAAACACAATAAAGAATAGTATTATAATGTAATAAGAACATAAAGCAATAGTATACTTGTCTCGGTTAAGTTGTAGCTAACTTGTGACTTAATCATGTTGGCACAGAATAATCTCTGATGTCAAAACTAAGCAAGATGGCCTCTAATGATGGAACAGACTATTCATCTGAGTCCACGACAGTCCGCTTATCCTAGGGTCAAAATAAAGAAGTCAGGATTTGAAAGAATTAGGATCGTACAATTAGCACGATCAAGATCAATCCAATCTAGAATTTAAAAAGAAAAATCTAAATAAGAAAATATATATTTATTTTGAAAAATATTTATAAGCTAGTTAGAAATTTTATATGATAATTGAAAATAATTTATGATATCTTGAAAACTATAATTAAAAATAATTTTTGATAAATACCTTGAAAATCCATAGAGAATCATATTTTTAGGTCAAAAGTCATATATTTAAAATACCATAAAAATAATATTATAATATATTTTAATATTTCTAAATCCAATTTAAAAATCAATGCACAGCCAAGACCAATTTTATATGTATTAAAAATAAAAGCCCAACGAACCAAGCCCCAAATATATATTTGTTAAAAATATAATTTAGAATTGGCACTGGCTCGCTGGTCGAGATGTGGGAGTCAATGACAAACAGGGCTGGCCGTGGTGGTTCTCCGACTAAATTAGGTTTAGGGTTAGGAATTAGGTTTTTGTCGGGCTTGAGAATTTGTGTCATTTTCGGACTTTTCGGACACTAGAGAGGAAAACATGTACTTGTAATAATAAAATAATGGAAGAAAAAGACACAGACTCGGAGCACAGTACGATGGAATGATGATGGCTAATGGTTGTAAATTTATGGAGAAAAACAAAGGGAACTTCCCTTTATATAGGAGTGGGGTTTCCCTAATTATGAAAGGAATAGGATTTCAATGAATTAAATCCTTCAATAAATTAAATCAATCAATTAGATTGATTGAATCTCAATCCACTAATTGATGGCAACACAATTTAAATAATATCTAATATTTTGAAACAATATTTAGAAAACAAATTTTATAAATTTAAATCATAAAAATAAATGATGATAATAAATCACATAATTTTAGAATATATTTATATAAATACAAATTTTATCTTAGAAATAATTTGACAAATTTTTTGTCATCCAAAAATATCTTTTATAGATTAAAATTTATTTTCTAATTAGAAAAATATTTAAAACAAAAAATAAAATTAATTAAATAAATAAATAAATTTAAAAACTCGGGAAGTGGGCTTACAAATCTATCCACCTTAAAAAAATTGATCTCAAAATTTCAAAGGATACGATTAGGCACGACTAAGAATATAATCAAGAAGGATGATGCAATTAATGATCAAAACTAGATAATAATATTCGCGGATAGAATTAAAACATAAGATAAGATATGATTGGCACGATCAATTTATAGTCAGAAGGGTCTAGTCACAATCAAAATCTAGGCATGGTCAAGGATATAAATAAAATATAATCAAAATAGTTTAGTCGCGATCAAAATCAAAATCGTTCTGGCATGATCAATTATTTAGGCATGATCATAGAATCAGAATCTAGGTACGATTATAAATCAGTAGAATGGAATCGAAATAGGTTTAAATGATTACTAGAAAACCAAAGAACGATACGAAAATAAGAAATAAAAGGATAAGAACTAAATCAAATTTTAAGTGAGTGTGCATGAAATTACGAATCATGAAAATCAATAGCCATATGCCAAAAAGGATGTAGTCCCTATAATTCGAAAACCATATGCATATATAAAGTCACTTTATCGAGAATTTATATCCCGCCAGTATACATCTGGCTGCTGTAAACCTTTGATTTTATGGCTCAAATATGATATGGTATCGAATATTCTATTAACTTTATCTAATCACATAGGGCATAGTTTTAATAATATTCGATAATCTATGCTTACCTAAAATTACTTCAACTTAGGGTTCATGCCTTGCCAGTGCGCTGCTGGCTGCAGTGACTCCGCAGTCTCCATAATTCAAGAAAATAACGACAGTGCGCATCTGCCTTGCTATTGTAAGTCACTGAATATTCTTTCAAACTTTGTCCATAAGAATTTTCAAAGGGGCTTTTGAAAATTCAAACATGTTGATCATGAAAGGAAAAGTGTAAGTATATGTACTTGAAGTGAAAGTATCAATTTTGAAAATCAAACGATTGATTAAGAAGAAAATAATCGAAGACAAAAGAAGTAAAAATTTACAATCGAAGGAAAAACATATATACCTTCAATTTTAACAAAAACTTGCTCGGAATTAATAAATGGATAATTGAATTAGGTTAGGCTCAAAACTCAATATATGGAAATAGAATATTGATTCTTAGAAGAAAAAATAATTACTTACGGCCAATAGGAAGTAAATAAGCAAAACAAACCTTACGATATGACGATGTTTAGAGAAAATAGAAAATAAAATTTAAACAAATTATCAAGGTTAGGACTTGAATTCTAGGAAGGCCTAACTTACCAATTGGATTGTCTACCCGCCTTTGATCCTACCACCTTATCAAAACAAAATAACATATCCTCCAGAAAAATTCTTCAAATTCATCTAACTTAAAAAAATTCAAGTTTTATTCCTATTTTAACCACATAGCCTACGTAGCAACCTTAACTATACCCAACAGTCAAATTGAATAAAGGCTTCCCTATGGTATACCTAGTCCTAGCCATTCTCCTAAAATTAAATCAATCCTAATTGTGAATAAGAATTTTCTGGTCGCAGGCTTGCAGTAGTATGACTAATATAGATACTACCACAAGTTCGCACAATTTTACAAAAATAGACCTACATGGGCCACCCAAAAAAACTTATCATGACCCGTACACGCTTTTCGGAATACGAGTACATAGCCAAGTCCAGCGTACGCTGCAACATTGGCAGTAGTACGCTGTCTAGACCTTAATATCAATTTCAAATATAATAAAATCATATCTATTTGCTCATTCACAATAACTATTTTATTTATAAATTCAATAATACATCAAAATTACATCCGGGAATAAACCCGTTAAATAATTAATTCAAGAATTATATAATCTAACTAGAATCTATGTTTGGCCGCAAAAATATCTCTAACTCCATCCAAAAGGTCCAAAGTGTATAAGACAGTAAGCCACCTGCAACGATCTAGTCAAAAAAGAAGCAAAGTACAACCATATTACAATAATGTAACTTAATAAAAATTAAGTTAGACAAGTAGAGATGCAGTAGAAAATAAGGAAACATGTATATGAACTGGAAACAATAAACATGTACAAGAAATCACTAGCAAGAACATGTATGAACAAGACAACTAGCAATGAACAAGTACAAGTAAACAGACAGTGCATTTGAAATACCTTTCGACATGCGAATGACCGGGCTAATACGGCACATCATAGATGGCTATCCACAATAAAAATGTACGGCTAACCCTAGGTAGTTAAAAACTGTTATATATCGGTTATGTAACCGATATATAACGATATCGATCCCGCACCGATTATTTTTGGAAACAAGTCGGTAAAATATCGGTATCGATATTATCGACCGATATGATCGATATATCAGTATATATCGGTTTTAAAAAAATCCGATATTAATGGTTAGGTTTTGTTAAGACCAAAAATCGAAAAGAGAAAAGTACAATGTCACGAGGTGTTATAGATTCACTCTTCTCACTTGTTCACGATGATGAATATATGGAGGATAAAGAAGATAAAAATGATAAACTAGGGAAGAAGGTGGAGAAGATGGTGATAGTGAAAATAAAGAAAATGAAGTTGAAGTTGAGACTAATGAAGATTATTAGATGTTGAAACGTGAAAGTTAAATTGTGATCTTTTTTGTTTTCATATTTGTTGAACCATTTTGAAGTGGTACTTTTTATATTGCAATGTTGGTTTAGGTATGAACCTTTTAGTTTTAATGTTTTAAGAAACTCTTCTTGCATATTTTATAATAGATAACTATTAAGTGTGTTGTTCATATATAAAAATTGTGTTAAGAATGCAAACCGATATTTACCGTTATAAATTCGATATATTAGTGATATATCAATAACTCTACTGGACTGTTATCATGAATCTATTTTTAACTGCATAGGGCTAACCCGTACGTGAGGTGTATGACTTAGCTATCCATAATAACAACAATTGGATTTGTTCACATATCTACTAAGCATTTTCTCTTTTGACTCACTAAACAATCAATAAACGAGCAATGATACAACAAGTTTATCGTGTCACAATCGTATCTCAACTGGATATTCAATAAAACGCAATAAAGAATAGCATTACAATATAATAAGAATATAAAACAATAGTGTACTTGCCTCAGTTAAGTTGCAGCTAACTTGCTACTTAATCATGTTGGACAAAATAAGCTCAGATGTCAAAACTACATAAGATGGCCTCTAATGATGGAACAGACTATTCCGTTAATTCGCAAAAATTAGATCATATAATTAGCACGATCAAGATCAATCCAATCTAGAATTTAAAAAGAACACTCTAAATAAGAAAAAATTTATTTATTTTAAAAAATATTTATAAGCTAGTTAGAAATTATATATGATAATTGAAAATAATTTATGATATCTTGAAAACTATAGTAAAAATAATTTTTAATAAATACCTTGAAAATCCATATAGAATCATACTTTTAGGTCAAAAGTCATATATTTAAAATATCATAAAAATAATATAATAATATATAAAAATTTAAAAATTCGGAAGCGGACTTACACCATAAGACAGGTAAACACATTAAGCGCACGTACCACCTGATATGAGATATCGTAAATAGAGGAGTTGTTGTTTTGATCAAGATAGCATCAGCAGACAACCTAGCTGGCCTATTTACATATAGCTTACCAATTAATGATTTTGATGGTCATGTTGAGAGAATGAGAGTCAGATGCATAGCAACATGGCTTTAAGTATAAGTGGGATATTTGTAACAGTGTACTAATAAGCAATACTTTGAATATAAGTGGGTGATTGTTAGGGTTATATACTAATACTGTATTAACTATATTTCCTTATATGTAATGTTTCGATCCCAAAATACGTAGAATTAAGAATACGTATACGTATACATGTCATCTACGTATCAAGTGGACTCCAGTCCAGCTCGAATGCGTATAAGCTGTCTTGGATTTCCAAATCTATCAATCAAATCTACTAACATATATCTCAATCCACATGATGAATAAGTAACAAGAACAAACAATATGTCTCATAGTCTGCAGCCTATTAACATATATGTTTGAATAGACCTGAAGAACAATATATAGGGTTTTGATTGATATATTTCTATATATAGAAGTTACAATATATATATGGTACCTATATATATAAACCTAGTTGGCATTAACTATCCTAACCAACCAACACCCTACCTAAAACAAATTCGAGCCTAGATGGAAACCCTTGCCACGGTCAAACACCCTAAGATGAGCCCCTTCCTTTTTGGCCAATTAAACTCCCATAAACCTATTATAATTAAGCCCAAAGCCATCCAAATATATTCCCATATATATCACTATATAACCCAAAACCCTAATATTAAAACCCTATCTTCTCTCTGCCACTAGGCCGAACAACCCTCACCCTCAAAAATTCTGAAAATAGCAGTCCCTCATCATCCCTTCCCCTTCCAACCCTTCCATACAACTTCTCATCTATCTAATTAACTAAAAGTCTCTCCTTTAACTCATCTCTCCACCAAAACTTCATTAAACCTCCACAAAGTCCATCTTTACCATCAAACCCATCAAAACTTCATTGCCATCACTGTCACCCCATAAAATAAGGAGTAGCAAGCCAAAGAAAGTAATGAGTGGTATTCTTGGACAAGAAGGAGTACCGACAACCAATCTTTTGGAGGCTTTCGGTAAAGATTCTAACTTTTTCATCTCGAATCTTCATGGTATAAATTCTGTAGAAATTTAGGAATTAATATTCTAAAACCCATATTTTGACATCTTTTATGCTATATTATCATCCATATAGATTATAGGTTGAATTGTTGAAAGTTCGGATTACGGTAGGACTAGTTTGAGCCTTTTCAATGCAAATTTTGAGCGATTGTTAGAATTTTTAAAATTGAATATAATGTAGTTTTATTAATTTAAGATATGATTTCTAAAAATATTTTATGATTTTATCATCTTAAATCTGAACGAAAAAATTGGGGTCAATATATTAGCGTATCGAGTAAGTTGCTGACATGGCATAGCTAAAATTTAGGAGTTGATTTGACAATTGAATATGAGTTTATTTTCTAAGAAAAAAAGAGTATTAATTATTTTTTGAAATATTATTTCATGTATTTAAGTAATATTGGAAGTTTGGTGATATTTCGGACAAGTTTTGGTTAGACTAGCTGAGACAGAGTCGACTAGCCATAAACTTTTTCTTAGAATTCTAAATCTGGAATTCAGAGGTTAGTGCCATATAAATTATATTAAAATAATTATTTTATGATTTTAGATGATTTATATGCATGACCTTGAAGTAGGAACTTAACCTTGAATTTCGAAAATCAAAACTATAAAACTAGGTCTAGAAATCCTAAAAGTATGTAGGCTTGTCATTTAGAAAATCCATGTGTCCCATGTGTAACTAGAATGCTAAACAATTCTTTTATTGTATGTGGATTCTTGGTAGGTTTGGTATTACGAAATCAGTGAAGACTTGGACGACAGGCAAGTATAGCTTGCCTAACTGTATAGTATTTTCATGCATTTACTATATTGTTATTTTTTTCAGTCATACTTGATTACATGTTATTTTTGTTCCTGTGTTATTATTTTATCGTTATACGTGCATGTAAATGGTTTCTATCTTTTCATTATTTTATGTTATATCTTGCCATGTTCTTGTATACTTCTTGTCATGCCCCGCTCCCAGATAACTGGATACGAGTCGGACACATCCAGCCTACGCTGTCGTTGACAGCGATAGTAAACTTTCTAAACCTCAATGATCATCGGTATAAAGATATACTCATTACAATACTATCGCGTACTATCATAACCATAAAACGACACAGAGTTCCACTTTGCTTTAGGAGTACATTTTTACAATAGATGTCCGAAAACAGATCTGGTAGATAATAAAGTGCATCCTAAGCTATTATTACATTCATCCAACTACACAATACAATACTGAACAATACAACTCAACCTACTACACTACAAATGATTCTACGCTTTAGATCTCCAGATTTGTAGCTAGCTCCACCACCTGAGCTAGGTCAACTCCAGTCATGCCCTCCGCTGGACCATAGTAACATATGTATAGCAGATCGTCAGCCTCACCTGCAACAAATCCAGTCAGGAAAGGAGCAAAGTACAACCCTATAATATGAAATATACAAAGTAAATCTATAATGCAATGAGCTGAACAGTAGATGAACATGCAAAGTGACACTGAAACAATAAAGATGACAATGCATATGTGATTTGAAATACCAGTTCCTATGTGGTCAGCTGTCGCACAATGAGCAAAATAAAATACAATAGTACCAATGGTATGGTCCGGTCTAGTCACACGTGTACGATGTGTGACTAGACTATCCACAACATTACACTAAATAGGTTTGATCACATAGCAACTAAGCATTTTCCCTAATCCTGACATAATCAATCAATCAATGTACAATGAAAATCAATGCTAACATATGTCACACCAGTGTCCAATATGCAGAATTGCAAACGAAAAATATAATATAAATTCAAATTGTAGTGTATTTGCGTGAATTTATCGTAGGGTCAAGTCCAATGGTCCAGAGAATATCTATGTCAAAGAGACACAATACTTCTTAGAAAATATTCTAAACATATGACTATATCCTAATACTTAATTTATTGCTTAGGACTAGATCTTATTTATTAATCAATCACTTACTTCTCAAATTCCTTTTTAACTAAACTGTGCTAGTAACCCTTATATAAACACTAACATAATAATTGTTCTATCTAAGCCCATGATATGAGCCCAATTATCTAGCCAATTCCATTTTTTAAATAGATCTTATCTGTTATATAAATTCAACCAAAAATAACTCCACAAGACTAGGGTACAATCTATAATATTTAAAATGCTAATAAACTTCTTGACCATTCCTTAACCCCAACCCATGTAGGCCTAACTCTCTATGGCTCATCACCTAAAATGAACCATTGTCGCTAATTTATTTGAATCAAACTTATTCCTGCGGTTCTGCAACCCAACCCTATTTGTACAGATCCACACATTGAACCCAACGGTCACAGGGTGGCAAGCTCTACTCAATCATGTCGTATTTCCATTCTAGTGTCTGTTTGGACATAGTACCATGGACTCATGTACGAGCCATATAACACATTACTGTCCCGACACAGCTCAACTCCTTGTCGACAATCGACACATACAGAGTATTCTACCCTATTTATTCTCAAGAACCAAAGGACAAACGATACAAGAACTCATACCTATCTTCGTCGAGTCTTCTGTGTCCAGCAGAGTTTTACGTCTCTCAGGGAAAAAAACATTAAACACCTAGCGTGCAATAAAAATAAAGTTCATTTTGGGTTAAATTAGAAATTCCTCGAATGATCAAATTCAGGAAACAAGAATCAGTAGTCAAAATTACTTGACAGAAAATTTCCAGATCACAAATAACATTAGTTTGATCAAAATGGCAGTTTCATTCGATCAAACAAACTCTTGATCAGAGAGATTGATCCTAACAAAATTCAAAAACAAAAGAGAAGGAATAAGCAATTCAGTCCTCACAATAAAAAACAAGACTTATTTCGATCTCACCGAGGATCCAATTCTGAAACTTGATTCAGATCTTGATCACGAGGTGAAGTCGATCCACTGGTTCCCGACCAAGTGTTCTTGACCCAGTTGGATTCGACTTTTGACATAGAATCATGTACCAAGGGTTAATTAGATTCAATTGACAAAAATTTAGATCGAAAAAAGATTGAGCACTTGATGACCAGACACTCACTGGAGAGGATGTCTGCGACTGTCGACGTCGATTGATCACGTGGCTAGCTGGTGATGTCGTCCGCCGAGGAAGAACACCGGTCGTCAAAGAAGAACCGCTATCGCTGCTTACCAACAGTGGCCGAAGTTCGTCGACAACTCTGAATGTTTTCGTTGATGCTCGATCGGACCGCCAAGGCTTCAATGACAAGCCGTGGTGCCTATACTGTGCATAGAGATCACTATCGTCGTGGCCGAAGCTTGGAAATCTAGCGTTTAGTGATTAACGAACTATTAGAAATGAGAGAAAGGTAGAAATAATTTTGGCAGAGCTTCGCCGTTGAGAGACAAGTGAGGAATAGAGAGGATTGGCTTTTATTTATAGTCTGGCAAGGTCGATGGCGGCCGTTACCGCTGTATGACAGAGATTCATAGGAGAAAGGCAGTAGAATTGGATGGATGAGATCGAAAGGTTAGGTCAGTGGTAGAAGTCTCTGAATCTCCTGGATGTCGAAGAGCTTCTCTTCCTCCAGAGGGTGATCGGTCGTAGCATCGGCTCTCTCCCTTTCCGAGTGGTCGATCTTAGAAGATAAGAAGAAGATGGGAGTGTGACACCAGGGGTCTACTGTTGGTTAAGTCATGGGCTTGTTGTTTGGTGGGTTTAGTATAGTATGAGCCTATATGGGACTATTAGTTTTTGTTGTTATAGGTATCTAGGTGTTACTCCCATTTCCTGTTATACGTATTTCTATATGCGTATACGAGATTTCTAACATTTGTCATGTGGACCGTAGTTAGACTTGTCTTGCTTAGCCTAGTCTTGGTTCAACTTGGTTTAGCTTGCTTGGTTTATTTTGGTTTGGTTTGAGATGGTGAGGCTTCCTATATAAGTCAACTCCACTCTCTTTCCTCTATTTATTTTCCATTAACTCTTCTTCATCTTCTTCATTTACTCTTCCCACCTACACCCAAGCCCTTAGGCAAGTGCTAGCTTGCCTCATGGAGGAACTTTATTTTTGTTGCTCTATTATCTTCCCTACATGATTCTAAGGCTATTTAGTACTTGGTATTTTTGGTTTTGAAAGATTAGTTTTTGTCGATCTAAGTTTATGCAAAACTTAAGTTTCTTAGGTTTTGATCTCTCAAACTTCATTATTTTTATGTTTAATTGTTCCATGTTGTCGATAATTCAATTTTACTCAAGTTAGACCTTTGAAAATCCGAATTTCGAATTGTTTTGAGTGATTTATAACCTTGAGAATTTATGGGTTCAATGAACTTGTGCTCTCGGTTGGGAAAGAAGCACAGTGCTGGGCACATAGATTTGTTATGCGCCCACTACACGCTTCCTTGGGAGCATAGCCATATGTATGCGTCCAAGTCTTCCTTACTCTCTCTAGTGGGCGCATAGCCCCAAGGCCCTCCCTGGCTTGGGCGCATAGTTTTATATGCGCACAAGTGCACCTATCTCCTTCCTTGGGCACATAGGCCCTGCCTCACTCATGTGGGCGCATAGACCCTGTCTGACTTATGTGGGCATATAGACCCTGCCTCACTCATGTGGGCGCATAGACCCTGCCTCACTCATGTGGCGCATAGCCCTAGGCACATAGCTCCAGGCGCATGCCTTCCCAAAACCCTTGTCTCTCCATGATACCCCCTGCCTTGGGCGCATAGCCTTGGGTGCATGCCACTCTCAGCACATCCATCTTGGGTGCATGCTCTTCATGACACCCCATGTCCTTAGTGTAAATTGTGACTTTGTTTGTACTCTTTACTTGACTAGTCCTATGATGTTATTTTCCATGTTGCATATATATTCTGAGCTTTAAACACAATCTTGGTATGGCACGTACCCTCTCTAACAACTTCTTGATAGTGGTCCACCGGGTGCACTTACATGAATACGACATGACAATATGACTTTACATGATATAATCATCTTAGATAGTGACCCTTTGTGGTGCACTCTTAACAAGTAACATGACATAAATAGAATTGATAGTGCGCCCTGAGGCGCACTCTTGATAAGTAATCTCGATAAGTAGTCTAACATAATAATCTTGATATGGCTGTACCGACGGCTATCTTGACTTGCTAAGTAATTCTTGTTCTGATACTGTGGGTGATCATTCTTGAATGTGCTCAATAAGCTACCAGTCTCGTCTCGCATCATTTCTAGGACATGCATCCCTGGTTACCACGTCAGGAATTCATATTGAATCTGACTAGGTTAATTACTAGATTGATCAAAGTAGCTCATATAGAGAGATGTTTCCAGTTATAGGCAATCCTGTTATTTGGCGCGCTCTTAATGGACTTGTATCATGCCGTCGAGTAGGGCACATTTTCAGCCCACTATCATGTGGTGACACTTCTTGAAACAAATATGGCACACTTTCATGTGTTGTACTCTAAGTTACCTAATATTCATGATAACTCTTAAACAAGACCTCGCCTGGATAACCTGAATAGCTGCAGGGCTTGTGCTGCTGAACATCTCGTTGTATGCTGCTAGTAATTAGCTTGTGATAATCCTAGTTAGTTAAAGTATCAAGCCGTACTCTTTGCTTGGCCGTGAATGTTGGTTGCGTCCTATCTTGTCTAGTCATGCCTAGATCTTGTATATGGCTATCTCAGGCATGCTTGTTATGCTTTACTATATCGATAAATAGTTAGAGACTAAGTTCTGTTCGAATGAAGGGTTACAACCTCGGTCCTTATTTGGTTTACGGATTGTAACCTGGTTACCGGAATGGTCCTTTCGTTATCTTATCGTTTATCACCTTGTTCCTCTAACTCATGTATTTTGTTATCATTAATGTATTTATGTACCAATATGTTGGTTTTAGTTCTTAAGTGAAGCCTCCCTTGTCGCACTTGCTCTTCTAGGGTCTGACCCAGCTGGTTTTGTATGGCCAGATTTCGGAGCACACCCGTGGATCTTCCAGCCAGATGGTGAACACTAGACGTAACCATAACAACGAGTGGGTTTTATTTTGCTCTCCCGCTCTATTGTAAAATTATTCTTTTGAGGCGTTTAGCCGCCAAGCAAGTGTTAGCTCATATTGAATACTTTACTTACTGTCGCTTACGGGCTGTAACATGATTAACAAATCCTAGGGTTGATCATGTATGACTGAATCTCCTACTAGTCCTCGTATTTTGTACGACTAGCTTCATGATCATCTGTATATAAATTATGGGACACCTTACTATTGAGTATCTGATGGTCTAACATCTTGTTGCATTTACTTGCTTGCTTGAGATTGAGACACTAGGCTTGTTCTTGACCATAAGTGACTGATGGCTTGAAGATAAACCCTCATACATCTAGACAGCCGTGACCGTATATCGGGTGGTTTACACTTCTATATACGTAGCTGGCTTGTCTGCCCCCGCTCTCCAGTATTCTGGATCCGGGCGTGACACGATTTAAGTGGTGGCCCATACAAGGTCTTGTAAATCAAGATTTGTGAGGGTTTTACTGAATAGATGTCTCAATCAGCACTCTCCTTGATCTCTACTCGTGTCTCCTAATCTTTCTGAAATCTTGACCTGATCACATACTTATATCCCCGATCTATCTTGGTCATTCCTTTTTGTTCCTATGTCATTTCTTCAGTGGCATAGTTTCTAGTCCTACCGATCAACCGGGAGGAGCTTAACCAGCACCCCACAGAAAAAACCAAGCCTAGCACTTAGGAGCCGCATCCCGAGTCATGCTTTCCGAATATCATGTGCCTCCGGTTCAGCCAGTCCAGCCTATACAGTCCGACAACATTGATTGAACTTATTAGGGAATTGTTTGCATCGCAGGATCGTCGGGGCGATGCCCTGCACCAGATAATACAAGATGCCATGGACAGAGTTGGTTACCAAGAAAACAATGCGGCCAACAGCTTCAAGCGCATGAACCCTCCTTTCTTTAATGGCAGTGAAGATGTTATCACTGCTGATGCGTGGCTTCAGGACATAGAAGTTAGCTTAGAAGCAGCCAAGACTCCAGAGGAAGAGAAGGTGGTCATAGTGCGCCTACAGTTATTGGACTTAGCCCGCACCTGGTGGGCGATGTTAGCAGTTGGATTGGCAATGCCGGTCCCATGGGCGATATTCAGTGACAAGTTTTAGACCAAGTACTTTGATGTGGTGGCTCGATATGAACTGCAAATGAGATTCACCAATTTGAAGCAGATGAGTATGACGGTTGATATGCGGCCGAGTTTTCAAGACTGAGTCAGATTGCTTCCACCTTGGTGGCAACCGAATTGAACCGAGCCAAGCGATTCCAGTAGGGCTCCACCTAGAGATTATTCTAGCGGTGGAGCACTTCGAGCATCAGACTTTTGATGCTGTCTTGAGGGAAGCTATACTAGTATACCTTGCAGAGGATCGTGGACCGAACCGGAAGCAAGAAGAGACCTCATGGGCAGATGAGTTTGTCCTCAGCACCAGCCCCGACAGCTAGGGCTTTGTCGATTGGAGTCCCCAGAGGACGAGTTCAGTTTCGTCGGTTCAGTATTCGATGTTGATGTATCCTCAGCGGCAGAAGCAAAGCAATCTTTCATAATGGGATGCACTCATTGTGGGAAGCCAGGGCACGTAGTTTCTGAGTGTCGTAGAGCACATGGATTATACTTGGCTTATGGGGCACCGGACCACATGATAGGGTCCTGCCCAAATAGAGCCAGTTCATCATCGTCAAACCTAACTAGTCCATCAGTTAGGGACCAGCCCCAGCACCAGTACAGCAGCAGCAGTACCAGCCTCCGAGGCCATTGTCGCCTCAGGCACAAGCCTTCCAGCAGCAGAGACTCCAGCAGTATGCCCAGACCCAAGCTCAGATACAGAACTGGCAGAGTGGTTTCCAGCAGAGTGTCTTCCTTATGCCTCATGCTTTTTAATTCCTTGCTTACATGTATGATTGCTTGACTGGTTGCTAGTAGTAGATGGCTTGTGCTTTAGTATAGCTTGTCCCGACATCTCTGGCCTCTGATTAAATTCTGAGGACGAAATTCTTTTAAGGTGGATAGATTTGTCACGTCCCGTTTCCCGTTATACGTATTTCCAATACGTATACGAGATTTCTGATATTTATCAGGTGGACCATAGTTAGACTTGTCTTGCTTAGCCTAGTCTTGGTTCAACATGGTTTAGCTTGCTTGGTTTATTTTTGGTTTGGTTTGAGATGGTGAGGCTTACATATAAGTCAACTCCACTCTCTCTCCTCCATTTATTTCTAATTAACTCTTCTTCATCTTCTTCATTTACTCTTCCCACCGACACCCAAGCCCTTAGGCATTGCTAGATTGCTTCATTGAGGAACTCCATTTTTGCTGTTCCATTATCTTCCCTACATGATTCTACGGCTATTTAGTACTTGGTAGTTTTGGTTTTGAAGGATTAGTTTTTGTAGATCTAAGTTTATGCCAAATTTGATTTTCTTGGGTTTTGATCTCTCAAACTTCATTATTTTAAGTTTTAATTATTCATGTTGTAGAGAATTCAATTTTATTCAAGTTGACCTTTGAAAATCCGGATTTCGAATTGTTTTGAGTGATTTATGACCTTGAGAAGTTCATGGGTTCAATAAACGTGCTCTCGGGTGGGAAAGAAGCACAGTGCTGGGCGCATAGATTTGTTATGCGCCTACTGCACGCTTCCTTGGGAGCATGGCCATATGTATGCGCCCAAGTCTTCCTTACTTCCTCTAGTGGGCGCATAGCCCCAAGGCCCTCCCTGGCTTGGGCGCCTAGTTTTATATGCGCACAAGTGCACCATGTCTCCTTCCTTGGGGGATAGACCCTGCCACACTCATGTGGGCGTATAGACCCTACCTCACTCATGTGGGCGCATAGCCTTGGGCGCATAGCTCCAGGCGCATAACTTCCCAAAACCCTTGTCTCTCCATGATACCCCCTGTCTTGGGCGCATAGCCTTGGGCGCATGCCACTCTCAGCACATCTATCTTGGGTGCATGCTCTTCATGACACCTGTCACCCCCAGTTTTCAGTAACAGGAGTATTTTTGTCATTTTGTATTTTTGAATATTTTTGAAATTTATTATTTATGATATTGTTTTGGGATTATTTGAGTCGGGTTCGAATTTCAGCTCAATCCGACTTATAACGGGGACCCGGGATAGTTTTGACTCTAGTGGGACCCACACAATAGTTAGACATGGCCCACATGGCATTATTTTAGTTAGTGAGTTAGAGTTATTCATGGGTAGGTTAAGTTAAATTAGAGACTTTAAACTAGACTAATTTAGCCTCAACCTAAGTCCATTCCTAATTTAATTCAAATAGGACAAGTGGGGGCATTTTGGTCATTAGCCAATAGGGACAAACCACCCACACATGGCAGCCATAGGAGGAGAGGGTGTGCTCATCCATCATTTCATTTTTTTCCAAAAATTTTCTCTCTTGTTCTTTCCCAAATTTTGAAAGCAACCTCCATTGATTTCATCTCCAATCTATCCATTCTTCCACCAATCTTCTTCATTTCTTCTCTACTCCATGGATAGAGGGTGCTAGCCAAGTTTGGAAGGATTTGGCTTTGGTTTGTGTCCATTTGGAGGCCACTTCGTGTCGGGGTCGTGTCGAAAGGATTTCTCTTGGAATCTCTCCCGGAAGGTATAATCTTTCCTCTAATCCACCCCTACATGTATATAGGAATATTTTGAACCCGTAGGAATGACCCCCATGGTTGTATCTCTATTTGTGTCCATTTTGTGTCTATTTGGAGGTCATAGGAGTGTCCTTTGTGTTGTGCTTTGTGTCCATGTGGGAAACCCCCAATATTGGACACTTCATGTGATTGTGATTTGATTTAATGAATGTTCCTATTTTAATTTCAGATTTTAGATTCCTAGAGTATTGTTCTTAATGTTTCTATATATATATATATATATATATAATATTATATTATATATATATATATATATATATATATATAAATATATAGGGAGACACATATACATATAAATATATAACCATGATATATAATATATATATATATATATATATATGTAGGTGTGTGTGTGTGTGGTTTTTGTTTAGAGTATTAGAGATTTGATATTGGGAGAGTATTAGGGATTATGAGTAGAGAGTGAGAGTTAGAGAGTGATTTGAGTAAGGTTAGAGAGGGAGATGAGAGAGTGAGTTGAGAGAGTATTAGAGATTGAGAGAGTGATAGAAAGTGAGATAGGTGAAGGAATGGAGGGGGGAACCCTGCTGATTTTACAGCAGTATATTGCAGTCCCCATTGGGGATTGCCGGACCAACAGCAGCAGTAACAGCTGCATATGCAGCAGGTTATGAGGGGGACAGCCCCATTTTCAACCATCCATTTGCTCATAAACCAGCCCCTACATCACAGCCATTTCAGCTACACTTAGCCCCCAATTCACCCACTGACAGCCCTATGTTCAGCCCTATATTCAGTCCATAGCAGCCCCTACATTCAGCCACACTTAGCCACATATCACCCCTATAAGCCTCCATATCACCTATAAATCATCCCCTACATAAGCCACATTCCAGCCCATATATGACCCCATTGACAGCCATGTAATCAGCCCATATCACCTAAAAATCAGTCCATTCAATCCAATTTCAGCCCACACATTAACCCATTCATTTAAGTATCCATATATACTCACACCCTTCATTCACCCCTCATGCACAAATATATATATATAATATATAATATATACACCCTTCAAAAAAAAAATAATAATTATAACACCCTTTTCATTCACTCACACTTTCAATCATTCATCCTTCCATGATTTCATTCATCCTCTCATTCATTCATTTTTCCATTTTTCATTTCATCCTTCCATTCACATATCAGTACACATCCTATCCATTCATTCACCATTCATCATGCATCCATTATTCCAAAAATCCTACATACAAGTATGCCCCACAAATTGATCCACTAGAAGCCTAATAAACCCTTAGTTATGCCTAGTTGGGTTGTGTCTAGTGTGGTGAGTATCTAGTTAGAGGGGTTAGTGAGTTTTGGTGTTAACTTGATGTTGTGTTAGTGTTAGTAGTGAGTTGGTTAAGTTAGTGTCCTAACTAGTTAGTATCCTAGTAGACTAGTTAGAGTGGCTAACCTAGACACTAGAGAGGTGGGAGAGTGAACTAGGAAGGTTGGTAGAGAGTATGGTGTGGTATTTCAAAAGTCAACTTCAAGTCAACACTTGACTTAGAATTGACCGAAACCAAACCAGAGTGACCAGTTGACTAAAAATCAACTGTTAGTCAACATTTGACTTGTTTGACCTAGGATTGACCCAGGGTTGACTCAGTGTTGACCAGAGTTGACCAAGTTGACTTTTGACTAAAAGTCAACTGTAAGTCAACCTTTGACCCAGATTGACCTATTTTGACTTGGATGACTTCCTGTGACCTTGTTTGACCTTGGTTATCCTAGTGTGACCCAGTTTGGCTCAGTATGACCTAGTTTAGCTTGTGTGACTTAGTTTGACCTAGTTTTGACTTAGACTGCATATCATGACTAGATTTGCTTTTCTTTCATTATTAAACCATGTTTTGACTTGTAGTATCTCATCTTTAGGTCTGTGATTACTCTGAGCGTCTATTCACCTTATCAACTCAGGACCACAGGCGAGTACGTTCACTGATAGTTTTCATTGTCTTGATATCTGCTATATCCGATTCAGTTGTAGTGTCTTACTCGACTTCCAGTTACGATAGTTCACGGACTAGTATATGTTGGATCATGACATGGGATATTGTTCCTAGATTTTTTGTGGTATATTGGTACATTTCTGTCTTTTCCGTGTATTGGTATAGACACTGATTCCTAAGGGTACTTGCTACCCTCTTATGGAATCCCGTATCATGACGTGTCGTATCCAGATCCATTATACTATTCGGGATGGAGAAATTATTAGGGGTTATGTGATCAAAGCCCCATGTCATATTTTTGCTTGCGTCACTCCCACCCACGTAGGGTTAGCAATACCTTCGTGCGCTTGTTATCCAGGTTGGCCGATAAGACTTTTCGTGAGAACACCGTACGATTGTCGGGCCAAGTGGTTAACCTGACCATGATTCCCTAGCCGATCACATAGCGCCCTAATAATTCAAGTCACATTTTACATTTATTTATCGTATCTTATATCCTGCTCAGTTCTACTTTCTGTACTTTCTCACCATGCTATGATATTCATTTACTCACATGCTCTACATACCTTTATGCTGTACCTTGATTGGAGACTAAGTGCTGTTCGGGAGAAGGGTTACAACACCGGTCCTTGTTTGGTTTAAGGGTTGTAACTCGGTTTTCGAATGGTTCCCACGTCATCTAATATCTTTGTCTTGTATTTCATTATACTATCTCTTATAGAATTTATCAATTCATATGGAACTGCTGTTAGTATTTTTACTTGCTCATTTTTCTGACAGGATACCGTTGACAATTTTACAGATGTTTCTGAGGCAGATTGCCCGACCTATTATGGGGACGGGTTAGATGGAGTAGACCTGGACCGTGGCTTGATAGTAGAGCCACTAGATTTTATTCTTTCTAAGTAGTTAGCTTAGTTAGGCTTGTCTGGACTGCGATCCAGCTTTTGTTTTAGACTGTAGTAGTTTATATTATATTTCTGTGACTTGTGGTGTTGTGTATAGCTTTGGCTTGTGTGGATCTTGAACTATTTCCTGCTTTCATCTATCATATTTTCTTTCCGTGCTATCTACCTTAGTTTTATTTTGTGATTGAGACTGTATTGCTATGTCACCTCCATTCGGAGTGTATATACTGTACAGGTACATTTATCTGTTTAGTGTAGTTATTGTAGACGATCTATCAGCATTCTACCCCGATTTTGCGGCGTAGGCTGGACGTAACCGCGTACTCGTGCCCCTACAGGATGCGGGTCGTGACATATTTTTATGTGGCCCATGCAGGTCAGTATCATAATTAGTACGATCTCATAATGGTGCTCGACTTAGAGTACTAATTACGAGCCTGCGACTAGGACATAGGATCTAGGATATGATAGGAGTTACTCAATCACATTTTAGAAAAATTCTGATCTTTTGATTACCATGACGACTTTTCTTGCATTTGAATTCATTGTCCTCCTTTGATAATATCTCATCTTATGCCATATTGATCTCTTGGGTTCAATTTGTCCTCAAGATGGCGATTACTCGCTCTCAGGCAGCAGGACCTAGTACAGTTCCAGAGAGATCTGATCCAGTAGGACTTCCACCTCCGGCTACGGGAGCAGCATCGAAAGAGCAGCAGTCTCAGTTCCTGCCCTTCAGACGGGAGTAGCAGTTGAGGGAGTTGCCACCTCAGTTCCTGTCCTTCAGGCGGGAGTAGCAGCAGCAGTTCCAGGAGGTCTTCCACCTCCAGCAGCGGGACCGTCCGTAGTCATTCCTGAGACTCCTCCACCGCCGCCTCCGCTACCGACTGATGCACAGCATGAGGGCCCTTCTACAGCAGATGTTGCAGACCCAGAGGGCCCAGGCCGAGGGACAGTACCGCCAGACAGAGGTGTTACGACGAGCATGGAGAACTCCCCACGGCTGGTGATAGCAGCAATTGAGAGGGTTATATCGGGTACAGTTCAGGATACCCCAGTTCAGCACCAGGGACAGGACCAGAGGCAGACTACTCCATGCTGTTTCTACGGGAAGCCGAGGCACACACGGGAGGTTTACAGGATGAGGTTGGGCATGTGTCTATACTGTGAGGTGCCCGACCACCAGCTGAAGGATTGCCACACGTTCGTGGAGTCTGAGGAGGCCAGGACAGAGTACATCAGGCCCCAGCACGTGACGACCAGCAGCAGGATTAGGGCAAGAGGTAGGCCATCCAGTGTGGTTTCTCTGCAAGAAGATGGGCACACACGCGGGGTTTACAGAAAGAGGCTAAAATTTTGTTTATTCTGTGGAGCTCCAGACCACCAGATGAAGAACTGTGATGCTCGTACAGCCAGACACATACCAGGACGGAGTACAGCAGGCTAAGGCCAACAGAGGCGAGCTTTCGCCATGACAGTTAAGGACAGTCAGGCAGTAGCAGGGGAGAGTGCAGGTTCCAATCTCTCGAATCTCATTTCCGCATTTACCTCCTTATAAACTGTTTGAAATTCGATTCCATCTGTTCCTTGATTGTTTGATGAAAATTTTTGTCTTGTGATGTGATTTTTCTTCTGAGATAAGTCGTATGGGCTAGGTCGCCTCGATTATGAGATTTAGAATCCTCTAGGGTCATGCTAGCAGGCATAGTGAGGACACATAGTCGGATTTGGATGTATTTCTGGGTGTGGAAATTTAAGGTTTTTGCTGTCAAGCATGCGGCAATGCGAAAATTTTAAATACCATGATTCTAGAGGTATGTAACATAGTCAAGAACTCTGTGATTATCGTAGCCTTGCTCACTAGCATGACGGAGATTCTGAGTATCATGATTCTGGACAGACGCATATGATTGTCGAACTGCATGATTTTTTGTGTTTACTTTGTTTAATTTTGAGGATGAATTCCTTTAAGGTGGATAGACTGTAGCACCAAGTTTCTAGTTGAAAGTAATTTTAAATTTTATAGTTTTAGTCATTTAATTATTGTCATTTAATTCATGCTTTGATTTTGGAGATTTTAATCATTTTAAATTTTAAGCCATGACTTGAGATTTTTCATGTTTTGCTAGTGAAACCCTAGGGACTATTTGACCTAGAGCCTGACCATGTGATTAGGATGTTTTCAGTATCATTTCTGGCCTAAGGGTATTTTGGTCATTGGACATCTTTGATTTATTTTGATATTTTGCATTGGTGATTGTTGATTGTTGATTTAGCTTTTGATAGGTGAGATTTTTTTGGATTCGCGTTCGTGTCGAACACGTAACAGTTTTTATTTGCAAGTGTTGTTGTGTCTTAAGAGATTTTTATTTTGCTGAAATTTTTTTTTTGGAAGTATTCGAGAGGGATTGTTTTCTGCATGTGTTTTTCTGTGATTGTTTTGTTTTAATTTCGAGGACAAAATTTTTATAAGGTGGATAGATTTGTCACCCCCAGTTTTCAGGAATAGGGATATTTTTGTCATTTTGTATTTTTGAATATTTTTGAAATTTATTTTATTATTTATGATATTGTTTTGGGGTTATTTGAGTAGGGTTCGAATTTCAGCTCAATCCGACTTGTAACGGGGACCCAGGACAGTTTTGACTCTAGTGGAACCTACACATTAGTTAGGCATGGCCCACATGGCGTTATTTTAGTTAGTGAGTTAGAGTAATTATTCATGGGTAGGTTAAGTTTAATTAGAGCCTTTAAACTAGACTAATTTAGCCTCAACCTAAGCCCATTCCTAATTTAATTCAAATAGGACAAGTGGGAGCATTTTGGTCATTAGCTAATAGGGACAAACCACCCACATGGCAGCCATAGGAGGAGAGGGTGTGCTCATCCATTCATTTCATTTTTCTCCAAAATTTCTCTCTCTTGTTCCCCCAAATTTTGAGAGCAACCTCCATTGATTTCATCTCCAAATCTAACCATTCTTCCACCAAATCTTCTTCATTTCTTCTCTACTCCATGGATAGAGGGTGCTAGCCAAGTTTGGGAGGATTTGGCTTTGGTTTGTGTCCATTTGGAGGCCACTTCGTGTCGGTGTCGTGTCGGAAGGGTTTCTCTTGGAATCTCTCTTCCGGAAGGTATAATCTCTCTTCTAATCTACCCCTACATGCATATAAGAATATTTTGAACCCGTAGGAATGACCTCCATGGTTGTATCTCTATTTGTATCCATTTTGTGTCCATTTGGAGGTCATAGGAGTGTCATTTGTGTTGTACTTTGTGTCCATGTGGGAAACACCCAATATTGGACACTTCATGTGATTGTGATTTGATTTAATGAATGTTCCTATTTTAATTTCAGATTTTAGATTCCTAGAGTATTGCTCTTAATGTTTCAAACATATATATATATATATATAAAAAAAAAAAAAAAAAAATATATATATATATATATAATATATATATATATAATATATTATATATTAGATATATATATATAATATATTCAAGGTTATATATTTATGTATATGTGTCTCCTATACATTTATATATATATAATATATATATATATATATATATATATATATATTATATATATATATATATGTAGGTGTGGTGTGTGGTTTTTGGTTTAGAGTATTAAAGATTTGATATTGGAGAGTATTAGGGATTATGAGTATAGAGTGAGAGTTGAGAGTGATTTGAGTGAGGGATTAGAGAGGGGATGAGAGAGTGAGTTTGAGAGTATTAGAGATTGAGAGAGTGATAGAGAGTGAGATAGGTAAAGGAATGGAGGGGGGGAACCCTGCTGATTTTATAGCAGTATAGTGCAGTCCCCATTGGGGACTGCTGGACCAAACAATAGCAGTAACAGCTGCATATGCAGCAGGTTATGAGGAGGGGGACAGCCCCATTTTTAGCCATCCATTTGTTCATAAACCAGTCCCTATATCACAGCCATTTCAGCCACACTTAGCCCCCAATTCACCCACTTGACAGCCCTTGTTCAGCCCTATATTCAGTCCATAGAAGCCCCTACATTCAGCCACACTTAGCCACATATCACCCCATATATAAGCCTCCATATCACCTATAAATCAGCCCCTACATAAGCCATATTCCAGCCCATATATGACCCCATTGACAGCCATGTAATCACCCCATATCACCTAAAAATTAGTCCATTCAATCCAATTTTAGCCCACACATTAAACCATTCATTTAAGTATTCATATATATACTCAAACACCCTTCATTCACTCACACTTTCAATCATTCATCCTTCCATGATTTCATTCATCCTCTCATTCATTCTTTTTTCCATTTTTATTTCATCCTTCCATTCACATATCAATACACATCCTATCCATTCATTCAACCATTCACTCATGCATCCATTATTCCAAAACTCCTACATACAAGTATGCCCCACAAATTGATCCACTAGAAGCCTATATAAACCCTTAGTTAGTGCCTAGTTGGGTGGTGTCTAGTGTGGGTGAGTATCTAGTTAGAGGGGTTAGTGAGTGTTGGTGTTAACTTGATGTTGTGTTAGTGTTAGTATGAGTTGGTTAAGTTAGTGTCCTAACTAAGTTAGTATCCTAGTAGACTAGTTAGAGTGGCTAACCTAGACACTAGGAGAGTGTGGGAGAGTGAACTAGGAAGGTTGGTAGAGAGTAGGGTGTGGTATCTCAAGATACCATAGCGTATCATGACGATACCCTAAGGTAATGTTGGGATGACCAACATGGAAGATAAGATGGATTAGATGCCCAAGAACCCTAGATTTTTTGGTTGGTAAACCCAAGATAGGATAGTATCTAGCTACCCTAAGAAGCATATGCTAGTATCCTGAGATCTAGAGGGGTTTCCTATGTAATGGGCAAGGTATTGGTATTTACCTTGTGAAGGGTAAATGTAGGTAATAGGGTATTGTTAAGATTTTGAGTTTGACTTCTAAGATGGATTTAGAAATAGGTTGTCTTGGTAGGTAATGACTAGATGAGGGTAGTTTAGGCTAGTCTTGACCTCCGTTGACCAAGAGTTGACTTTTTGACCAAAAGTCAACTTCAAGTCAACACTTGACTTAGAATTGACCGAAACCAAACCATAGTTGACTAGTTGACTGAAAATCAACTGTTAGTCAACATTTGACTTGTTTGACCTTGGGTTGACCCAGGGTTGACCCATGGTTGACTCAGTGTTGACTAGAGTTGACTTTTGACCAAAAGTCAACTATAAGTCAACCTTTGACCCATATTGACCTAGTTTGACTTGGATTGACTTCCTGTGACCTCGTTTGACCTTGGTTATCCTAGTGTGACCCAGTTTGGCTCAGTATGACCTAGTTTAGCTTGGTGTGACTTATTTTGACCTAGTTTTGATTTAGACTTGCATATCATGACTAGATTAGCTTTCCTTTCATTATTAAACCATGTTTTGACTTGTAGTATCTTATTTTTAGGTCTGTGATTACTCTGAGCGTCTGTTCACCTTATCAGTTCAGGACCACAGGCGAGTATATTCTGTAGAAGCATGAAAAAGACTAAAGAAAGATCTATGCGGCCAAGGATCCCCATGCGGCTCAGAGAGCTCATGCGGCTCAAACGTCTATGCGGCTCAGAGAGAGCCACGTGGTCCTCAACAGCTCTTCCCTTTGTCTTCTACTGCATTTAATGCCTTGACGGCTGACAGCTCTGACCAATGACAGAAAGATGCAATGATGACTCTGTCATAATGGCAGACTCCTAGGGAAACGAAGGAGATCTCTGACACAATCCCCAGGAACCCAGAACCTTTATGCGTCCTTGACACGTGTATCATCGCATGCGGCTCAGACAGAGGCCACCCATGCGGCTTAGGCCAAAGCTATCCCATGCGGCTCACAAAGAACTACCCCATGTGGCTCACAGAGGCTATCTCCATGCGGCTCAAGCTGAGGCTATCTCCGTGCGGCTCATGAAGACTATCTCCATGCGGCTCACGAAAAACACCCACCATGCGGTCACCTACGATCATGCGGCTCAGATCACCACCATGCGGTTCAAATGTTCAGGGGCCACTCCCAAGCAGCCTTGACACGTGGCCAGTCTTATGCGGCTCAATGGGGAGTAGTCCTCATGCGGCTCAGATTTTCTAAGTGGCTCGCAGTTAAGACATGTGGAATGATAAGGGGACACGTGGCATCAAATCGACCGAAATCCATCAACAAATCCTAATAAAATATTAGGATTAAATCAGATCATTTGCAATCAAGCGAATCAATGACACGTGGCTGGAAATCCGAGATTGGCATAACAAATCATGGGGATTTTGTCAATCATCATTAATTACCCACAAAGATTTGATGCAATCACATTAATTGCCCAGATCCATATATTCAAGATGAGCGGCCCAGATTCATTAATCCTTTGCCATCGACTTTTGAGAATGGGCAGTCATTGTAAAACCCTAATAAGGCTTCCCACGCTTATAAATAGCAAGGTGTCATTCCCTTGCAACACACAGACAGACACAGAGATACAAGGAAACATATACAGAGAGATAGACAGAGACGAGCAGAGATAGAGATAGAGCACACCCCCCTCGAATCCAGAGAGAATAAAGAGAGCATTTCTTCATCAACGCCAAGTACTTCTTCTACAGAGCCAAGGCTGCGCCCGATCGTCCAAGGAGTAAGGCAGAGCTGCCGTCGCTTTCCCGAGCCTCTACCGTCACCCCCCAGAATCTAAATAAACAATTGTACTTAGATTGCTGTACCTAGGTTTTCGTCCCTAGGCTTTCTTTGTACAAGCGAGTTTGTATTGTGAAGTAAAAGTCCAGTCCTCCGATAATTGTTCTGTTCTTTTATATTTCATGGCAAATATGATGGCGACTCTGCTGGGGATAAACTTCTCCACGGATGAGGAGTTGGTGATGCAATCGGATGCAGCCAAACTTGGCTCCACGCAACAGAAGATGGTCGTCCGCTTCGACCAACAGGCGTTTAAAGAAATGCTCTCCGACGGGGCGCTGGCCCAGTCCAGAAGCAAAGCCGCACAAAGAAGACTTACAGGGAGTGGAGGCCAAAATCATTTTCTCCTCCCCAAGCCCTGGATGGAGTACTCTCTGCTACCCAAGACGGCGAAGGCGACTCTCATGCGGCCCCACTTCGAGCCATAGAGGACTCTGCTGTCCCCAAGTTCGACAGAGGAAAGCACTACGATGCTGGACTTGCAGGGACAAAGAGTGATTCTATATGCTCCAAGAAGAAGCCGAACACTCATGCGGCCAAGACTGCCAACCGCATGCATGATGCTCATGCGGCTGAAACTGCCAGCCACATGAAGAATATCTATGCGGCCAGAACTTCCAGCCGTATGGAGAAACCTCATACGACCGAGACTTCCACCACACGAAGAAAGCCTATGCAGCCATAACTGCTAGCCGCATGATGACTGTTGACTCCAGCCGCATACTGCCGCTCCACGCAGTTTAGGCTCAGTCACCGATCGTCTCTCCTATGGTTCTGATCTCTCATGTGCCCAAGAGAATATATCTGACTCTCTGCAGCATCACTCTGACTCTTCCTACTATACGCCTTCGGGTGCTCAAGTAAGAAGTCAAGGGCAGCGCGAGCTCGGCGAGCTCAGTCGGCTGTCCCCCTCTAACCATCTGAGCGCTCCACATACTGTTATGCGGGCCTCTGATGGGAAGTTGTACAGAACCACTCGAGTCCAGCCCCCGGCAAACGGACGGAGTGGTTCCCAAAAGTCTCCCAAAACCCAGGGAGCAAACATGGTCATTCCAGACCCGTCTGACTTACGTGAGGTTATCCTCCACAAACGCAAGGAAGAGAAGAGGCCCCGGTATGCAAGGAATCCTCCTACGGACATCACTGCACCCAAATCATCGTCAACTGCTGTTTGCAACAATGCGACAGCAAGAGAAGACAGGCAACCTGTTTCCCAAAGGCTGCAACGACCAAGCTCAGGGGACGAAGCGCCTCCTGTTGTCTCTTGCAACTCCACTCAGAAAATTCCTACCGATGGGAGAAGGAAGAAGATGAACGTTTTCAGCCCGAAGATTTCAACCACTGCGACTAAGAAATCGTCGTCTAAACGGTTGTCCACCACCGGAGTATTCCAAGGTACCCGTTCGAAGACGAAATTTGCTACAGCAGGAGATTCATCATCTGCAACCGTTGGAGGTCACTGAAACAGGCGGTAGCACTCCTCAGAACATCCACGATAATCCGATGTTCCAAAGAGACGAACCTGAAGAAACAACTCTCCTGTCAGATACAGCAGATGTCGACGTCCCCGGGACGTCCACGACTCTCAAGATGAACAAGCTCTGAAGTTGGGGTACTATTCCTTCTGAGTCCGAACCAGAGGAACATTCCCACATATCCTGATGACTTCTCGGTACAGGGGTATGACTCGGAGGGCACTTCCTCCATCGTTCCTTCCGTCTCCCCTCATGTAAAGACGATGTTCATGACGGACAGCAACCAAGGTGGTTCCAGTGATCGCAACGCATTGACACTCTGGAGGCCATACTGCATGCCTTGGTCAAGTTGTAGATGAGATCAAAGCGGCTCTTCCAACTCTGCAAGGAGGAACGCCTGGCCAAACAAGTATGGGTCCCACGGTTAATGCGGACTCGAACTCAGCGACACCGAACCCGGGCAACAATCCTCCTGAAATGACGGCTCCCACCGCGGTGGATGAGGCCAGGGAAGCAAGAAGAAAGGTCCAGGAGCTTCGAGCCATGTTTTACGCTCGAGAAAACTCTCAAGACCTCAGAATACGGCAACCATACCCTGCAGCATGGAGGGATGTCCCCTTTCCACCAAGATATAAGCCGTTCGACATCAATCCTTATGATGGCAAGACCTCCGCAAGTCGATACATCACTTACTTCGAGGTCACCACCGACCATCAGCCCCATGACGATACCATCCTCACACGATTATTCATTGGAGAATTGGAAGGAGTCGTCTTCGACTGGTATCGCAACCTGCCAGACAACTGCATCCACTCCTTCGCCAGTTTCAAGTGCATGTTCTTGGAGAGATTCAACGAAGTAGGACAGGACATCACAATGTCCACCCTCATGGACATCGTCCAAGGGAAGAAAGAGCTGACAAGGAACTATATTGAGCAGTTTTGCCAAACCGCAATAAAGCTGCCGTCTGGTAACCCAGATTCCTCTTTGATTGAAATTTGCCAAAAGAGATTGCTCCCAACAATCAGTCTTTGGATGGGCGAAAGTCAATTTAAGGACTGAAAGACGTTCATCATCAGTGCCACAAGCGCCGAAGAACGGTTGAAGAAGGCTCGCCAACTGGGATTGCACATCTAGGAGGGAGAGAACAAGAGCAAGCGTCCTAATACCAACAACGACAATGGGGTAGCCCCTCCAACAATCGGGACAATAGGGGTAAGCAGGCTATGGTGGCCGACACAGCCCAGAAATATGAGTCAAAACCGACAGACAAACAATGGCCGTAAATCACTTACTCCTTCGAAGACAGTCATGTCAAGCCCATCTTGGACATGCTCATACAAGAAGACAGAATTTAGCTCCCTCCACCAAGACGAGAACCTCGACCGACAGATATGGAGAGCCCAAAGTACTGCCATTACTACCGCTACGTCCACCATGCCACACACGACTGCTACCAATTAAAGTGATACATCCAACATCTCATCGATTCGAACGCTCTGGCCATCGATTTCGAGGAGGTAACCATGGCGGCCAACATGGTGTCCGTATAATTCAGCAGCTTCCCTCCAACAGAGACTCAAGACGGAGTGGTACCCATCCCTCTGGCGACAATAGAGATTGCTAATCTTCCCCCTCCACGGGATCAGGTTGCTGGTCTAGTGCCCCTCACCACATCATAGGGGGAGGTTATATGGGTCCATCCGGACCTAGTACTTGAGATGACTCAGTCCACACCACCTTCCATTCACAAGAAGAAGAGTGGGAAGGTCAGATCCTGCCACACTATCTCAGTAGATGTCGAAGAAGTCACGACTGTCGTTACCCGATCTGGGGCACAATCCCAACCTATGGCTGATAATTCGACTGAAGATCATCAGCCAGCTACCACTGACACTCCAGGACCTTCTCAGCCTCCGACGACCGACAAGCCTAGGCCGAAGGAGACTCGCTTTGATAAATCCCTCCAAAAAGAAGCACCTCAGGGGCTGGAGAGGCCCTACAACTTCGACATCTTGGCACAATTAGCCAATACCGGCCAAATTGTCATTATACGAGCTCCTGAGGCTGGAGAGGCCCTACAACTTCGACATCTTGGCACAATTAGCCAATACACGCGGCTTTGAGCGATGCACTCCAAAATGCCGACGCGTACCTGGCTCAGGTCAACCTCACTGGAGAGAACTCGCCTACAGATCTCCAAGATAGCGCTTGTACGGGAGCGATGCCCAACATTGTCTTCACTCCGCAGGATATGCTCATCAAAACCAACCTGCACGATCGCCCGTTATACTACACTGGATACATCGGCGACATAAAGGTAGATCGGATGCACATTGATCCTGGCTCTTCCATAAGTATTATCCCGAAGGGTCTGTTACATCATCTTTGTATTCCTATGCATCGCCTGACGCCTACAAGCACCGCCATCAGCGGTTTCAATTCGGGCAGGAGCTACCCAATTGGGAAGATTCGTCTGAAGTGCCAAATTGGCGATCTCCCGTCAGAAGTCACCTGTTACGTCATAGATGCAGACACTTCTTACAACATCCTCTTGGGGCGCCCTTGGATACATGATTATATGATCGTACCTTCTATCCTGTACCAGTGCTTCAAGTATCTCGACAAATATAGCTTCGTGAGGACAAAATTTGCCGACATCGATCCCTTCAAAGGGGTCGAATCCTACTACTCAGACTCCTGTCTATAAGAAAAGTCGAAGAGGCACCTTGGTGAAGGTGATGTGCAAGCTCGTACCGAGACAACCACAGGATCAGAAGAACCTCTGACGATCTACCTCCAAGCTCGCAAATCTGGCAAGTCAGCACCCCTTACAGCCACTCTACGTAAGGACGCAATCAGCCTCTCGGCACAAGAAGAGCAAATGATAATCCGGCTGCCAAGGTTCGGCCAAGCGCCAAGACCCACAACGGAGCCACTGACAATCAGACTGCCCAGAGTCGACCAACGACAAACGGAGAAGCTCAATCCCTCCGACAAGCCAATGACGATACGCCTTCCCAAGAAGAATCGTCATCCTGATGCAAGGTCTGGGGCTTCTAGCGAGCCAACAACTCCCCGCCCAGTATCGAGTACCAAATTAGGGGTCGCTAGCTTGCCAACGACTCTACGTTCTGCTCTACCTGCTGAACCCCTGACGATCAAGCTGCCCAGGTCGTCTTCTCAGTCTTCATTTATATATAGGGTGGCCGAAGAAGAACCGGAGCTAGCCAAGTATGTGGCTGGCCACACTGATGTTCCATCCGCAGATGATGTAATCCCGCTAGAAAAGATACCTTACTTCAATAAAGGGCTATTTTTGAACTACCTCGAGCTTGATAAGCTTTGTACAATGTATGCTATGGAACACGGTATAGGCACTCACCTACACACGCAGGTGACAAATGTGTACACCGCAAACCAGCTTACTCTAGTGGAAGATGCTTACCGCATAATCGAGGGAGGGGACCATCCAATCTTCTTCGGCCGGAAGGACGACCCGCAGCCCTTCACCATAGAAGAAGTCGACCTCGAATCAGATGCCGGGAGACTGCCCCTGTATCTTTATAGCTCCCAATCCAAATATCTCATGCAAAAACAGGGCTATAATCTGGAGACTACGCCAGGCTTGAACAACGGCACTAGACGACGATTACCTTTAAAGCTACCAGCCCCGGCCGGTAAACCACAGGATTACTACAGCAAGACCCGATATGGATTAGTGTATGTTACGCCCGCAACAACCCCTGAAAGTTCAGATGAGGAATGCGACTGGCATTCACATTCAACCGGGTCACCAACTTCTGATTCGGATGCCAGCATCGGGGACGTATTCAGACAAGTTCTGTCAGTCAACATGGCATTCGCCGACGCCTACGAAGAAGATGAAGACATTCATGAAATCCTCGAGTTAGAGCCGTAGGCCCAACAGTTGGATACACAATGGGAAAAGCGGTTCGAACAGAGAGAACCTCCTACTGAAGATGAAGTCATACAAGTGGATCTCGGCAGCGAATCTTCTCCAAAACCAATCTTCGTTAGTAAAAACCTAACAGACGAAGAGCGAGGGTCGCTATTGGAACTTGTCAAAGAATATATTGATGTCTTCGCCTGGAGCTATGAAGACATGCCGGGGTTGAATCCCGATATTGCTCTTCACAAACTCAACATTCGGCCTGATGCAAAGCCAGTCAAGCAACAACAACGATGCTTCCGCCCAGGCATCATGGATGCTATCGAAGCCGAAGTCAACAAACTCATAGACAGCGGTTTCATACATAAGGAGCAACATCCAGACTGGGTTGCCAACATAGTACCGATCCTCAAGAAAATCGAGAAGATTTGAATCTGCATCGACTTCCGCAATCTGAACGAGGCATATCCCAAAGATGAATTCCCCCTTCCTATCACAGACATCATGATCGACAACACATGCGGCTTCGAACGCATGTCATTCATGGATGGCTTCTCGGGGTACAACCAAATCAAGATGTCTCCTAACGACGAAAAGCATATATCATTCCGAACACCGATTGGCACATACTGCTACACAATCATGCCTTTCGGTTTAAAGAATGCTGGCGCCACATATCAAAGAGCCATGAGTACCATCTTCAGGGATCACTTGCGCAAGACGATGGAGTGCTATGTTGATGACATCGCCGTCAAGAGTCGTTGCAAGGGTGACCACCTCCAGGATCTGAGGACGGTATTCGACCTGATGCGAGCACACAACCTGAAGATGAATCCCACAAAATCCTTCTTGGGCGTATCCAGCGGAAAGTTCTTGGGTTTCATCATCACCGCCCAGGGTTTTCATGTAGACCCTGAGAAGACAAAGGCAATCATGGAGATGGGTCCCCCGAGAAATCTCCGAAAACTCAGAGGCCTCCAAGGAAGGCTGGCTTACATCAGGAGGTTCATTTCTAACCTCTTCGGGCGATGTCGGCCATTCACCCATCTCATGAAGAAAGGCGTCTCGTTCGTATGGGATAAAGTATGCCAACGTGCCTCCGACAGCATCAAAGAATTTTGTCGAACCCTCCAGTCCTGGTGGCCTCGGTTGCTGGAAAACTATTCCTGCTCTATGTACGCGCAATGGAGCATTCCCTTGGCACCCTGCTAGCACAAAACAATGATGAAGGCCATGAACAAGCTATATATTACCTCAGCCGAATGATGATTGGGCCAGAGCACCGATACACTACCATGGAGAAGGAATGCCTCGCCCTGGCCTGTGTTCGCCATTCAAAAGATGCGACACTATGTCACGGGGCAAACCATACATGTGATATCACGAGTCAACCCCCTCATGGTCCTCATGACGAAACCAGGGGCACTTAGCTCTCGTCTCGCTACATGGGCAATATTGCTGTCCCCCTACTATATGATCTTCGTCCCGTAAAAGGCTGTTAAAGGTCAAGCCCTGGCAGACTTTTTGGCAGCCCATCCAGGCTCAGAGTCGTCCAGAATATATGAAGAAATCCCAGATGAGGTCGCGGACTCGCATGCAACCTCTCACGATGATATATGGCGAATATTCTTCGACGGCGCCTCAAGGACCGGACCTAAGGGCAACATTGTCGTCGGAGTCGGGGTGGTGCTGGTTTCTCCTTCCGGATTGGTGATCAACCGTGCTTACTCTCTCACAGAGCCCTACTTTAACAACGTGGCCGAGTACAACGCTTTGTTCATTGGCCTCCAACTTGCAAGAGAGCTGGGTGTAGAATATCTTGAAGCATACGACGATTCGCAGTTAATCGTCAATCAGATCCGGGGCTCATAGGAAGTCTGCCACGAAGACATAATCTCCTATCACCAAATAGCAATCAACATCATCTCATCTTCGAGGGGTTCTTCATCGAACACGTTTCCAGACTCCAAAACATCGAAGCCGATGCCTTAGCAGGCCTTGCCGCTTCCCTAGCAGTGCCAAATCATACTCATCATTCGGTCGATGTGATGATAGGCTACGAACTGGTCTGTCCCAAGAACAATGACATCCTGCCCGAGAACCCAAAGGAAGCCACTTCCATCAGAAGGCGTTCTCTCAGATTCTTCTACGATACAGAGACAAAAAAGCTGTATCGGCGATCCTATGATAGGCTACTGCTTCGGTGTCTGTCGAATACAGAAGCCAAAGAAGCCGTACGCGAAGCTCATGACGGTGTCTGCAGGGCCCATCAGCCTGGTCCAAAATTGTAAGACCGTCTTCGTCGAATGGGTTACTACTGGCCTACTATGGTAGCAGATGCAATAGACTAAGCAAGAAAGTGCAAAGCCTGCCATGTCCACGCGGACTTCATCCACCAACCATCCGAATTTCTACATCTGACAGTAGCATCCTGGCCATTCGAAGCATGGGGAATGGATATCATCGGTCCGATCACTCCGCCTTCTTCCCGAGGATACCGCTTTATACTCGCCATCACAGATTACTTCTCTAAATGGGCGGAAGCTGTTCCGCTTGCAGAAGTTAAAACTTCAAACGTGGTCAGCTTCCTAAAGTATCACGTCATCTATCGCTTTGGACTGCCTCGAAGGATCATCCACGATAATGGTTCGCAGTTTGCAAGCCACGCCTTCTATCGGTTCTGCGACAAGCACCGCATCCATAATATTGCTTCAACGCCATACAACCCTGCAGCGAATGGGTTAGCAGAAGCATTCAAAAAATAATCATCAAACTTCTCAAGAAGTTCGTATCGTCCAACAAACGCGACTGGAACGAGAAGCTTGGTGAATGCTTATGGGCGTACCGTACTACAGTCCGAACAGCCACAGGGAACACACCATTCTCTCTGGTGTACGGGAGCGAGGCAGTTCTCCCATTGGAGACTCAAATACCCTCACTCCGCGTCGTCCTTACTTATCAATTGATGACGGATGATAACTACCATCGCCGACTACAAGAATTGGAGGCCTTAGATGAAAACCGCCTCCTGGATCAGCAACGGATCGAGCTATACCAAGCACGCATCTCCGGAGCCTTCAACAAAAAGGTTAAAATCAGAACATTCCAAGTAGGCGATCTCGTTCTGGCAGTCTGGAGGCCGATGGTCATGACTCACAAGACAGCCGACAAATTCTAGCCAAAATAGGAAGGTACGTTTATCATTGAGGCCGTATTCTCCAACGGTGCTTACCGTCTCACAAAACAAAACGGAGACTTGCTCATGTTGCCTGTCAACGGCAAGTTCCTGAAGAAATATTATGTCTAAACGATATATTCCAGATCATTGAGTCATGTACCCTCCCGTACCGCTGAACTCACAATCTTCCAGATTATTGAGTTATGTACCCGCCGGTGCCGCTGAACTCACACTTCCAAATTCCAGATTATTGAGTCATGTACCCGCCGGTGCCGCTGAACTCATACTTCCAAATTCTAGATTATCGAGTCATGTACCCACTGGTGCCGCTGAACTTACATTCCCGAATTCTAGATTATTGAGTCATGTACCCGCCGGTGCCGCTGAACTCACACTTCCAAATTCTAGATTATCGAGTCATGTATCCGCTGGTGCCGCTGAACTCACATTCCCAAATCCCAGATTATCGAGTCATATACCCGCTGGTGCCGCTGAACTCACATTCCTAAATTCTAGATTATTGAGTCTTGTACCCGCCGGTGCCGCTGAACTCACACTTCCAAATTCCAGATTATCGAGTCATGTACCCGCTGGTGCCGCTGAACTCACATTCCCAAATCCCAGATTATCGAGTCATGTACCCGCTGGTGCCGCTGAACTCACATTTCCAAATTCCAGATTATCGAGTCATGTACCTACCGGTACCGCTGAACTCACATTCCAACTCTCCCAGATTATCGAGTTATGTACCCGCAGGTGCCTCTGAACTCACATTCAGGTCACTCTTTTAGGTAGTAAGTCATGTATGATCATACCTCTGAACTTTCTTCCTGAAAGAGATCCTCCCTCATGATCTACTACCCGCTCTCCCAGTGCATAAAAGGGTAACAGATCCACAAATTTCTAAAACGGCCATGTCCTCATTACCTCTGAGTCGTTTCACTTTCGCAAAAAACAAATCACCCCTTTACATAGAACTTCCATGTCCTCATTACCTCTGAGTCATTCTAGGTACCCTCCTTCATTGAGCCCACTCCTGTCATGTCCTCATTACCTCTGAGTGGGAAGGCTCCGTCGAAGAAACCTTCATGCTTGCCATGTTCTCATTACCTCTGAGTAAGTTTGTCGATTCCCTCTCGACTTATTATCCGTACCTACAACTGGAGTAAGCCAAGGATGATAGGTCCACAAATATCCTTCATTGAGCCCACTCCTGCCATGTCCTCATTACCTCTGAGTGGGAAGGCTCCGTCGACGAAACCTTTATGCTTGCCATGTCCTCATTACCTCTGAGTAAGTATATTGACCCCTTTCGACTTATTATCCGTACCCACAACCGGAGTACGCAAGGATAATAGGTCCACAAATGTCCTATGTTTACCACAAATACCTTCCGTTGATTCCACTCCTGCCATGTCCTCATTACCTCTGAGTAGGAAGACTCCACGGTAAAACCTTCATGCTTGCCATGTCCTTATTACCTTTGAGTAAGTATGTTGATTCCCTTTCGACTTATTATCCGTACCCACAACCGGAGTACGCCAAGGATAATAGGTCCACAAATATCCTTCATTGAGCCCACTCCTGCTATGTCCTCATTACCTCTGAGCGGGAAGGCTCCGTCGAAGAAACCTTCATGCTTGCCATGTCCTCATTACCTCTGAGTAAGCATATTGATTCCCTTTTGACTTATTATCCGTACCCACAACCAGAGTACGCCAAGGATAATAGGCCCACAAATGTCCTCTGTTGACCACAAAAAATTCTCCGCTGAGTCCACTTCTACCATGTCCTCATTACCTCTGAGTAGGAAGACTCCACGGTAAAACCCTCATACTTGCCATGTCCTCATTTCCTCTGAGTAAGTATGTCGGTTCCCTTTCATCCTATTATCCGTATCCTAAGTTAGGGTACGCCAAGGATAGTAGGCCCACAAATGTTCTTTGCTAAGTCTCTTAGTACAGGCCCACCATTTCTCATCATGCCCCGGGAGCCCTGCTGTTCCATGGCATTCTATCTACCGATACCCGGAACACCCACGACCACCTTACTGTGGAACTATTCTAGGTATCCCCAATCAAACTTGTTATCCGTACCTAAAACCAAGGTATGCCAAGAATAACAGGTCCACAAATAAGTCTCCCCATTCGGGGCAAACGCCACCTTCTTACCCTTCGTCGCGACGGTCTTCTTGGGAGCCATTGATGATCGAAGAAGAAGAGGATAACAATCGGGGTAGGAAAAGTTCGAAGCAGAGGAGAAAGTAAAGAAGTTTTCTCTCTTAGAATCCTCTTATTTATAGGAGGACAAAAGAGGAGGGATACGCAGACTAATAACCGCCTCGAGGAAAGACGAAACCGACTCCTCGGATTTTGCCCCCTCTCTCATAAAGGAGATTCACCCAAGGTATAAAATCCAAAGATTTAATGGGCCGACCCTTGGGATTTCCCCTAAAGATGGTACTAAAGGCAATTAAAGACAAGCACACGTGGCAAGGAGCTATGCGGCCAGAAAGTCCCTGCGGCTAACTGACCAATACGGTTGAGGAGACTATGCGGTTGGGACATCCATACGGCAAGGACATCATATGCGGCCAGAAGAGACTATGCGGTTGGGACTTTGAAGGGGGTCTTGTAGAAGCATGGAAAAGACTAAAGAAAGATCCATGCGGCCAAGGATTCCCATGTGGCTCAGAGAGCTCATACGGCTCAAGGACCCATGCGGCTCAAACATCTATGCGGCTCAGAAGGAGCCACGTGGTCCTCAACAGCTCTTCCCTTTGTCTTCTACTGCATTTAATGCCTTGATGGCTGACAGCTCTGACCAATGACAGAAAGATGCAATGATGACTCTGTCATAATGGCAGACTCCTAGGAAAATGAAGGAGATCTCTGACACAATCCCCAGGAATCCAGAAACCTTCATGCGTCCTTGACACGTGTATCATCGCATACGGCTCAGACAGAGGCCACCCATGCGGCTTAGGCCGAAGCTATCCCATACGGCTCACAAAGAACTATCCCATGCGGCTCAAGCAGAGGCTATCTCCATGCGGCTCAAGCAGAGGCTATCTCCATGCGGCGAATGAAGACTATCTCCATGCGGCTCACGAAGAAAACACCCACCATGCGGTCACCTACGATCATGCGGCTCAGATCACCACCATGCGGTTCAAATGTTCAGGGGCCACTCCCAAGCAGCCATGACACGTGGCCAGTCTTATGCGGCTCAATGGGGAGTAGTCCTCATGCGGCTCAGATTTTCTAAGTGGCTCGCACACGTGGCATGATAAGGGGACACGTGGCATCAAATCGACCGAAATCCATCACAAATCCTAATAAAATATTAGAATTAAATCAGATCATTTGCAATCAAGCGAATCAATGACACGTGGCTGGAAATCCGAGATTGGCATAACAAATCATGGGGATTTATGTCAATCATCATTAATTACCTGCAAAGATTTGATGCAATCATATTAATTGTCCAGATCCATTATATTCAAGATGAGCGGCCCAGATTCATTGATCCTTAGCCGCCGACTTTTGAGAATGGGCAGTCATTACAAAACCCTAATGAGGCCTCCCACGCTTATAAATAGCAAGGTGCCATTCCCTTGCAACACACAGACAGACACAGAGATACAAGAAAACATATACAGAGAGATAGACAGAGAACGAAGAGAGAGAGAGCATACCCCCCTCGGATCCAGAGAGAATAAAGAGAGCATTTCTTCATCAATGCCAAGTACTTCTTCTACAGAGCCAAGGCTGCGTCCGATCGTCCAAGGAGTAAGGCAGAGCTGCCATCGCTTTCTCGAGCCTCTACCGTCACCCCCCAGAATCTAAAATAAACAATTGTACTTAGATTGTTGTACCTAGGTTTTGTCCCTAGGCTTTCTTTGTACAAGCGAGTTTGTATTGTGAAGTAAAAGTCCAGTCCTTCGATAATTGTTCTGTTCTTTTATATTTCATGGCAAACATATTCACTGATAGTTTTCATTATCTTAATATCTGCTATATCCGATTCAGTTGTAGTGTCTTACTCGATTTTTAGTCACGATAGTTCACAGACAAGTATATGTTGGATCATGACATGGGATGTTGTTTCTAGATTTTTTTGTGGTATATTGGTACATTTTCTGTCTTATTCCGTGTATTGATATAGACACTGATTCCTAAGGGGACTTGCTACCCTCTTATGGAATCCCGTGTCATGACATGTCATGTCCAGATCTATTATACTATTCGGGGATAGGGTAATTATTAGGGGTTATGTGATCAAAGCCCCATGTCACTATTTTTGCTTGCGCCACTCTCACCTCACGTAGGGTGTAGCAGATACCTTCGTGCGCTTGTTATCCAGGTTGGTCGGCATGACTTTTCGTGAGAACACCGTGCGATTGTCAGGCTAAGTGGATAACCTCACCATGATTCCCTAGCCAATCACATAGCGCCCTAATAATTCAAGTCATATTTATATTTATTTATCGTATCTTATATCCTGCTCAGTTCTACTTTCTGTATTTTCTCACCATGCGATGATATTCATTTACTCATATGCTCTACATACCTTTATGTTGTACCTTGATTGGAGACTAAGTGCTGTTCGGAAGAAAAATTACAACCCCGGTCCTTGTTTGGTTTAAGGGTTGTATCCCGGTTTTCGAATGGTTCCCACGTCATCCAATATCTTTGTCTTGTATTTTATTATAGTGTCTCTTATATAATTTGTCAATTTATATGGAACTGTTGTTAGTGTTTGTACTTGCTCATTTTCCTGACATAATATCGTTGACAATTTATAGATGTTTCTAAGGCAGATTGCCCGACCTATTATGGGAACGGGTTAGATGGAGTAGACCTGGACCATGGCTTGATAGTAGAGCCACTAGATTTTATTCTTCCTGAGTAGTTAGCTTAGTTAGGCTTGTCTGGACTGCGATCCAGCTTTTGTTTTAGACTGTAGTAGTTTATATTATTTTTCTGTGACTCTGTGGTGTGTGTATAGCTTTGGGCTTGTGTGGATCTTGAACTATTTCTACTTTCATCTATCATATTCTTTTCCGTGCTATCTACCTTAGTTTTATTTTGTGATTGAGATGGTGTTGCTATGTCACCTCCATTCGGAGTATATATACTGTACAGGTACCTTTATCTGTTTAGTGTAGTTATTGTAGACGACCAATACAGCGTTCTACCGCTGATTCTGTGACGTGCTGGACGTAACCGCGTACTCGTGCCCCTAATCAGGGTGAGGGTCGTGACAACACCCCATGGTCCTTAGTGTAAATTATGACTTTGTTTGTACTCTTTACTTGACTAGTCCTATGGTGTTATTTTCCATGTTTCACATGTATTCTGAGCTTTAAACACGATCTTGGTATGGCACGTACACTCTCTAACAACTCCTTGATAGTGGCCTGCCGTGGTGCACTTACATGAACACGACATAACAATATGACTTATATGATATGATCATCTTAGATAGTGACCCATTGTGGTGCACTCTTGACAAGTAACATGACATAAATAGACTTGATAGTGGCCCGCTGAGGCGCACTCTTGATAAGTAATCTCGATAAGTAGTCTAACATGATAATCTTGATATGTTGTGCGACGGCTATCTTGACTTGCTAAGTAATTCTTGTTCTGACACCGTGGTTGATCGTTCTTGAATGTGCTCGAATATGCTACCAGTCTCATTTCACATCATATCTAGGATATGCATCCCTGGTTACCACGGTCAGGGATTCATATTGAATCTGACTAGGTTAATTACTAGATTGATCAAAGTAGCTCATATAGAGAGATGTTTGTAGTTACAGGCGATCCCGTTATCTGGGCGCCTTGAGTAGACTTGTAGCCTACCGTCGAGTAGGGCACATTTCCAGCCCACTGTCTTGTGGGACACTTCTTCAAACAAGTAATTGTAGAAGCATGAAAAAGAAGGGATCTTGCTTTTAATCCCACATCGGAAATGAGAAGAAGAGAGCTCTCATTCCACTCATATATAGAGCCCTCTTGCCTCCTTTGAAGAGGGCACCAAAAAATAAACAAAAAAAAGGGAGCCCATTATCCAGGGAGCCCGTTCGAACCACAAAAGTTGCAGTATTCTTCTGGGTTGGCTGCAGGTTCTTCACTCGCTGTCATGGAGAGGATAATTTGGAATCTGAGTACTATGCGCCCCACGGACTGGTACAAAGAAGTCCAAGGCAGCACGGGCCATGCGTCCCAAACGTGCTATGCCAGCAGCAAGCAGAAGCATGCGCTCACAATCATGCGCGCTGATGGTAAGTTGTACAAGGTCGACTCGAGTGCTGCGGCGCCGAGAACGAGCCGACCTTCAAAGTCCTTGTCTCACTTGGGCGCATCTACTGCGTGCACAATCAAGTCGAGTAAGGCAAATCCAGTAGTCTTGAACTCCCGCGCCTCCACTGGTTGTGTGTTTGAGGTCCGTTCAAGTTACTTCAAATGCTGTGGTTCCTCCACTACTAATCGGGATACCTGTTTGGTATTAAATCAGGGGCGCAGCACTCATTTAACCACCCCGGCGCTTGGCCTTGCCATGCGCCTGAAGGGGGTGCGAAGGTGGCACTCTCCTCCAACGATCTGTGTAACGTGATCACTCACAAGCACCGATCAGGAGAGCCGACCAACAAGCATAATGCGCCCCTCATAGGGCACACTTGTGCTACGGTCGCCATCAACTGCTGCTACCGCAAGACAGTGGCTCCACCACCAAGGCAGTCTGTGTTCCAACAGTTGCAACCTGTTGTACCTGTCTCCCAGCGCATCACTCCGCCCCGTCAGAGTGAATCACTTCCTCGTCAACGCACAAGCCCATCTACCCCCTGGGGCTCTTATCTTCTGAAGGAGTTCACCGTCAAAGCTTCTTCGAACAAGGAGAACCATCATCCACAGTACAACGTCTTGCCAAGGAGGAGGATCAGTCGAATCCATCTTCGTCGAGAAGTCAAGGGAGAGACAACAAAACTCTCTCAAACTGTTGCTATTCATAGGCCAGGGCAAATCAAACCCATGCACCAAGTGGCAACCTTCCCGATGTCAGTGCAATGAACTTGTATTTATGATGAATGAATCCCCTTCGAATTCAGCTAAGTCGGAGAGCAATCAAAGCCCCGAAGAACTCAATAGTCGGATCAATGAAGACGTGTCACGAAGCAGATGTGCCGGCCAGATCGTGCATCACACAGACGCGCCCCTCAACGTCAAGCGCATCACACAGACGTGCCTGTCAACACCAAGCGCATCACAGGGAATACGCCCCATGCGTCCCCATACGCCTAGTGGAACGTCAACCGACGCGCCCACTCAGCTGTCCATCGAATGTCACCAACATTAAATACTGAACTGACAGAGTTGGCAGCACGCCTTCCCAAGTCTGAACGGCTGACAGCTTTTACAGAAAACGAAGCGTCCACAACGTCAGCATCATCATGACTCTATCCCGACGGCTACTGCCACGTGGCCACTCGACCACCCGCATGTGCCTCCGCGGCCATGCGCCCAAACCTGTATGCGCCTCGAAAGCCATGCGCCTCAGACCCTTCACTGATCCCTAAAGACAGAAGAAGAGTCTCCAGTTGAAGCTTTGCATGCGCCTCAAAAGCCATGCACCCCAGACTGATCTCTAATCCCGAAAGACAGAAGGAAAGTCGCTTGCATGCGCCTCAAAAGCCATGCGCCCAGACTGATCTCTGATCCCAAAAGACAGAAGGAAAGTCGCTTGCATGCGCCTCAAAAGCCATGCGCCCCAGACTGATCTCTGATCCCGAAAGACAGAAGGAAAGTCGCTTGCATGCGCCTCAAAAGCCATGCGCCCAGAACGGCTCGTGACCTAAAGGTCACGAGCCAAAATCTCATCATGCGCCCAATCCAAGGCGCATCCCACCAAATCATCCCCCACCAAATCAGAGATCTCCGAGCCATGGGTCGACGAACGTGTCCTTTGACTCAACTCATCCAAGATCTCAGCAACAGAAAGATCTTCTCCTGCTACGTGCCGGCTCACAACAGCAGTATGAAGAATTCAACCTCGCGAGTAGGGGCATCGTCCATGCGCCTCCATCAGCAATCTCCACGTGGCGTCCCCACGCACCGGCGCATCCTACATATGCGCGCATGGGCAGCCAACCTGCCCAGCTATAAATGGAGGAATCATCCCTCCTTACACACACACAGAGACATACATACGAACAATCAGACAGAGATCATCAGAGAGGCAGATACAGACACTCAACGTCTTCCTCCTCTCAGCCAGCTCCAGCACCCAGAGCAATCTACACCTTCAGAGAACCGATAACCGTCGTCAGCCCGTCAACGGAGTCAACGCATTACCACTCGCTCCATTGGCACTTAGGACCAGATTAAACAAAAGTGTACTCCTAGGACTACATCGAAGTCCTATATTGTAACACTGTTCTGTTTGTATTAAGATTTGCAATCAAACGATTTTAATGGCAAACAAGCTGGCGACTCTGCTGGGGACTTCTTTCTCCTCTTCCGAGAAAGTCGTGTCACAGGCCGACGACGTGAAGGTGGGCTCCCACAAGACGCTGGTCGTGCGCCTCAATCAACAGGCGTACGAGGAGTTCATTTCGAAGGAAGCGCGAGTCCTTCGAAGCGGCTGCCGAAGCCGAAGAAGACCCGCCGTGTCTGGGTGCACAAAGTCGACGCCTCGGGCACCAACTGGGGATGTGCCAATCCAGCCCTCCCTTCCTGCGACGTTCTCAGCAACCAAGGTCGCCCGCTGATGCAGCATCTCTCGGGGAAACGTACAGCTGACCACATTCCCAGCCATCTCCCTCTCAGGCGAGGAAGATGCGTCGACGGAGCAGGGGCGCAGCCAAAGCCCCGTGCATCACCTCTGATGCCCACAAAAAGTCTCTGTCTTTGACAGACTCACTCGCTGTAATGGCGAGGAGAATTTGGATGCTAGATACTATACGCCCCAGCGGGCTAGTACAAAGAGATCCAAGGCGGCACGGGCCATGCGCCCAAGCGTGCTATGCCAGCAGCAGGCCAGAGGCACGTGCTCACAATCACGCGCGCTGCCGATGGCAAGCTGTACAAGGTCGACTCAGGTGCTTCGCGCCAAAGACGAGTCGATCTTCAAAGTCCTCATCTCACTTGGGCGCATCCACTGCGTGCATAACCAAGTCGAGTGCGGCAAATTCAGTGGTCTTGAACCCGCGCCTCCTCTGGTTGTGGCGAGGTCCGTTCAAGTCACTTCAAATGTTGTTGTTCCCCCACTACTGATCATGATGCCTGCTTGGTATTAGATCAGGGGGCGCAGCACTCACCTGTCCGGCGTTTGGCCTTGCCATGCGCCTGAAGGGGGTGTGAAGGTAGCACTCTCCTCCAACGACCTGCGTAATGTGATCACTCACAAGCGCCGGTCAGGAGAGTCGACCAACAAGCACGATGAGCCTCTCACGGGGCATACTTGTGCGGTGGTCACTATCAACTGCTGTGGCAAGACGGCAGTACCACCAAGGCAGTCAGTCTTCCAGCGACTACAGTCATCGACACCCCTCCGATCGCCTTGGGAAGAAGGTGTCAACAGAAGAGGAGCCAAGAGTTGCTTCATGCAATGTGGTCTCCAACTCCTCATCTCTCCGGAAGGCGACCGGCAATTCCTCGTCCAAAAGCCAATCAAGGAGAACAAGGCAGCAGTCTCGACCTCCGGGGTGTTCGAAGGCACTCGGTCAAAGAAGAAGTTCTTGGAGGAAGCTGGGGGTAGTCAGACCCTTGTTGAGCTTCCTTCCGAAGACGAAGATGTCCAAAGCACAGCTGCGGCGGATCTTCATCCTCGAGGCGAAGTCAGCCTCCCAGAAGCACCTCGAAATGAGGATGTCCCTCAGGACACAGCTGGGGGTAGAGACGAAGAGGCCCTTCAAGACGGAGTCGAGGACAATCAGGCCCTGGCAGATACGCCGTCGAGAATGACCTCCAGAACGTGACTGGGGGTGGCAAGCTGAAACACCAGGAGAGGTGACTCCCCCACATGAAAGTGAGGCCGAGAGCGAAGCCTCAACCAATCCATCCACTCCTGGCCGTGTCAGGACAGTATACATGGCTGGGGATGATGCCGAGTCTGATGTGCCACCGCAGGACATTGTTCAGCGCATAGACTCATTAGAGGGAGGACTCAAAACCCTCTCTGCCTCTATAAGCACTGACTCAAGCAGTGTTTGATATTCGGTCGGCCTTGACCAGAACACCTTCAACCGGTCCCGACCCAGGAGTTAATGGGAGTCGAGTGTACCCCTTCAACGGGCACCCTCCGACACAGAAGCACCTCGGATCAATCAAACGCTCCGCTTCAGATAGTGCCACCTTCCCCGACTCCTAGCTCCACGGAGGATGTGGTCGAAATGATCAAGGACCTACGGGAGCGCTTCGAGTCCAAAAACAGGCAAGAGGAGCGCCAGAAGATGGGCATTCCCCAGCCTTATCCTCTCGAGTGGAACAAGGTGGTTTATCTCCCAAAATATAAACCACAAACACTCACACCATACGATGGGAAGGACTCTCGCGTCGATACCTGACATATTTCCAGTCACAAACGGGGCATCTTCCAAAGGAGGACGCGCTCCTCACCAGCATCTTTGTTGGGGCCCTAAAAGGGGTGGCGTATGACTGGTACTGCAGCCTCCCCGACAATTCTATATCGTCCTTCGACGACTTGACGCGCCTCTTCCTCGATCGCTTCTACGATGGCGGGAAGGACATGACGATGGCATCTCTCATAGAGATACGCCAGAAGGAGAAAGAAACGGTTCGGGGTTCATCGAACGCTTCGACAAGCCTGCTTCAGGCTACCTCCAGGCATGCCAGAACATGCGCTCCTCTCCTCTTGCAGTATGAACATGCTCCGCAGTGAAGCTCTGGCTCAACTCTACTCCCCCTCCGACTGGAGCTCCCTGATCATCGAAGCTGAAGCCGCAGAAAAGAAGGCGGCCAATGCACGTCTTCTGGGTGTCAGCTTCCCCGCCTTTGATGATAAGGGGAAAAGGTCAGCAGCCAACAACTCCGGGCGAGAAGCAAAGGGGAAACAGGCATTGACTGTTAATGCCTCGAAGGGCGCATCTGTGCCTACTCAGAAGCCTCCACTGGCACCGAGACCTAAGGAGGTGTATTCATTCAATGATGAAGACACCCTGCAACTCTTCGAAATACTGAAGCAGGGTGACAAGATCAAGCTCCCGGACCCGAAGCGGCCGATGAAGTTGGGAAAGTGGACAACCCGAGGTACTGTCACTACCATCGGTTTGTCGGACACCCGACCAAGGACTGCTACGTCCTCAAGAATTACATCCAGCGCATGATCAATGCGGATGTAATCTCGTCGACTACGAAGAGAAGACGGTGTCAGCCAATGTGGTGTCACTTCAGTTCGGCACCTTGCCGCCGACACCACACAAGATGGCGTCGTCCCCATCCCTAAGGCGACAATGGAGGTGGTGAACTTGCCACCTACCGCGACAATGTGAGTGGACTCATCCCACTCACCACATCTCGAGGAGAGGTCCTCTGGGTTCACCCCGACCTCGTCTCCAAGGTGACTCAACCGGAGGTACGCTCTACCTCCAAATCAAAAGGCAGGAAGATCAAGTCTTGCCGTACGGTTCTTCTTCAACAGAAGAGGCACTTCCAGTGCAGACGCGTGCACAACAGAACGCTCAGTCCGACGAAGCTGCCGTCGAGGTGGTGCCTCCTGGCACAATCCCTGAGGAGGGCCCGTCTAAACCCTCAGCAGCCAATAAGCAGAAGCAGGTGGAGGCTCGTTTCGACAGACCTCTACGGAAGGAGAATGCTTCGGGGCTAGCCAAGCCCCACAACTTTGACATACTGGCACAACTGGCCAGTACTCCTGCGCGCTTATCTTTGTTTGAACTCCTGCGTCTTTCCAAAGACTCCCGAGAAGCTCTCTGCGAAGCTCTGAAGGACGCTGAATCCTTTCTCAGTCAGGTCAAGCAGCCTGAAGACCTCCCAACTACTTGTGCGCACTGTCATTGTGCGGAGGAAATTATCCCAAACATAACTTTACCCAACAAGACATGCTGCTCAAGCACCACCGACATAACCGACCACTGTATTACACGGGGTACATCGGTTCAGTCAAGGTGAGCCGGATTCAGATCGATCCGGGGTCTTCCCTCAGCATCATCCCGAAGGCGCTGATGTCAAAACTGGGGATCCCAATGTACCGGCTAGCGCCCTCCAACACAACCATCAGTGGCTTCAACGCTAGCAAAAGCGAGCCACTGGGCAAGATTCGACTGAAGTGCCACATAGGCAACCTCAAAACTGAGGTGACTTGTTATGTGGTGGATGCCGAGGTCAACTACAACATCCTGCTCGGCCGACCGTGGCTACATGAGTACATGGTGGTGCCTTCCACGCTCCACCAATGCATGAAATATGTATCTACCAACGGCGTCATCCGGACGGAGTTCGCAGACATCGATCCTTTCAAAGGGATTGAGGCTTACTTCACCGATTCGACTTGTACAAGCCACTTGACGAGGAGGAAGCCAACGATGCTGATGATGAGGCTGAGACGGCAACTGAGCCGGACACGGAGCCTGAGACGAATCCAGATGCCCCACTGAAGATCCGACTGAAGGGCAAACCACCCCAGAAGGCGCCTCCAATGAGCATCAAGCTATCCGGGAAAGCACCGACTCTTGAGGCTCCCCTGAAGATACGCCTCAAGGGAAAGCCGCCTCAAACATCGGCTCCCCTGGTGGCAAAATTACAGGGGAAGACACCACTCACAGGAGGCGCAGTTGAGGCACCTCTGAAGGTGCGTCTCAAGGGCAAGCCCCCGCAGTCATCCAAGATGCCAGAGAGGGCTCACATAACCCTCTCAGACCCCAAGATCAAAGCTGTGGTGGACTCTCCTGATCCAGCCCCAGTGCTTACAGACGAGGAGCTTGGCGAATATATCTCTGCTGATATAGATGCACCCTCCTTAGACAATGTAATCCCGCGGGATAAAATCTCGTACTTCATCAATAATAGAGTGTCTTTTAATTATTCTTGTCTTCCACATTGGAATGCCATGTATACATTAGATCACGCTCTACGGTCGTTGCAAACACAAATAACGACCGTCCATAATGTAAACCGAGTAGTCCGTCTCAAGGAGTCTTCATAAACCCTCCACGAAGCCGAGACGAAAGATCCGTCATTTTTGGCAAAGTCGAGCGTCATCAAGACCTCCCGCCACTCGAGCCTGAACCTGATACCGGCAGAGTACAAGTTTATCGGTATACGGATACAGCAAAGCACATCATCCAGAAGATGGGCTACGACCTGAAAAGCAACAAAGGCCTAAACTATGGCAAGGGTCGACCTCTCCCTCTCCAGTGTTCAACACCCAAAGGAAGGCCGCAAGACTACTACACAAAACTCGACGGGGGATAGGCTATGTCACGCCGCCATCAACCCAGAGAGCTCAGACGTAGAAGACGTAGAACATTCCCACTCGTCCGAAGCATCGACTTGGGATTCTGATACCAGTATCGGATCAGTCTTCAGGAAAGTGCTGTCAGCTAACATGACGTCAGCACAACCTCAAAAAGGTGAAGGCGAAGACCAAACGCCGGAACCCTTCGAAGAAGAACCCTGGGCTCAACGCCTAGGAGAGCAATGGGAGTCTCGTTTTGAGTTACGTGAACCTCCCACCGAAGACGAAGTCGAGCAGATCGACCTTGGGGACGGATCTTCTTCCAAACCCATCTTCGTCAGCAAAAGCCTAGAAGGAGAAGACCGAGAGGCTTTAATCCAGCTGGCTAAAGAGTATATCGACGTCTTTGCTGGAGCTACGAAGACATGCCAGGACTCGATCCACAGATCGCAATGCATAGGTTGAACATCTTACCTGATGCCAAACCTATCAAACAACAACAACGACATTTCCGTCCGGACATCATGAATGCCATCGATCAGGAGGTGGACAAACTCTTGACTAGCGGCTTCATCCGTGAGGAACAACACCCAGATTGGGTAGCCAACGTCGTACCTGTCACCAAGAAGAATGGGAAGATACGAGTCTGTATCGACTTCAGGGACCTCAATTCTGCTTGCCGAAGGACGAATTCCCGCTTCCGATCACCGACGTGATGATCGACAACACATGTGGTTTTGAACGCATGTCCTTCATGGATGGGTATTCAGGCTACAATCAAATCAAGATGTTCCCGATGACGCAAACACACGTCATTCAGGACTCCAAAGGGGTTTTCTGCTACACAGTAATGCCCTTCGGCTTAAAAATACCGGTGCAACATACCAACGAGCTATGAGCACCATCTTCCGTCAACATCTTCGCAAAACAGTCGAATGCTATGTTGACGACATCGCAGTCAAGAGCCGCCTCAAAGGAGATCACCTACAGGATTTGAAGACAGTCTTCGATCTCATGCGGGACATCAACTCAAAATGAACCCCGCTAAATCCTTCCTGGGGGTTTCTAGCGGCAAATTCTTGGGCTTTGTCATCACGGCGAAAGGCATTCATGTTGATCCCGAGAAGACCAAAGCCATCCTCAACATGGACCCTCCGAAGAATCTTCGAGAACTTCGAGGCTTGCAGGGACGTCTGGCATACATCCGGAGGTTCATAGCAAACCTTTCCGGTAAATGTCAACCCTTCACTCAGCTCATGAAGAAGGGAGTCTCTTATGTCTGGACAGAGGAGTGCCAGAAGGCTTTCGACGACATCAAAGCCTACTTGACGAGCCCACCAGTCCTAGTGGCACCTGTCGCGGGCAAACCATTTCTTCTTTACGTCCGTGCCATGGATCATTCCCTTGGCGCTCTGCTGGCTCAAAACAGCGATACAGGCTATGAGCAAGCAATCTACTACCTCAGTCGAACGCTCATCGGGGCCGAACACCGGAACAACCCTGTTGAAAAGGAGTGCTTGGCTTTGGTGTTTGCCCTCCAGAAGACTCGTCATTATGTCTCGGGCCAGACAATTCATGTTATTTCCCGAGTCAATCCACTCAGAGTCCTCATGACGAAGCCAGGATCATTAAACTCCCGGCTAGCCACATGGGCGATTTTGCTAACACCATATAATATGGTGTTTGTCCCGCAAAAAGCTGTTAAAGGTCAAGCTCTGGCTGACTTTTTAGCTGCACACCCCATCCCAGAATCCTCAAAACTCTATGAAGACATCCCGGATGAGGTCCAAGAATCCAACGTCACCGAAGGAAGCTCCGTATGGCGGATGTTTTTCGATGGCGCTTCGAGAACAGGCCCCAAAGGCCAAATCATCGCAGGAGTGGGGGTAGTCTTAGTCTCCCCCGATCAGCTAGTCATCCAGCGTGCTTACTCACTTTCGAAGCCGTGCTCCAACAATGTTGCCGACTTCAACGCACTCGTCATGGGACTCCAACTCGCACAACAGCTGGAGGTGGACCATCTGGAAGCCTACGGTGACTCAAAACTCGTCGTGAACCAGATTCGAGGGCAGTACGAGGTTCGCCATGAAGATCGGATCCCTTACCATAAAGTTGCATTGAACATCATTTCAACCTTCACCGGGTTCTTCATCGAACACGTGCCTCGTCTACAAAACTTGGAGGCTGACGCTCTGGCTGGCCTCGCAGCCTCATTGGCAGCGCCCTTTGGGACTCAACACTATGTCACGGTAACAGGCCGAGACTTGATTTGTCCTAGAAACAACCTGTGCTTGCAAGTGGCCCACGCCATGCCGACGAACACTGGTGTTAATGTCCGAGACTGGAGGTTCCCGTTCATCGACTTTGCTGTCTACGGAATTCTTCCAGAGGACCCGAAGGAAGCCGTCTCAGTCAGGAGACACTCTCTTCGATTCTACTACGACACAGCTACTAAAATGCTGTACCGACGTTCCTTCGATGGACTCCTCCTTCGATGCCTGTCCAACGAAGAAGCAGCCAAAGCCCTCCGAGAAGCTCATGACGAAACTTGCGGAGCTCATCAACCCGGTCCTAAGTTGCAGGATCGACTGTGACGTATGGGCTACTACTGGCCAACCATGGCCACCGACGCTGTTGAATATGCTAAGAAGTGTCACGCATGCCAACTCCATGCTGACTTCATACATACACCGTCTGAACCACTACATCCTACAGTCGCCTCCTGGCCCTTCGAAGCCTGGGGCATGGATATTATGGGACCTATCACCCCTCCTTCATCAAGAGGACACCGCTTCATCCTGGCCATCACCGATTACTTCTCCAAATGGGCAGAAGCAGTCCCACTGGCGGAAGTAAAGAGCTCCAGGGTGGTCAGCTTTATCAAACACCATGTCATTTACCGTTTCGGAGTACTCCGGCAGATCATTCATGACAACGGTCCTCAGTTTATCAGCCACATTTTTAGCAGGTTCTGTGACAAGAATCGCATTCAAAATATGGCATCCACCGCCTATAATCCGGCAGCAAACGGGTTAGCGGAGGCGTTCAACAAAACCATCGTCAGGCTACTCAAAAAGGTCGTGTCATCTAATAAACGCGACTGGGACGAAAAGCTTGGCGAATGCCTTTGGGCCTACCGTACAACGGTACGGACCCCGACAGGCAACACACCATTCTTTCTGGTCTACGGGAGCGAAGCGGTACTGCCTCTCGAGATCCAGATACCCTCACTCTACGTAGCGATAACAAACAAACTCACAGAAGAGGACAATCAACGTCATCGTCTGCGGGAACTGAAGGCACTCGATGAGAAGCGTCTCCTAGCTCAACAACGCATCGAACTCTACCAAGCCCGTATATCATAGGCTTTCAACAAGAAGGTCAAACAGAGGACTTTCCAAGTTGGTGACCTGGTTCTGGCAGTCAGGAGACCGATGGTGTTAACTCACAAGACACCAGGAAATTTCGAGCCCAAGTGGGAAGGACCTTTCATCATAGAGACGGTATACTCAAACGGTGCTTACCGCCTCGCCAAACCCAATTGAGACTTGTTTATGATGCCCATCAACGACAAGTTCCTAAAGAAGAACTATTCTTGACATCCTTCAGACATGTACTTCCCCAAGGGGATCTGTGGGCCCAATCATCAGGATTCACAAACAATCTCCTTCCACAAACTCATCCGCTTCGGAAACCCAGCTGTTCCGTGGCTTCCTTCAGTAGAAAGACAACCACGTCCACATTACCTCTGAGTTGTTCTCTATACCCTACAAAGCGGACTCTTACGCTACGTAAGCCGACGCTACCCTTCATGTTTACTACGTCCATATTTCCTCTGAGTAACATCTTGTACAAACAACCCCTGCGTTGTCGTACATCGATCGTCGAACTTCCACATCCACATCACCTCTGAGTTGTTCAGCGTATCCCCCAGGATCATTCCTACCACGTCCATCACACCTCTGAGTAGGATGATTCTATCATTTGAACCCAATGATTGCCATGTCCACATCACCTCTGAGCAAACATGTTGGTTCATTCAAACTTATTATCTGTGCCTAAAACCAAGGTGCGCAAAAGATAATAGGTCCACACAAATCATCAAAGTTCATGACAAGCAAAAATGAACACATCGAAGAAAATGGTGTACTTTTTTATTTCTAAAAAAAAAAGAGTAAAGGATTACACTATCCCCAACGGATCTTCCATGTCCATATTACCTCTGAGTAGTTCCGCGTATATCCCTCCAGAGTCATTCCTACCACGTTCATATCACCTTTGAGTAGGAAAGCTCTACCATCAATCCTATATTTACCACGTCCATATTACCTCTGAGTAAATATGTTGGTTCTCTCTCTCTCTCTCTCAACTTATTAATCTGTACCTAAAACCAAGGTGCACCATGGATGATAAGTCCACATAAATTCCCCAGTGGAAGTACCCAAACCTATCACGTCCATACTACCTCTGATAGGATTGTCACACCTAAACAGCTCTACCATTCATGCTTCTTGTTCAGAGTATTTCAAAACTTGTCCAAAAGTTTTGAAAACTTTGAAGGGGGTCTTGTAGAAGCATGAAAAAGAAGGGATCTTGCTTTTAATCCCACATCGGAAAGGAGAAGAAGAGAGCTCTCATTCCACTCTATATATAGAGCCCTCTTGCCTCCTTTGAAGAGGGCACCAAAAAATAAACAAAGAAAAGGGAGCCCATTATCCAGGGAGCCCGTTCGAGCCATAAAAGTTGCAGTATTCTTCTGGGTTGGCTGCAGGTTCTTCACTCGCTGTCATGGCGAAGATAATTTGGAATCTGAGTACTATGTGCCCCACGGGCTGGTACGAAGAAGTCCAAGGCAGCACGGGCCATGCATCCCAAATGTGCTATGCCAGTAGCAAGCCAGAAGCATGCGCTCACAATCATGCGCGCTGCTGATGGTAAGTTGTACAAGGTTGACTCGAGTGCTGCGGCGCCGAGAACGAGCCGACCTTCAAAGTCCTTGTCTCACTTGGGCGCATCTACTTCGTGCACAATCAAGTCGAGTAAGGCAAATCCAGTGGTCTTGAACTCCCGCGCCTCCTCTGGTTGTGCTTTTGAGGTCCGTTCAAGTTACTTCAAATGCTGTGGTTCCCCCACTACTGATTGGAATGCCTGTTTGGTATTAAATCAGGGGCACAGCACTCATTTAACCACCCCGGCGCTTGGCCTTGCCATGCGCCTGAAGGGGGTGCGAAGGTGGCACTCTCCTCCAACGATCTGTGCAACGTGATCACTCACAAGCACCGATCAGGAGAGCCGACCAACAAGCATAATGTGTCCTCATAGGGCACACTTGTGCTACGGTCGCCATCAACTGCTGCTACCGCAAGACAGTGGCTCTACCACCAAGGCAGTCTGTGTTCCAACAGTTGCAACCTGTTGTACCTGTCTCCCAGCGCATCACTCCGCCCCGTCAGAGTGAATCACTTCCTCGTCAACGCATAGGCGCATCTACCCGCCTGGGGCTCTTATCTTCTGAAGGAGTTCACCATCAAAGCTTCTTCGAACAAGGAGAACCATCATCCACAGTACAACGTCTTACCAAGGAGGAGGATCAGTGGAATCCATCTTCGTCGAGAAGTCGAGGGAGAGACAACAAAACTCTCTCAAACTGTTGCTATTCATAGGCCAGGGCAAATCAAACCCATGCACCAAGTGGCAACCTTCCCGATGTCAGTACAATGAACTTGTATTTATGATGAATGAATCCCCCTTCGAATTCAGCTAAGTCGGAGAGCAATCAAAGCTCCGAAGAACTTAATAGCCGGATCAATAAAGACGTGTCACGAAGCAGATGTGCCGGCCAGATCGCGCATCACACAGACGCGCCCCTCAACGTCAAGCGCATCACACAGACGCGCCTTTCAGCACCAAGCGCATCACAGGGAATGCGCCCCCATGCGCCCCCATACGCCTAGTGGAACGTCAACCGATGTGCCCACTCAGCTGTCCATCGAATATCACCAACATTAAATACTGAACTGACAGAGTTGGCAGCATGCCTTCCCAAGTCTGAACGGCTGACAGCTTTTGCAAAAAATGAAGCGTCTACAACGTCAGCATCATCATGACTCTATCCCGATGGCTACTGCCACGTAGCCACTCGACCACCCGCATGCGCCTCCGCGGCCATGCGCCCAAACCTGCATGTGCCTCGAAAGCCATGCGCCTCAGACCCTTCACTGATCCCTAAAGACAGAAGAAGAGTCTCCAGTTGAAGCTTTGCATGCGCCTCAAAAGCCATGCGCCCCAGACTGATCTCTGATCCCGAAAGACAGAAGGAAAGTCGCTTATATGCACCTCAAAAGCCATGCGCCCCAGACTGATCTCTGATCCCGAAAGACAGAAGGAAAGTCGCTTGCATGCACCTCAAAAGCCATGCGCCCCAGACTGATCTCTGATCCCGAAAGACAGAAGGAAAGTCGCTTGTATGTGCCTCAAAAGCCATGCGCCTAGAACGGCTCGTGACTCCTAAAGGTCACGAGCCAAAATCTCATCATGCGCCCAATCCAAGGCGCATCCCACCAAATCATCCCCCTACCAAATCAGAGATCTCCGAGCCATGGGTTGACGACACGTGTCCTTTGACTCAACTCATCCAAGATCTCAGCAACAGAAAGATCTTCTCCTCTGCTACGTGCCGGCTCACAACAGCAGTATGAAGAATTCAACCTCGCGAGTAGGGCACATCGTCTATGCGCCTCCATCCGTAATCTCCACGTGGCGTCCCCACGCACCGGCGCATCCTACATATGCACGCATGGGCAGCCAACCTGTCCAGCTATAAATGGAGGAATCATCCCCTCCTTACACACATAGAGAGACATACATACGAACAATCCAGACAGAGATCATCAGAGAGGCAGATACAGACACTCAACGTCTTCCTCCTCTCAGCCAGCTCCAGCACCCAGAGCAATCTACACCTTCAGAGAACCGATAACCGTCGTCAGCCCGTCAACGGAGTCAACGCATTACCACTCGCTCCATTGGCACTTAGGACCCAGATTAAACAAAAGTGTACTCCTAGGACTACATCGAAGTCCTATATTGTAACACTGTTCTGTTTGTATTAAGATTTGCAATCAAACAATTTTAATGGCAAACAAGCTGGCGACTCTGCTGGGGACTTCTTTCTCCTCTTCCGAGAAAGTCGTGTCACAGGTCGACGACGTGAAGGTGGGCTCCTCCCACAAGACGCTGGTCGTGCGCCTCAATCAACAGGCGTACGAGGAGTTCATTTCTGAAGGAAGCGCGAGTCCTTCGAAGCGGCTGCCGAAGTCGAAGAAGACCCGCCGTGTCTGGGTGCACAAAGTCGACGCCTCGGGCACCACCACTGAAGGGGATGTGCCAATCCAGCCCTCCCTTCCTGCTGACGTTCTCAGCAACCAAGGTACGCCCGCTGATGCAGTGCATCTATCGGGGAAACGTGCAGCTGACCACATTCTCCAGCCATCTCCCTCTCAGGCGAGGAAGATGCGTCGACGGAGCAGGGGCGCAGCCAAAGCCCCACGCATCACCTCTGATGCGCCACAAAAAGTCTCTGTCTTTGACAGACTCACTCGCTGTAATGGCGAGGAGAATTTGCATGTTGAGTACTATGCGCCCCAGCGGGCTAGTACAAAGAGATCCAAGGCGGCACGGGCCATGCGCCCCAAGCGTGCTATGCCAGCAGCAGGCCAGAGGCACGTGCTCACAATCACGCACGCTGCCGATGGCAAGCTGTACAAGGTCGACTCAGGTGCTTCGACGCCAAAGACGAGTCGATCTTCAAAGTCCTCATCGTACTTGGGCGCATCCACTGCGTGCATAACCAAGTCGAGTGCGGCAAATTCAGTAGTCTTGAACTCCCGCGCCTCCTCTGGCTGTGCGTTCGAGGTCCATTCAAGTCACTTCAAATGTTGTTGTTCCCCCACTACTGATCATGATGCCTGCTTGGTATTAGATCAGCGGGCGCAGCACTCACCAGTCCGCCCCGGCGTTTGGCCTTGCCATGCGCCTGAAGGGGGTGTGAAGGTAGCACTCTCCTCCAATGACCTATGTAATGTGATCACTCACAAGCACCGGTCAGGAGAGTCGACCAACAAGCACGATAAGCCTCTCATGGGGCATACTTGTGCGGTGATCACTATCAACTGCTATAGCAAGATGGCAGTACCACCAAGGCAGTCAGTCTTCCAGCGACTACAGTCATCGACACCCCTCCGACATCGCCTTGGGAAGAAGGTGTCAACAGAAGAGGAGCCAAGAGTTGCTTCATGCAATGTGGTCTCCAACTCCTCATCTCTCCGGAAGGCGACCGGCAATTCCTCGTCCAAAAGCCAATCAAGGAGAACTAAGGCAGCAGTCTCGACCTCCGGGGTGTTCGAAGGCACTCGGTCAAAGAAGAAGTTCTTGGAGGAAGCTGGGGGTAGTCAGACCCTTGTTGAGCTTCCTTCCGAAGACGAAGATGTCCAAAGCACAGCTGCGGCGGATCTTCATCCTCGAGGCGAAGTCAGCCTCCCAGAAGCACCTCGAAATGAGGATGTCCCTCAGGACACAGCTGGGGATAGAGACGAAGAGGCCCTTCAAGACGGAGTCGAGGACAATCAGGCCCTGGCAGATGCGCCCGTCGAGAATGACCTCCAGAACGTGACTGGGGGTGGCCAAGCTGAAACACCAGGAGAGGTGACTCCCCCACATAAAAGTGAGGCTGAGAGCGAAGCCTCAACCAATCCATCCACTCCTGGCCATGTCAGGACAGTATACATGGCTGGGGATGATGCCGAGTCTGATGTGCCACCGCAGGACATTATTCAGCGCATAGACTCATTAGAGGGAGGACTCAAAACCCTCTCTGCCTCTATGCAAGCACTGACTCAAGCAGTATTTGATATTCGGTCGGCCTTGACCAGAACACCTTCAACCGGTCCTGACCCAGGAGTGGGGGTAGTCTTAGTCTCCCCCGATCAGTTGGTCATCCAGCGTGCTTACTCACTCTCGAAGCCATGCTCCAACAATGTTGCCGAGTACAACACACTCGTCATGGGACTCCAGCTCGCACAACAGCTGGGGGTGGATCATCTGGAAGCCTACGGTGACTCAAAACTCGTCGTGAACCAGATTCGAGGGCAGTATGAGGTTCGCCATGAAGATCTGATCCCTTACCATGAAGTTGCATTGAACATCATTTCAACCTTCATCGGGTTCTTCATCGAACACGTACCTCGTCTACAAAACTTGGAGGCCGACGCTCTGGCTGGCCTCGCAGCCTCTTTAGCAGCGCCCTTTGGGACTCAACACTATGTCACGGTAACAGGCCGAGACTTGATTTGTCCCAGAAATAACCTGTGCTTGCAAGTGGCCCACGCCATGCCGACGAACACTGGTGTTAATGTCCGAGACTGGAGGTTCCCGTTCATCGACTTTGCTGTCTACGAAATTCTTCTAGAGGACCCGAAGGAAGCCGTCTCAGTCAGGAGACGCTCTCTTCGATTCTACTACGACACAGCTACTAAAACGCTGTACTGACGTTCCTTCGATGGGCTCCTCCTTCGATGCCTGTCCAACGAAGAAGCAGCCGAAGCCCTCCGAGAAGCTCATGACGGAACTTATGGAGCTCATCAACCCGGTCCTAAGTTACAGGATCGACTGCGACGTATGGGCTACTACTGGCCAACCATGGCTGCCGACGCTGTTGAATATGCTAAGAAGTGTCACGCATGCCAACTCGATACAGACTTCATACATACACCGTCTGAACCACTACATCCTACAGTCGCCTCCTGGCCCTTCGAAGCCTGGGACATGGATATTGTGGGATCAATCACCCCTCCTTCATCAAGAGGACACCGCTTCATCCTGGCCATCACCGATTACTTCTCCAAATGGGCAGAAGCAGTCCCACTGGCGGAAGTAAAGAGCTCCAGGATGGTCAGCTTTATCAAACACCATGTCATTTACCGTTTCGGAGTACCCCGGCGGATCATTCATGACAACGGTCCTCAGTTCATCAGCCACATTTTTAGCAGGTTCTGTGACAAGAACCGCATTCAAAATGTGGCATCCACCGCCTATAATCCGGCAACAAACGGGTTAGCGGAGGCGTTCAACAAAACCATCGTCAGGCTACTCTAAAAGGTCGTGTCATCCAATAAATGCTCATCCAATAAATGCGACTGGGACGAAAAGCTTGGCGAATGCCTTTGGGCCTACCGTACAACGGTACGGACCCCGACAGGCAACACACCATTCTCTTTGGTCTACGGGAGCGAAGCGGTACTGCCTCTCGAGATCCAGATACCCTCACTCCGCGTAGCGATAACAAACAAACTCACAGAAGAGGACAATCAACGTCGTCGTCTGCGGGAACTGGAGGCACTCGATGAGAAGCATCTCCTAGCTCAACAACGCATCGAACTCTACCAAGCCCGTATATCACAGGCTTTCAACAAGAAGGTCAAACAGAGGACTTTCCAAGTTGGTGACCTGGTTCTGGCAGTCAGGAGACCGATGGTGTTAACTCACAAGACACCAGGAAAGTTCGAGCCCAAGTGGGAAGGACCTTTCATCATAGAGACGGTATACTCAAACGGTGCTTACCGCCTCGCCAAACCCAATGGAGACTTGTTTATGATGCCCATCAACGGCAAGTTCCTAAAGAAGTACTATTCTTGACATCCTTCAGACATGTACTTCCCCAAGGGGATCTGTGGGCCCAATCATCGGGATTCATAAACAATCTCCTTCCACAAACTCATCCGCTTCGGGAACCCAGCTGTTCCGTGGCTTCCTTCAGTAGAAAGACAACCACGTCCACATTACCTCTGAGTTGTTCTTCTACACCCTACAAAGCCGACTCTTACGCTACGTAAGCCGACGCTACCCTTCATGTTTACCACGTCCACATTTCCTCTGAGTAAACATCTTGTACAAACAACCCCTGTGTTGTCGTACATCGATCGCCGAACTTCCACGTCCACATCACCTCTGAGTTGTTCAGCGTATCCCCCAGGATCATTCCTACCACGTCCATCACACCTCTGAGTAGGATGATTCTATCATTTGAACCCAATGATTGCCATGTCCACATCACCTCTGAGCAAACATGTTGGTTCATTCAAACTTATTATCTGTGCCTAAAAACCAAGGTGCGCAAAAGATAATAGGTCCACACAAATCATCAAAGTTCATGACAAGCAAAAATAAACACATCGAAGAAAATGGTGTACTTCTTTATTTCTAAAAAAAAAGGAGAGTAAAGGATTACACTATCCCCAGCGGATCTTCCATGTCCATATTACCTCTGAGTAGTTCCGCATATATCCCTCCAGAGTCATTCCTACCACGTTCATATCACCTCTGAGTAGGAAAGCTCTACCATCAATCCCATATTTACCACGTCCATATTACCTCTGAGTAAATATGTTGGTTCTCTCTCTCTCTCTCTCTCTCTCTCTCTCTCTCTCTCTCTCAACTTATTAATCTGTACCTAAAACCAAGGTGCGCCATGGATGATAAGTCCACATAAATTCCCCAGTGGAAGTACCCAAACCTATCACGTCCATACTACCTCTGATAGGATTGTCACACCTAAACAGCTCGACCATTCATGCTTCTTGTTCAAAGTATTTCAAAACTTGTCCAAAAGTTTTAAAAACTTTGAAGGAGGTCTTGTAGAAACATGAAAAAGAAGGGATCTTGCTTTTAATCCCACATCGAAAAGGAGAAGAAGAGAGCTCTCATTACTCTATATATAGAGCCCTCTTGCCTCCTTTGAAGAGGGCACCAAAAAATAAACAAAGAAAAGGGAGCCCATTATCCAGGGAGCCCGTTCGAGCCACAAAAGTTGCAGTATTCTTCTGGGTTGGCTGCAAGTTCTTCACTCGCTGTCATGGCGAGGATAATTTGGAATCTGAGTACTATGCGCCCCACGGGCTGGCACGAAGAAGTCCAAGGCAGTACGGGCCATGCGTCCCAAACGTGCTATGCCAGCAGCAAGCCAGAAGCATGCGCTCACAATCATGCGCGCTGCTGATGGTAAGTTGTACAAGGTCGACTCGAGTGCTGCGGCACCGAGAACGAGCCAACCTTCAAAGTCCTTGTCTCACTTGGGCGCATCTACTGGTGCACAATCAAGTCGAATAAGGCAAATCCAGTAGTCTTGAACTCCCGCGCCTCCTCTGGTTGTGCGTTTGAGGTCCGTTCAAGTTACTTCAAATGCTGTGGTTCCCCCACTACTGATCGGGATGCCTGTTTGGTATTAAATCAGGGGCGCAGCACTCATTTAACCACCCCGGCGCTTGGCCTTGCCATGCGCCTGAAGGGGGTGCGAAGGTGGCACTCTCCTCCAACGATCTGTGCAACGTGATCACTCACAAGCACCGATCAGGAGAGCCGACCAACAAGCATAATGCGCCCCTCGTAGGGCACACTTGTGCTACGGTCGCCATCAACTGCTGCTACCGCAAGACAGTGGCTCCACCACCAAGGCAGTCTGTGTTCCAACAGTTGCAACTTGTTGTACCTGTCTTCCAGCGCATCACTCTGCCCCGTTAGAGTGAATCACTTCCTCGTCAACGCACAGGCACATCTACCCGCCTGGGGCTCTTATCTTCTGAAGGAGTTCACCGTCAAAGCTTCTTCGAACAAGGAGAACCATCATCCACAGTATAACGTCTTGCCAAGGAGGAGGATCAGTCGAATCCATCTTCGTCGAGAAGTCGAGGGAGAGACAACAAGACTCTCTCAAACTGTTGCTATTCATAGGCCAGGGCAAATCAAACCCATGCACCAAGTAGCAACCTTCCCGATGTCAGTGCAATGAACTTGTATTTATGATGAATGAATCCCCCTTCGAATTCAGCTAAGTCTGAGAGCAATCAAAGCCCCGAAGAACTCAATAGCCGGATCAATGAAGACGTGTCACGAAGCAGATGTGCCGGCCAGATCGCGCATCACACAGACGTGCCCCTCAATGTCAAGCGCATCACACAGACGCGCCTTTCAGCACCAAGCGCATCACAGGGAATGCACCCCCATGCGTCCCCATACGCCTAGTGGAACGTCAACCGACGCGCCCACTCAGCTGTCCATCGAATGTCACCAATATTAAATACTGAACTGACAGAGTTGGCAGTACGCCTTCCCAAGTCTGAACGGCTGACAGCTTTTGCAGAAAACGAAGCATCCACAACGTCAGCATCATCATGACTCTATCCCGACGGCTACTGCCACGTGGCTACTCGACCATTCGCATGTGCCTCCACGGCCATGTGCCTAAACCTGCATGCGCCTCGAAAGCCATGTGCCTCAGACCCTTCACTGATCCCTAAAGACAGAAGAAGAGTCTCCAGTTGAAGCTTTGCATGCGCCTCAAAAGCTATACGCCCCAGACTGATCTCTGATCCCGAAAGACAGAAGAAAAGTCGCTTGCATGCGCCTCAAAAGCCATGCGCCCCAGACTGATCTCTGATCCCGAAAGACAGAAGAAAAGTCGCTTGCATGCGCCTCAAAAGCCATGCGCCCCAGACTGATCTCTGATCCCGAAAGACAGAAGGAAAGTCGCTTGCATGCGCCTCAAAAGCCATGCGCCCCAGACTGATCTCTGATCCCGAAAGACAGAAGGAAAGTCGCTTGTATGCGCCTCAAAAGCCATGCACCCCAGACTGATCTCTGATCCCGAAAGACAGAAGGAAAGTTGCTTGCATGCGCCTCAAAAGCCATGCGCCCAGAACGGCTCGTGACTCCTAAAGGTCACGAGCCAAAATCTTATCATGCGCCCAATCCAAGGCGCATCCCACCAAATCATCCCCCCACCAAATCAGAGATCTCCAAGCCATAGGTCGACGACACGTGTCCTTTGACTTAACTCATCCAAGATCTCAGCAATAGAAAGATCTTCTCTTCTGCTACGTGCCGGCTCACAACAGCAGTATGAAGAATTCAACCTCGCGAGTAGGGCGCATCGTCCATGCGCCTCTATCAGCAATCTCCACGTGGCGTCCCTACGCACCGGTACATCCTACATATGCGCGCATGGGCAGCCAACCTGCCCAGCTGTAAATAGAGGAATCATCCCCTCCTTACACACATACAGAGAGACATACATACGAACAATCCAGACAGAGATCATCAGAGAGGCAGATACAGACACTCAACGTCTTCCTCCTCTCAGCCAGCTCCAGCACCCAGAGCAATCTACACCTTCAGAGAACCGATAACCGTCGTCAGCCCGTCAACGGAGTCAACGCATTACCACTCGCTCCATTGGCACTTAGGACCCAGATTAAACAAAAGTGCACTCCTAGGACTACATTGAAGTCCTATATTGTAACACTGTTCTGTTTGTATTAAGATTTGCAATCAAACGATTTTAATGGCAAACAGTAATATGCACACTGTCATGTGTTGCACTCTAAGTCTCCTAATAATTCTTGATAACTCTTAAATGAACCTCGCCTGGATAACCTGGATAGCTGTAGGGCTTGTGACTGCTGGAATATCTCATTGCATCTTGCTAGTAATTAGGCTTGTGATAACCTTAATTAGTTAAAGTATCAACCCGTACTCTTTACTTGGCCGTGAATATTGGTTGGGTCCTATCTTGTCTAGTCATGCCTAGATCTTGTACATGGCTATCTCAAGGCATATTTTTTTATGCTTTACTGTATCGATAATTGGTTAGAGACTAAGTTCTGCTCAAGTGAAGGGTTACAACCCCGGTCCTTGTTTGGTTTACGGGTTATAATCTGGTTAATGGAATGGTCCTTTAGTTATCTTATCGTTTATCGCCTTGTTCCTCTAACTCATGTCTTTTGTTATCATTAATGTATTTATGTACTAATATGCTGGTTTTAGTTCTTAAGTGAAGCCTCCCTTGTGGTACTTGCTCTTTCTGGGGTCTGATCCAGCTGGTTTTGTATTGACAGATTTTGGAGCAACACCCGAGGATATCCCAGTCTTCCAGCCAAATGGTGAACACTAGACGTAACCATGGCAACGAATGGGTTTTATTTTGCTCTTCCGCTCTATTGTAAAATTATTCTTTTGAGGCGTTTAGCCGCTGAGCAAGTGTTAGCTCGTGTTGAATACTTTACTTACTGTCTGCCTACGGGCTGTAACATGATTAACAAATCCTAGGTTGATTATGTATGACTGAATCTCTTGCTAGTCCTCGCATACGACTAGCTTCATGATCATATGTATATAAAATATATGGGACGCCTTACTATTAAGTATCTGATGGTCTAACATCTTGTTACATTTATTTGCTTGCTTAAGATTGAGATACTAGTCTTGTTCTTGACCATAAGTGACTGATGGCTTGTAGATAAACTCTCATATATCTAGACAGTCGTGACCGTATATCAGGGTGGTTTATACTTCTATATACGTAGCTGGTTGTATCTGCCCCCGCTCTCCAGTATTCTGGATCTGGGGTGTGACACTAGGTTTGGTCCAACTGTCTTTATGGCCGACTTAGAAATAAAGTTAGAGGAAGCCTATCCATAGCTATTAAGCCCAAACTCCATTTTAAATAAAGATAGATATATAATTAATTATGAAAATATAACTAGAAAAAATAGGTCAAGGGAACTTTTATTAAAATTTTAAATAATGGGGGTTACAAATCTACCTTCCTTAGAAAAATTTTGTTTTCGAAATTTCAGGAGTAGTGGTAGAAAAAGATTTCAATCTCAACGGACAATGCTTTTAGGTACTAAGAAACAATCTCAAACATGAAGCAAGAAGATTTTAGGTAGAAGAAAATCTCGAACAGGGAAGTCTAGGTACTAAAAGAACAACTGAGAAGAAGATCGACTTGCGGGTTGCGATCTACGGTCCTCTCCTGCTACGCTGCTTGTCTTTATGCCTTGAGTCTTGTCTTCAAGTTCTTGAGTGATCTTTATCTAGTTAGGGTCTTCAATAGTCCTATGAAGCTGGAATGTATGGAAGCATCAAGCACTATTCTAATAGCACGATTCTTGATGGAATGCCACATTCTTCACGTTTTTATCCTGACTTACTCGTAGTCACGTTTAATAGCACGATTTTTGACAGATGCCACATTTTTCACATTTTCATTCTTGTACCGTGTATTCTTCAGGCTTCATTTTCTTGTATTATTTTATGTTTTTCCATGCATGTTATTTACTGCCATAGTAGACATGTTATTATGTGTCACGTTCGAGAACCAGAATACAGGTAAGTCAAAACGGTCAAGGCCAGCTACGAAATAACGTATAAGCTATATAGATGGGGGTCGCTACTACAATTCAACAGTCAATCTTAAGTCAAGCAATCCTAGGTATCTCAATCATAGGTAAATATGCAAAGTACAAGAAGTATGATCATCAGATATAAAATAGTAAAGCGTCCTAAACTATATATATACGTGGATGATCATGAAGCTAGTAATACAAAGTGAAGAACTAGCAAGATTAATAGGCATACATGATTAGCTCTAGCTATAGTCTAGAATAGCTCAAATCATGTTTAGGTTCGTAAACTAAATGTCAAGATCCAAAACACGAGCTAAACACGTACTTGGAGGCTAAACGCCACAAAAGAATAATGTATATAACTAGTAGAAAAATAAAATAGGAAACCCACTAAGGTACTCTGGTGCTCCGGATGGTCACCGTCGAGTGATGGTACGAAAGATCCTTCAAGCTCCTCTATCAGATCTGGCCAAACAAAACCAGTAGGGTCAGACCCTTAATAGCAAGTACCACAAAGGAAGCCAAACTATGAACTAAAACCAGCAATAACTAACATATCGACAGATAGAGACAAAAGTAAGTAAATACGGATCGAGATTCGTGCACTACCAATGCACTTATCCCAAGAATAGAAAAGACAACAAGCAAAGCAACATAGAGCATAGAGTAAATAACATGTGACATAATATAAACTGTGGACATATAAAGTAAACGGTAGCATGTGAATATGTACGATAAACAGGACATATGGGCGTGTAAGGTAACAGGGACATATAAGCATAGAGGAAAATGGGAACATACAAGCATGTACAATAGAGGAATCATGTGTAGCATGTGAGTACTGAATAGGATGACAAATGACAAGATGACTTAGAAACTATTCCGGAACCGAATTACAACCCGTAAACCAAACAAGGACCGGGGTTGTATCCTTCTCCTTAACAGAACATAGTCTCTAATCATTTATCGACAAAAGTAAAGCATAAACAATGATGTACCAAAATAAACAAATCTGGACACTGCCTAGACAAAACTAGACTAGACTGGACTCCATACAATAATCACGGCCAAGCAATGAGTACGGCTTTATACATTAGCTAACTAGGGTTATCACAATCTTAATTACTAACATATGCAAGTTTGAGAAATCCAAGTCTAGTTATCTGTCCTGCAAACTACCCGACTCATCCAGGCCAAAAGAAAATAAGTATAACAGACACACCGCAGTAAGTTACGTGTTTCCTAAATAAGTGCCCCACTCGATGGTGTACTGGAAGAGTGCTCATTATGACAGATAGCTCCAAATCCCTAGCAGATATATATAAGACCGTGAAACAAGGGGTGCATGTAACTGGGAAAGTCTTTCCTCCCAATAATCAAGGTAATCAAGCTAGTTGTTAAATACTTAACGTTTTCATTTAGGATTTCGGGTGTGGCATTCCGCAGAATCCATCCTAGGTATCAGACATGCGAGACTGGACTAGAAAAATAAGAATGTGCACTATAACAAGCCACAATAAGAAAAATATAATAAGCTGGAAGCGAGGGGTGCGCTATGACAAGCCACTATAAAGAAATCGGGAGTGCGCCATGACAGGCCAATATCATGTAAGGAAGGAAAAGAAATATACAAGAGTGCACCATGACGGGCCACTATATAGTAAGCAAAAAGACATGTAACAAGAGTGCGCCACAACGGGCCACAACAAAGAAATAATAGACATGGCATAGACTGTAAAGTACAATAAATCTGGAAAGGCATGGAAATGCATAACATAGCATATGCGAAAGAATCGATAGGAAAGGCATATCATGACATGTAAGAAGGAATAAATAAAAAGTCAGTACTTGACATAGAACAATAATTGAACATGTGCTAGTGTCAAGTGTATATAGGATGTACAATCATTCTCTAACTATACAAGATCACTAATCATGTTAAGAATTCATTACAATTGAAGAAAATATCAAAAACGAACAAAAATGGGCCCAAAAAAAGTAAAAGAAATAGCCAAAATCGATATACCAACGGTATACTATAGTATACCGGCGATATCTCGGCCAAAGATAGAGAGTTTACGGGGTATAAATTGTATACCATCAGAATACACCGGTATACCGTCGGAATTCTGTTCCCAGACAACAACGAAATTCAAGGATTTTGTCAAAATTTGTTTGGGCCATAAAAACTTTATTTTAAATCGAAATTCAGATTTTCAAAAGTTAAAATCGTAGAATTGAATTTTCTACAATATGGAATATTATTTCACAAATTCAAAGATTTGATAGATCAATACCTTAAAATATTCTAAAATAGGTTCTCGAAAAATCGAAACGGGTTCCGATTTCCAGTAAACTCAAAATCCATGGAATGCAAGCTAGGTACGGGTCTAATATAATATATATGACCAAGATCCAAGATGGTAACACTAGTATCACTCTTGATACGAGTTTTATACTAATTCAATATTGAGTTTTAACAAAAAATCAAAACCTAGTTTAAACCAAATTTTGAAACATGCATATAGACGAGAATCATAAGGAAAAAATATTTTAAAAAAGAGTTTAGGAAAATTCTAAGCATTTAATACCAAGAAAAACAAAAATGACAAAAAAAATAATATTGTTCAAGAATTTGGCAAGATGTACTTACCTAGGTTAAGCTCCAAGCCTAATCTTCCCCTCCACCACCAAGAGGGGTACAAAACCACACTCTAGAACTCAAGGCCAAGCTTTCCTAAGCTTGAGAAAGAGGAATGAAAGAGAAGATGAATGGAAGAAAGAATGAAAAGAGAGAGGAGAGAGAAAGTAAAAGGGTATATATAGAAGGGAGAATTAATCGTGACCGTCGGATTGTTATCCATGTCACGATCTAGATCAATCCAAGCCATCCAAAGAAAACCAAGTATCCATCGAATAATAGGATGCATCTACAATATTCACAAAAATATTTAAATACTATTTATAAAAATATCTAAACACTATTCATCAAAATATCTAAAACACTATTCACGAAAATATCGAAAACACTATTCATAAAAATATCGAGAATTAGAAAATATCTAAAAGTGAAAAATATCTCCCAGATGGTATACCGTCGGTACACACCGGTACACCATCGGTATGCCGGTCAAGGAAAAAATCTATAATTTGGAAAAAAAATTAAAACATTCCAAAAATCAAGAAAATTCAAAATATACTACAAAATACGTATCCGTATAAATATCGATACTGTGAGATAAGTCTCAATTTTGTATCTTGCTATGTCCTCTGAGAACCTGGTGATCTTTCTAGGTTAAAGATGAGCTCAATTTATAGGCTAAATGGTGATTGATGGTTGCATCTTCAAAATTCAGGTATATATTGGTTAATATCTTTATTTTATTTCTTCAGAATTAGATTTAATTTTCCATGTCTTTACTCTCCTGATATAGCCTAATTAAGCTTTATCCTTTGTCATGAGCTTGTTCAGATAGTTGTATTAGGGGCTGGCCAACTTTATTACATATTCTCTTTCTTCATATTTTTATTCTTGTACGGGATCGGTGTATTACTGTCACGACCCGCTATCCAAATTGTTGGGCCGGGCCGAGTCATGTCCAGCCTACGCTTGAGATAAAGTGCAGTAAGTTGTTCTAGAGATAACAAGATAAGACTAAATATACTAACAGTTCTATAAGTGAAGAAGAGTCATAAATGCTCCAAACACAAAAGTTATCTCATATAATAATAAGTCCAAGTACAAGTCTGAAATGTAAAACTGGATACAGGTCCAGTTATAAAATACATAGTCTAATACATGACTACTCTCAAAAGTCTAAAGCAAATAGACAACTAGACGAGGTTTCCCACAAGTACATCCTCGTAAGGCAAAGCCTGGTCCTCGGCAGTAACTCCATAATATGAATCACAGAGCAACTCCTCCTCAGTAAGAATACCTACAACGTTATCCTGTCAGGACGGGAGCAAGTACTGTTTCTAGCAAACTAATATATGAGACATGAAATGAATAGGAATGTAATAAGCTGGAATCATGGTACATCATAATCTATCATGGCAAGGACACATATGTCATAGAGACAGATACATATGTAATGTTTAAAACTGTAGCAGGTACGTGATCGTCAATAGGTGTAAAATGTATTATGGTACAAGTATATAAAATATACTTTCGTACAAGTAAAACAAGCGATAGATTTACATACGTACAAATACAGCTGGTGTGCCTACGACAAGGTATACATAAAATGTCAACCTTGCTCGGTACGTACATACGAGTAAGGGGGCATGATCACGTACGCTACTAACAGTTTCCCCATAACCCAGATTTTAATCATGTGAGAGATATATAAAGACTGTTCTAAGCATGGTAGTGAATGAAAGTACAACATGTGAAGATTTTAACTTGCTACCCCAAGGATCAGCATTTAACATGGCGGGTTTCGCAGTTCATTGATGTAACAGTATATAAAGTTTATAGAAAGTACTTGCCTTTAGCAAAGCAAAGCAGCGATAAAAATGCTATAGATGCCTGGTAACTCATCACTGTAGAAATAAATACATAAACTTAGTTTTTACACTAAGTTAAATACTAAAACACTAGTGGTGCAACACAACTTTCTAACTGGACACCCAGCCAAATGGTGACTTTAGCATAGGAGACCAATGTGGGGTGACACAATACTCTAACTAACTTTCTAGGGCCTTTACACTAGTGCGGGGTGAGGTCCAATAAGTTTATAACTCAAAACAACACAAAACACTGAAAGTCGTAATTATTCAATAAATAAATTAAACTGTACACTATGTTCCAATAATTTTTGAGATAGACAAAAAGCTCAATTTTATATAAAATAAAGTACCAAAATGATCCTTGTTAATTATAAAAATTTATACTAATTTTTCTAGAATTTATAAACCTTCATAAATATTTATTAAAAATCAGCAAACATAAATATACTGAAAATGAGTTCTGTTTTTCTATTTTTATAAAATACCAATAGCACTTATTAAATGCTGGAAAAATTATAATAAATTGTCTAAATTAACAGAGTATTCAAATATAATTTTTTCTAGATTTTTACAGCAATTAAAATATATATAAAAATTCAAAAATAGCAAGCAACAGTTTCTGGAAAATAATTAATTAATTATTTACTAATTTTGTCCATGTATTCGAATTGAACCGGAGTCCAGATACAGGACCCAAAGCCATGAATCAAGTCCAATATGACTTGTACAGACTCTGAATGTATTAGACACAATTGGGCCCAAAAACCCGTGCTAGATTTGGACAACAATTGGCCATAACAAATAAAATACAGGAATTTAAATAATAATAATATATTTTTAAAGTGGCAAAAATATACAAGTCACAAAATTATATAATAAAATAATCTTGTGAAATTTTACATAACAAGATTTTGTAAAAGGTAGAATAAACATATAACTACAATAATTATATATATACATAAAAATATATAGATATTCATATATATATATATATATATATATATATATATATATATATATATATATATATATATATATATATATATATATATATATACATATATAAAGGTAGAATAAACATATAACTACAATAATTATATATATACATAAAAATATATAGATATTCATATATATATATATATATATATATATATATATATATATATATATATATATATATATATATATATATATATATATATATATATATATAAATATATATATACTTAAAGACATATACACATATACATATATATATATATATATATATATATATATATATATATATATATATATATATATATATATATATATATATATATATAATAATATATATATTTTATACACATACACATATACATATATATATATATATATATATATATATATATATATATATATATATATATATATATATATATATAAAAAAAAATATATATATATATATATATATATATATATAATAAAACACTAATTATAAATATATATATATATATACAAATACTGTATATATACATATATAATAGTATATATATAATAATATATATACATAAATACATATATAAATATATATATAAATACATATATACATATATATATATATATATATATATATATATATATATATATATATATATATATATATATATAATAAAATAAACAAAAAGAAAAGAAAAGAAACGGTGGGAGGGGGGGTTCGAACTCGACCCAGGGGGGTCGGGTTCTCGGGCTCAATCGGGCTGGCCAGGGGGTCAGCCTGGCCAGCCCGAGCTATGTGTTAGGGGTTAGGGCTTGGGTTAGATTTATTTAGGTTTTTAGTTTATGGGTTTTAAACCCGATAAAACAAATCCGAATCCGTTATTTAATTTGAATTTGATTCTCGTATCCTCGTGTCCTGACAGTTAGGGACACGAGTCTTGTATCAGCGCCATACACGACACGTACGAGTCCTAATACGCATGTCCGAGCACAGGATTGGGGTCGTCGTGTCCGGGCGAACCACGTGTGTGAGTTCGAGACACGTACGAAACAGTTTCTTGGGTGTTACTTACGTGTCCGACGAACTGGGGGGGTTGTCGAGTGCTGACGGCGGCTAGGGGCGGTGGCGCTTAGGTGGCGATGGGTCCGTCTCGGCGTGGCGCGTTGAGTGGTGGTGATTGGGGGCGGTGTACACGGCTGTGGAGGTTGAATGGGGGATGGACGGAGCTAGGGTTCAGGCGACGGGGAAATGGGGAAGAAGGGGGCGGAGCTTGGCCGAGATGGGTCGTGGTGGTGGTGGTCGGTCGATGGAAGTGAGGGGGTCAATTTATAGGGGAGCTAAGGCGGTGGGGATGTCGGATTAGGGTTAGGGTTTCGATTAGGGTCGCCGGAAAATTAGGGGAAGGCGGTGATCGGGTTGGGAAGAGAGGGGATTTTGTGCTTAGGTCCCTAGGAGGTTAGGAAATTAGGGTTAGGTCCCTCCCCAGGTTAAGTTTGCAAATAATATTTGCAAACCGATATTAAAACAATACAAGGATTTGCAAAAGCTAATTAAAACATTTGAATTAATTACAAATCTATGTTAAAACATTTTAATAAATTGCAAACTCCTATTTTAAGTAATTAAAACCTATTTAAAATCATTTAAAATTCTAAAAAATTTCTAAAAATCATAATAAATTATTTTAAAGCTAATCATGTCATTAGCAACTAATTAACACTAATTAAATTAATTTTAAAAAACAGGGGCTGACAATTACTGTTTGATCAGCACTAGAACACTTGGTTCTCACTTAAGATGATATCCTGTGGATTGAGATATAGTTGGATTTGCTAGTTATAATTAGACTGGACCTCTAGACAGCTTATACATATTCGAGTAGGGCTGAAGTCCACTTGAAACGTAGCTGACATGTTTGCATATCTTGGTCCTGTATATTTTAGGACTGGGGCATTACAGAGACTACAAATTAATGACATCTCGGTGTCTTAACACACACCATATATAGTCATACCATATATAGTCTCAACCAGGCATATTCTAACTAAACTAATACATAACCATATATAACCATATCTACTATATATAGTATCATATTACCATGATAAAATAATATATTTTTAAACTAAAAGTATAACATTTTAATTCTGAAATATTTATCAAAAATATTATAAACAATATTTAACTATAATAATCACAATAAAATATGTATCTAGATAGTATATCAAACTAGTAGCACAATTTAGCCAACTTGTCGATCCGATTGAACCCAAAAGTAAATAGGAAAATTTTGTTTTTAATTCTGAAATATGTGAGAAAATATTAGAAAAATGTGATTTTATATCAATATATACATGATACACATAATAGGAAAATAGCACAAAGTTTAAAGTTCAAGGACAAAACTAGATTCAATGAATTTCAACGTCGATAACCTGTAGAGCAAAAACGGATGTACAAATATATGAAAAAATTAACGAGATCCCAAATGAGAATACTAGGATGACAGAGGGGGATGTTAGGATCGTTACCAATAATTCTTTGGAGGTCGAAAGGCCTTGCAGTCGCCGAAATCAATTGTGCACCAAAATTAGCCTGGACCAACCTTCGTGCAACGTACGCCACGGACAAACGAAGTGGATTCAGGGGCCATGGCTATAGGATAAGGAAGAGGACACATAGGGCTACGTGTTATAATTGGTTTCGCATCAAAAAATATCAATAAAAAGTAGGAAAATGAATGCACGAGGTCAACTAACCTATTGTGTTCACAAATTGGGTTCGGCGGGATTAGGGTAACTTTGGTGGCTTGTGCCGCCAACCAAAGTTCGCAAGATGGCTTGGGGGCTTGCTGGGGTCAAAGAGGAGGGTCTTGGGAAGATCGTGAAGGAGGTGGAAGGGGTGGAGAGGTGCTGGAGTTGGCGCGGACAGCAGGAAGAAAACCAAATAGTCGCACGATTTCTAGAGGTTTCGGGAGAATAGGGTTAGGGCTCGGGTTCTCATATATATATATATATATATATATATATATATATATATATATATATATATATATATATATATATATATATACGAAAATAATATATTTTCGTGAAGGAAAGGGAATCGTGAGAAATTTAGGATTTGTTTTAGATTTGTTTTGAATTTAAATCGGAAGGAAAAATTGAGTAGGATTTGGTATTTCCAAATAAGTCCTTCAAAATCTACATAATGCATATTTGCATTTTTCAATAGATGGCTGCAATTAATTAATAAAAAAATAATTATGAAGGATTAATGCTAAGCTTAGGAAACCTAGGTTAGTCTCTATCCATACTAATTGGTTAGATTTTGGGTCGATGCGGCTCGTTGGAATTAATCGGGTCCCAAAAGTCTATTAATTGGATCTTGTGTGCCATTTGATTATAAGTAGCACATGTGAACTCAATTGAGTGGGACACTATTGGCATGTGCTTAGTAGGCTAAAAAAAGGTTAAAATTATATATTGGATCGAAAAATTTGGATCAGGTTTCGGTCTCCAATTCCATTTGGAAAATACAATAGCTTTACGGTAAATGGTAGAATTTGCCTTTTTGACTCGGAAGTTGTGTAAGAAAAATATAGTAGAAGGGAACATGTTTGAGTGGGCCATGATATTCTTGAACGAAGGTGGACTCATTTAGAACACAAATATGAAATTGGTTTTGAAGAATTGACAATTATTGTGCTCCAAAAATCAAAGCTATGGTAAAGTGTATTTATAATCATATTAAATAAATAAAATAAATTCCAAAATTAGAGGTCTTATATTATCTTGTTTGAATGAGAATCAAATGTCACATATTTGTTATAATGTTAATGCAAGTGTATGATATTCTATATTGTAAAAAATATAGTATGTGGTGTCACATAGAAGATTATATTATTAGTTCCTTGTGGAATATATAAATGGTTCACAACCTAGATAGATTTGGACAAACCTTTGGTAAGGTTGTAGTGTAATTTGGTATTAGTCTATCTTGACTATATGTTTATACTAGTACACTTTGTGTGTATTGAACATGAACACTTGAGATTGTTCTCTTTGTACTGACTACATAAGAGATCAAATACCTTTGTTATTATGGATGCTTGTGCTCTTAATCCGGATATAATAATAGACATGTATATACAGTGTGCATTACTTCGACTCATAAAAGAGTGAGATTCACTATGGGTCAATACCCTCTATGAATTGGATAATGGCAATGTGTGTATAATGAAATATTGATTATAAAAGAAATCTAGGTCCCGATATGTCGGGTTGATGATGTGCCCTTAAGGAGCTCATAAGGATTGTCATATAAATCCTGCAGGTGGATTATATCCGACATGACAAATAAAGTTGAGTGGTACTATTTAAGGATAATATATGTCAATTAATATATAATTTTCAGTAACTTAATTTGATCGATGGATAACATGGGGAGACAAACAAGCATATAATAACAAGGAGTCCATAAACGTAATTTGGGATTATAAAGGAATTACAACAATATCTCTTTAGTGGACGGAGCTAATGTTAACGGGTCTGGGTTGTGTGTTCAGGCTGAACATGGGATACCCAGACCCGTTAGGAGATCTAACCCTAATTTATCCTCACGGTCCCTGCCGTAGCCTATATATACCCTTTATTCTTTAGCCATCATAATTGTCAGAAAAGAACAGTTTTCTCTAAACTCATTTTTTACGTAAGGAGAGAAAGAGATGTCAGCCAAGGAGAAGAAAAGGTTGGGAGATCATTGCACAAACGACATCCAACTTAAGGAAAAAAAATATGATAGAAGATCTTGAGGTCGCTGACTGATCTAGGTTGTTGTAAACCGTCATCTACTTCTCATCACTTCAGGTATAATTCGTGAATTGTAGTTTTTCCCACCAATCTTACATTTATTTGTGTACGCAAAAAACAAGGAGGCGAATAGGTCCAAAAAATCCTTTAGCACAAAAAGAAGGAGACTGATAATTCGATCTATGAAGCTTTTTCTAGTATCTTAGTGTAAGAAATCATCATCAACCATCGTATTGGAAATCTTGGCCATTTGTTTACTAGACATTAGTTTATGTGTTACTTTGTATATAGGGGAAAAGAATTGTCCTGTAATTTCACATTTGATAGAGGTGGTCATTTCTGCCGAGTCCTCTCACTCTCCCAACATCTGTAGAAGAGAACCCAATTGAGCCACAAGAAAATAATCATTTTTGTGGCGGTTGAGAACCAACTTGCAAAAGGAGAACATACCTTTTGGAGGCAAAATTGGAGGATATGCATGCCTTTTAGGCATAAGGAAGGAATAATAGGTCCTCGTATTATACACACACACACACACACACACACACACACAAACACACTATTATAAGGGAGCTTCAAAACTGCTAAAGATTGAGCCGTCTAAGTCGTATGTATATCATCAACCATTTAATTTTTAAAAAATAATTATGTAAAAAATTGTTGAAAAAATTTAATTTTTTTATATATTGTCAAAAAGGGGAAATAGAACTCAACCAAATAAGAAGAATACCTCCCACTTTAATCACATAAGTTAGAAAAAATATTTGACTATAATTAGATAATATTCTTATTATACATTATTATACATGTAAAACACATACATTTACTAGAGTGTGTGTGTGTGTGTGTATGTGTGTGTATAGCAGATGGCCTCTAGCTTAGTGGTTAAGAGAGATGCATGCGGCCCGAGTGGTCAGGAGTTCGAATCCCAGTGTGAGCGACTCCATAAAAAATTTACCTAGTTCCAATATATATATATATACATATATATATATATATATATATATATATATATATATATAGCAGATGACCTCTAGCCTAGTGGTCATCTGCTATATATATATATAGCTAGAGGTCATCTGCTATATATATATATATATATATATATATATATATATATATATATATATATATATATATATATATATGAAGCAATGGGTAATAGTGGTCAGGAGTTCGAGCCTGGAGACGAGTTCGCCACTATTACCCATTGCTTCAAATATATATATATATATATATATATATATATATATATATATATATATATATATATATATATATATATATATATATGTTGTAAATATGGATAATTTATATTATTATTTGGTGTACATAACCTATGTCTTTTGGTTATCCAAAACCTATGACAATTGGTTATCCATAACTTATGTCTTTTAGCATTTCTCCTTTAATTATCATGATGATCTTAAACCCCCATTGTAAGCCTATATAAAGGGCTCTTCTCAAGATAATTGAGATAAGTGAATGAAGAAACAATTTCCTCCATTTTTCTATCTCCATTTCTTTGTTTTACAATATGTTATCAGCACGATGCTCTAGAAAATAGAAGAAGGGAGAAATAGTTCTCTTAAGAAAATAAAGATATTGAAGAGGTAAGTCTAATTTTATATACTTAGATACATGCATGTTTTAGTAAAATTAAATACACGTTTGATTTATGTGTTTATAGATCGATTAGAACGTAAGTTTTCTAGATCTACTTTTTCTTTTAGTTTTAAATCTAAATATGTATTGAACATGTTCACAATTTCATTCAAATAGAAAATTTATGATAATATATTTAAGATTATGTGTAAATTTTATTTCTATATGTTTTCGTATGAACTATGAAATTAATCTAAAATATCTTAAAATTTTCTTCACTTATTTGGAGTTAGTTAATTTCATTAAATTATTTCATGTGAATTGGTTATTTTTATTATTTTATTTATTTGAATTCTATAGTGTACTACTTCACATTGTTGTATACGTGAATCGAATTATATTAAAAAAAGTACCCAAAATAAATTATTATATAATGATAACATTGTTGTATATGTGATAAACATAAGATATAATATTCTTTAGTAGCATTTTATCACATTGTTGTATATGTAATACACATAAGACATAATATTCTTTGATAGCGTTTAATCACATTGTTGTATATGTGATACACATGAGATAATATTCTTTGATAGCAATATAATATTCTTTAGTAGCATTTTTTAAATTGTTGTATATGTGATACACATAAGACATAATATTATTTGATAATGTTTTATCACATTGTTGTATATGTGATACTTCTTTGATAGCGTTCTACCACATTTTGTATATGTGATACGCATAAGGTATATTCTTTGATAGCGTTTCTTCACATTGTGGCATATGTGAAGTTTTGCAACCTTTAAAGCGCTTATCAATTTTTTTACTAATTTACATCTAATATAATTATTTTCTGTCATGTAGATGTCGAATCTTGTAAAGTTTGAATTCAAAGCTCTTGATGTGAGCAGAGATAATTATTTATCATGACAATAGATGCAAAGTTACAATTGCAGTCCAACAAGCTTGATGGTACTATTAAGAAGAAAAATAAAGAAAGTTCTAAAGCCAAGGTCAAGACTTTGATTTCACTTTTCTACGACATCATATCCATGATGATCTAAAGATAGGATATCTATGTGAGGATGATCCATTGAATTTGTGGACATCTCTAAATGATAGATTTGACCACCAAAGGATAGTAATCCTTTTGACTGCTCAAACTGAATGGTTGAATTTAAGATACCATGACTGTAAAAATATTAAATAATATAATTGTGCTCTGTTTAATATTGTTCCTCGCCTTAGATTGTGTGGAGAAAAAGTAACAAACACTCAAATGATTGAAAAAGTTCTCTTTATTTTTCATGCAAGTAATGTGCTTTTGTAGCAATAATATCGTGAAAAAAATTTCATAAATTACTCTGAACTGGTAACTATCTCAGTGTAGCGAAGGTAAATAGTAACGTTCTCATAAAAAACCATAACTCTAGACCAACTGGGTCAATGGCAATTCCAGAGGCAAATGCTAATTTTGGAATTAGCAGAGGTCGTAGAGGAGGACGTGGAAGAGGGAATAAAAAAATAATAGAAGATATGGTCATGGTTATCAACCTTACAAAGGTTGAAACAATGGTTCATGAAAGAATAAATGAACAAGTGGACAACACCCTCTAACAAAGGGAATCAAGTTACAAATGAACAGTTTGAGAAGATGCTAATGTAATTTTTATTTTTATTTTTATTTTTATTTTTATTGAATGAGCACTCGGTCAATATATGTTTATTTCAAGTATTTATAAACTATTTATATTTGAAGTCATGCTTTTGGTTTCCATCGTGGAATGTCTAGGCCATGAGAGTTTTATTTTATTAAAAAATATATATATTATAAATTTGGAGTTATATTTCTATAATATGATATTATCATTTAAAATGCTTAATTTTTTTTATTATACTTATGCTAGCTAGAATATATAAGTTCATAATATTTTTATTTTGCTTCATGGAGTAGTAATGCATGCTTGTCATAAATATGACAAAGATAAACATTGATTTAGCAATGTCGAGCTACTCAACAAGAGATTGAGAGATTGAAAGAATCTAAGAAAAACGACTTAGATATGTGTTCGGTAGATAGTGCTACAACACATATATCCAAGAAAAATGACTTAGATATGTGTTTGGTAGATAGTACTACAACACACATGAATTTAAAGAATCAAAGTTTTTGCCAAAGTTAGTATTTGACATGCATAAAGTACCAACAATAGCTTGGCTAGCCATATAATTAAGGGCTTTGGAAGAGCACACGTCATGTTACCTAATGGTACTCAAACCTATTTGTAGAATGTGTTATATTCAAGTAGTTTCGTAAAGGAATTTGTTAAGTTTCAAGGATATACACAAAATAGGTACCATAATGAAACTCCAAATGATAACAACAAAGAGTCATTATGTAGTACATCTAATGTTGGGAGCAAAAGACTCACATTAGAAGAATTATCTTGTTTTTTGGTGGGTTTGTATTTCACCACCATTGGCATAATTGAATCTAATATAAATGTGGCAAAATATAAAGCCAGTGATCATGTCTTATATAACATTTGGCATGACCCTTTGGGTCATCCGGGACAAACAATGTTCAATCGGATCATTGATAATTTTTGTGGATATTTATTGGAAATTTACGATATTGGCTTATTGAAGAATCAACTATATGTTTCTTGTTTACAAAAGAAGATTATAACTAGACCATCTTTTCTATAAGTTAAGAATGAGTCTCCTACTTTCTTGTAAAGAACATAAGAAGACATTTGTGGTCATATTCACCCGGCTAGTGGTTCTTTTTAAGATATTTTATGGTACTCATAGATGCATATATTAAGTGGTCATATGTTTGTCTATTGTCTACTAGAAATCTTGTATTTTCTCATCTTTTAGCCCAAATTATTAAACTTAGATCTCAGTTTCCTAATCATATGACTATATTAATTAGACTTGATAATGCCGTATAATTTATCTCACAAGCTTTTGATAATTATTGTACATCATTAGTGACTGAGATAGAGCATCATGTTCTCCAGTGCACACATAAAATGGGTTGGCTGACTCATTTATTAAACATCTTCAACTTATAGCTAGACCTCTACTAGTGCAATCTAGTTTATAAATTGTGACTTGAGACATGATATTTTACATGTTGCATCTTTAGTTAAATTTAGACCCATTGCCTAACATATTATTTTATATATACAACTTGTTAGTGGTAAACAACCAAATATTTTATATTTGAGAAAGTTTGGATATATAGTATGTCCCAGTTCCATCTCCCAAAAGAACTAAGATGGGTCCCCAATGATGTTTGAAAAATATAAATTAGTTTAAGTTTTCTTCCATAATAAGATATTTAAAAATCAATGACTGGTGATGTCTTTACTACAAGATTTGATGATTGTCAATTTGATGATAAAGTTTTCCCGCCGTTAGGGGGAGGTATAAGCAACAAATTGTTCATATAGAACAAACTATTGCTAATTAACGACGTGAATTGACATGGTATACGCCTACTCTATCGATCTCATTAAGTTCCAAGAAAAATGAGATCATAAGATAAGAAGAATGATACATTTGCAAGAAATTGCAAATCAATTACCTGATGCATTTAATGATGCCGTAAAGATAACTATATCATATATGCCAGCCATAATCATTGTTCCAAATGGACAAAATTCAAGCAAGG